>OX578146.1:77774678-78374678 GCA_951213105.1 Amaurobius ferox | reverse complement strand
TTGCCCAATTCTGACTGCATTCACACAAATCGGTTCGTTAGCGACCGAAAATATTACTATCGAGTTTTCATTTTGACACCATGGAAAAAACCGAACAATTCCTTCTAGAATTTGATTCTGAATTCACATCAATTATCCTCTACGCTCTGTCTAAACTGATCACTATTGAGAAATAGATCTTTCAAGGTGAATTTTTGTAGTGGACGTTTAAAATTAATCGGAAGTGCAATTTCTAAACAAACCACCTAACCTCCTAAATTCGATGTCTAAATCATACGACTGAGCAACTAAGCTCTGTTTTCAGCTAATCTTGAGTAATTGAGGTTTAAAGTAAAATGAAAATGTTTAAACTGGAAATGGAAAAACAACCAAAAATAGAAATATTTATTAACCCCCCCTTAAGTTTTTCAGAATTCTAAGCTGAATCAATAGCAATCATTATCCAAGCTCTATCTATAACAGATATTGAGAAATTCAGGCTTCATTAATTCAGCTAATACAAAAGAATTGCAAAGTGTTTGCTATCAATAATAACCAGTGTCTAAATACACTGAGAGTGGAACTAATTTCAAGAAAAATATAAATGTGGTTACGACCCCTTTTCTGACGGTATAAATGAACACAGTCACAATCCATAAAGGAAAGCCCGAGGAAGTGAGGTTAATTACTTTATTTAAGAGTCAAACTTTGAAGAATTTCGCCTGTGGGACTCCAAAAGTACCTTAGAATGACTTTTCGAGAACCACACACTGTAAGAATATTTAAGATCAGAAGTAACAGGCTGAGAGAGATATGTTTTCTGTCTGGTGAATGGAAGAAGGACTTTGTTGGGACAAAGGAGTTTAATTGAGATCGGCTAAAATGGATTTTACCACCAGCGGCATACTAAAGTATATACTATATAACATCTATATACATAAGCAGTCTATAGCATATTTCTTTATGTTATACATGTTCAAATGTATACAGTTTTTTCTATATAAATTCAGTTACTTCAAGGAAAGCTAATTTTTTCGGTTTTCATTATTACGTTTTTCATTATGGTTTTCACTATTTATAGAGCATTCAACATAAATTTGATTTTTAAGGTACTTCTGAATGTTCCTTTATAAATCTCTTTGAGGTGTCTAACACTTCATGTTTGGGTTAGTTGAACCACTGCAGATATTGTCTAAAACTTTAGCACTTTAATAACATAGCTGAAAAGTGTTTATGACTTTGTTCATTCTGTCTATTCGTACGATAACTGTCGTAAAAATGACTTTATCACAATGGAATTTTGGTATCTTGTTGGGACGATCTATTGGACATATGGGAATGTAAATGAATAATATCGCCCAATTAGTTTAGGATTGAACCCTGGTTGAAAAAATTAAATACATTGGAACCTATGGGTCTTAATTTTTCAAACATTTTTTAAAGGAATTAGAAATTCACAAATTGTTTCGAAAATTTTAGGAAATGCTCAAATTATCCAAACAAATATACAAAAAAAAATTCAGCAAAATATGTTCGGCAGTTTTTTAAATAAAAATTAAAATAATAATTGCACCCATTATATATGAATGGATCAAGTGACCCGCTTCAAATAAAGTGTGACATCCATTTTGTGTCAAAATCTTGATTTTTAATGTTAATTTCAATTTATATTTAGTGTTGCATCCGTCCTAAAACGCTTTATTTTTTATTCTCTTCTGTGCATTTATATACTGCGCCAACGCAAGTACAATATGTGTGAGTTTAAATGATCATCAAGCTTTGATTATTTTCTACAACGAAGCCTAACTTTCACGTATGAAGAATGTAAACTAATCAAGCTCTAAGATGAGTTGTATAACAATTGCTGAATCTCTTTAACGCGAAATTATTTAGCTCTGGCGTCTGCAATATAGCTGATATGAATGATACATTCATTGATTTTATATAGAGAAGCAGAAAATTCCATATTATTGCTTTTTTGATAAACTTTTATTGTTTTATTGTTTTAAGTTTTAAGCATGGAGTTAGAGAGTAATTTTACCTTTACAGTTTTACGTTTTTGAGTAAAATAAATTATTGTAGTATTGTGATAATCTTAAAAATATCGCCTCTGAATGATAAGAATTGAAAAAAGGTTATGAATAAAACATTAACTTTCTTTTATATAGAGAGCCAGGCGATTTATATTTCCATGACTTTATTTGAATAAAGTTCGTTTGTGTTTCAATGAAGTTTCAAATATAATAAATTTTTGTAATATTGTGATAATTTTAAAAATATCACCGCTGAATGTATCGCAATTTAGAGATGTTTGATAGTGTTTCATAATCAATGCTTTATGAGTCATTGATCGTGTTTATATTTAGTGTTTGTCCGTCCTAAAACTGCTTTATTTTAGCGTAATTTCTGTGCATCTATATTCTGCGGCAACGCAATTATAATATTTTTTAGTTTAAATGATTATCGAACTTTGATTATTTCAACAACGAAGCCTAATTTTAACAGAATGCAAGATGTAAACACATCAAGCTGTAAGATGAGTTGTATAAGAATTGCTTAATAATTAGAGGTAGAACAAACGGTTGAAGTCATCCTCCATAAAACCCGTCCAGTGAGTTAGAGTACAAAACAGAACAATCACCCATATAAGGAAAACAGGATGAACAGAAATCATAGATGAAAAATCTTACTAAACAAGTGATTCACAGGTGAAATGAATAAACGAGTATGCCATTAACACTATTATAAAGGGGCTCAAATAGTAGAATCAAACTGGCTAATGTTACATATTTTAAGCAAAAATAATTTTCAAAAGATTAAATATTCATGTATCTTATTTTCAAATTTATCGTTTAACAAATTTGTTTTAGTTTATGTTTTTATTTTTTATTTTTATATGATCATATAATTAAAGATTATAATAATTAGTTGATTTTTTTTCTATTATATATATTATTATTATTCTTAGCCGCCGTAGTGGGGAATGTAGTTTTGGAGGTTATTGAGTGGTAATTGATACACTGAATTGATAATTTGAATTACGAAATTGAGAGGATATGCATTATTGGTTGCAGTAATTAATAATTCTGTAAAATATGCTAATTTATATTTTTCATCACAAATTTTATTCATTCTAAGAACGTGTTTTGATATAATATTTGTAAGCACTGATATATGCAAACAAGAGTAAAAGTGTTGAATTTTAGAAGTATTAAATTTAAAATCTAGTCTTTTATCATATAAGTTTATAGCCATATTACAATTTTGTAAATATAAATTTAAATGTAAATATCTGCAACATTAGAGTCATTATTATCGGCTTTAATTGTAAATTATTAGGATAAAAGTTTAATACAAATGGATTATTATTATTTGATACACATAATATATCATTTAAATACCTAAACATGAGCAAATTATGCAACCTTTGATTATAGTTTTTCTCATTGAAGTATAAATATAGATTAACCAACAATGATGGGGCTCCTCCCACCCCCCTTGTGGGATAAAAAACGGTTGTTTAAAAATACAACTATCGTGTTAAATGTAATTCTCATAGCGAGTGAAATTAAGTAATTTTTTAAAAAGGAATGTTGAATAATTTAAGGTAGTATTATATTTTTCAAAAACTTGTAAAATAATTTTAATGAGATCATCTATATCAATATTATTGAACACATCCTTAAAATCAAAGATATAAATACTATGGATATTAGCATGAGATTTTAATTTCCTACTAATTTAAAACTGTTTTTTACAATATGACTGTCCCAAGGCAAATTTGGGACATTGCAAATTATGGAGGAGTGTAACCTACAAAGATGGTCCCTGTACTTCTCCTCTAATTCATATACACTTCCCTAAGAGAACACCTGCAAAAGGATGAGCAAGCCATGTTTCTGGCAAATATGGACAACGATCACCCAGTTACAAAGGGACGCACAGCAGGGCGCTCTTGGGGAGAGCTGACCCTTGTCCGGTTCGGCTGCACGTGCACGCAAGGTCGTGAGAACCCGCGGTCCACCTGCCAGATATTAATTCTGGGGTGATCGCCATCCTCCTGTCAGCACAGCACCCAATAGCTGGACATTTTTGGAAATATCCAGTGAAGATACCAGGGGCTTTGATTGGGGGGGACCAGTAACAAACCTGGGGCTTAATTGTGTAGGAGGAGACATTTTTCCGATGATCGAGAGAGTGGTAGATTTTTCGAAAAGAACGGGGAATTGGGTTTGAGACTTCAGAGAGAACGGAGAATTGGTTTGTGTGCTAGAGAGAGAAGAGTCTCTCAAAAATTACGTCTGCAGCGATGTCCGGCGATTCCTCCGCCGAAGTTCCCCGTATCCAGTGGCGCATCCAACGATGTTCGAAGGTATGAAATGCATGTATCACATACTTAGTCTGTTTGACACAGTTTTAATTAATGTCTCTCTCTCTCGACATCTTGTTAAATCCACACTTGAGTAAATAGTAGGGACGAATTTAATTGCAAACATAAATGGAGATTTTAATTACATACATTCTTTAAATATTCATGATTTAGAAAATGTCAATGGAGAGTCATTGTAATTTGTTAAGAATGTAAATTGAACCAATCAAATATGTTTTTATTATTATTATTTTTTAATTTCATTTTTATCAATAAATACATTGTTATTGTTTTATATCATGTCCGTTGTCCTCATTTGCCACTAATTTAATTCTATGTATTTTTTGTTCGACACGGCCAATGTCGGAGATGAGAAACTATACTAATTTATGCGTTCTAACAGGACGTGTGGTTAAAACCCACATAACAATGACTATTATTAGAGATGTCATAGAACAAATAGCTTTCATTTTAAAAATTTGTAATAATGTACCAGCATTAGTAAGGAAGGTAAAAATTATGTCCACAAGTAATAGTTTGAAAAGATACAGGGGATTTATGAAACTTGGGCACTAAAACAAGATATGGAATGTTATTACAACTGTTCTTGAGATGGATTTGCTTATATTTGGTATTTTATTAGATAAGATTTTAATTTTAGTATTATGCAAATTATAATTAGGATAATTAACAATGTGTGACTGGGGGTTACTTATATAGTAATTATTATTTTTTAATTTCATTTTTATCAATAAATACATTGTTATTGTTTTATATCATGTCCGTTGTCCTCATTTGCCACTAATTTAATTCTATGTATTTTTTGTTCGACACGGCCAATGTCGGAGATGAGAAACTATACTAATTTATGCGTTCTAACAGGACGTGTGGTTAAAACCCACATAACAATGACTATTATTAGAGATGTCATAGAACAAATAGCTTTCATTTTAAAAATTTGTAATAATGTACCAGCATTAGTAAGGAAGGTAAAAATTATGTCCACAAGTAATAGTTTGAAAAGATACAGGGGATTTATGAAACTTGGGCACTAAAACAAGATATGGAATGTTATTACAACTGTTCTTGAGATGGATTTGCTTATATTTGGTATTTTATTAGATAAGATTTTAATTTTAGTATTATGCAAATTATAATTAGGATAATTAACAATGTGTGACTGGGGGTTACTTATATAGTAATATTTACGGATGATATAGTAATTACTACTAGCCTTATCTAAGTGTGGTGCACATTTTAATAAAAACCTGTTTATGTGGGATTTTATACTTATTAAATTATTCATAATTAACATGGCCGAAATACGGTAAATCGTGAAACCCATTGCGTTGTGCCGCTACTAAAACCCACCATATATACCTTCAGTGCGAGTTCCTGGAATATAATACATTAACATACTACCACAACTAATTGCACCATTTTAACTTAAAAAAATAATTTATTAAAAACATTTGATTAATTATTAAATTCCTTACAACAATTAGAATATTATTTTTCGGAGGAAATAGGACATGTGAGTTAAGTTAAAATGCACAAACTGCATTTATGACCTTCTATAATTATTGATAAGAACACATACCTCCAATTTTGTCTTTGCACATTGACACAGCCGCCTCTGCCTTCATTACAATGGCACATTACTATTAGACACCACTGAATTAATTCTCAGAACCTCTGCATATCTGTCGTTGAAGTTATTCTCTCAGGGCATTTCGTTGAAATATATCTGGAACTTTTGTGGATGTGTATATCAGGGCATTTCTGTGGAATACGTCTACTGCATCTCGATTGCATCTCTTTCTAACGTATAACCCGAGTCTATCATCTCTAGAACCTTTTGGTTGCCGCATCTTTTGCCTGAGGTCTATAACGCCTCTTATGCTGCTATTGGTCAACCTCAGGACAACGTGGCCGTGGTGATTCCGTTGCGTGGCCTCCTAGATCTCCATATCTGTCCTGTCTGAATTTTTTCCTCAGGGGACAGCTGAAAAGCGTCGTTTACGAGAAGCCTATCGAATCACCAGAGACACCTTGTCACCCGAATTAGCGTTGCAGCAGCCGACGTTCGTGATATGCTAGGAATCTTCCAAAGCGTACGCGATTCACTCCGTCACCGCTGTGACGCCTGCCTCGCAGTTGGTGGTCGTTCATTTGAGCATTTGTTCTAGACATTTTGTCAGTAAATTTCCATTATTCGTCTTCACTGTATTCGTCTTCACTCCATTTCGACGCTACGTTTCATCCACTCTCAGAGAAAGCGCCCTCTCGCGGCTCGCAGATTGCTTTCAGACCCCACATTGTATTGTAAAAAATGTTTGTTTTGGTGAGTTCTATAACCCTTTACAGTTCTGACCATCAGTTTATATACACCCTGTGTGCATATATACATATATATATATATATAAAAATATATATATATATATAAAAATATATATATATATATATATATAAATATATATATATATATATATATATATATATATATATATATATATGTATATATATATATATATATATATATATATATATATATATATATATATATATATATATATATATATATATATAATATGGAATTCAAACCTTACAAAGTATGTCTTCAAAAATATAATCATTGGTCACTTTAGAAAAAATCGAAATTACAATACTTTTAGGAAAGACTGCATTTACAAATGTAAAAAATTTGCAGAAGAAGCTATAAAAAGAAATTATCCAATCAATTTTATACAACATTATTACAAATCATTTTTTAAAGAAAAGTTGTAATCTGAATATTGATAATTGAGGTTTAATATTCATGACTGCGAAACTGTTATCCTGATATATCTCTGCGCATGAGCAACTTTACTTTTATGAGGAGATGTTCCATTGGGTTAGACTGACGGATGTTTCTCTTTCAAAATTCGTTTGTTTCTTCTTTGGTTCTCAGTCTGTTCTAGTGCTTTTTTTTCGCACATTTGGGAGACTGACCATGGAATTATGTTGGTGCCGTGAGCGTTACCCGGGTTGTAAAAGCTGCTTTAAGCGGGAAAGGGGTGTCGCAATCCACCCCTGCCATTTTTATGTAATTCATATGGTCAATCCCGCCTTTATCTGCTTACATTCATATATATATATATATATATATATATATATATATATATATATATATATATATATATATATATATATATAGCATTGTAAACATATTAAAATAAAATTATTTCACAGTTATCCGATTTTTCTCCAGAAGTTGGCGCAATGCAGCACATTCTCCTAAAGTAACATACAAGATTCATATGAAAAAGAGGGGAAATGACCAAATGCAAGGCATAAAATGGTAGAGGGGATGGCGACCCCTCTTTCCCGTTTAAAAGACTGCTTTTATGCCCGGGCAACACTCACGGTACCAATGCCATGCAGAAGCCATACCTCCGTAAATGTGTCAAACCAAAAACACTCGAAAAAGTGCAAAGAAAACAAATAGGAATCTACCAGGATCGCAAGGAAAAAGAATGGAAATGCAGCATATTCCCCTGTCGGTTAAGATGGAGTGCATCATATATAGAACTGGAATTGATTGAGAATATAAGTAAGGAGGAAGATAGTGTTGATTTTCTAGATATCACATTAAAACATGACAGTAGATATGGTACTTATACCGTCTTATATGACAAGAGAAGCAATTTCAATATAAAAATCAATCGCATTATTGATTGGAGGTCCAATTTGACCAAAAACATTTTCAGAAATGTCGTCATTGGTCACCTTAAAAGAAATCAACGCATTAATACTTTCAAGTCTGATTGCATCATGCATAATAGGAATATTATGAAGGAGGCAATAAAACGGAACTATCCAATTGGCTTCCTGACATGTTATTATAATTCCCTATTTAATACAAAAAAGGGAGAAAATGCTTACTTAAAGGATATGGCAGAGGTATAGAACGATGAAAGTGAAAATAACGAATTGCGCATGCGTGGACTTCTGTTATATATGATGCACTCCATCTTAACCGACAGGGGAATTTGCTGCATTTCCATTCTTTCCCTTGCGATCCTGGTAGATTCCTATTTGTTTTCTTTGCACTTTTTCGAGTGTTTTTGATTTGACATATTTACGGAGGTATTGCTTCTGCATGGCATTGGTACCGTGAGTGTTGTCCGGGCATAAAAGCAGTCTTTTAAACGGGAAAGAGGGGTCGCCATCCCCCTCTTCAATTTTATGCCTTGCATTTGGTCATTTCCCCTCTTTTTCATATGAATCTTGTATATATATATATATATATATATATGTGTGTGTAACATTTGCTTTTAAGAAAAAAGTGAATTATAATAAACCCGAACTTAAACTTTTTCCTTTTCATTTTAAAGTTAGTAAATGCGCAGATTATATAAAATTGGAAAAAAGGAAATATTAGTGTTCCATAATTACGCTTATAAACGAAAATATTCAGAAGATCATAAACAATAAAGTCAGGGATATGGCAATGAAGAATTCTAAGTTTTCACTGGACGTTTTAATATATTTTTTTATTTTCAGTTCAGATGAAAAAACTAAAATAAATTAACGCATAAATATTTCCATCCAATATAGAAGAGCATACAAAAAATTATAAGCTGAGCACATAAAATTTTGACCTCGCCACTCATATATATTTTATTTTTTATTATAGATAAAAAATATTTTATCTTTTTATTTAATTATAATATTCATTTCTTTTGATTTATTTCTGCATTAGTACAGCTCTAAGTTATGCTGTATTCCACGGAAATGCGGCTCAAGCAATTTTTATACCTTTTTCATTTTACTTACATATCACTACATTCTCAATTTGATAGTTTAAAGGTCTTCAGTATTTGATCAACCATTTTTCAATTAAGCTCTTTGGTACCAATCTGATTGTTCGCCTATTAGTGCCATTATCAGACATTTATTTCTCGAATGCTTGCTTGATTTATAATATTTATGATGGAATTATTTCAATCAAAATTAAATAACTATTAATTTTTTTTTCTGACTTATATGGGCCCTGATTCACTGGTCACATCGGTGGAGCTTGTTTCCTAATATTGGAGAAATAGTATAAAAAGTTTGATTTAAAATATTGTTTCATGTATGATTTTTTAAGCAAATTAAATAATTGATAGAACGCTGACGTACGCCCTTTATGTTGCATTACACTTTTATTTTGTTGTAACTGAAAAATTATAATGGAAATTGTTCCATTAATATAAGTAAATAGTAATGATAAATCGAAAACAAATATATATTTAATTGAGAATGATCAAGATTCATCCTTGTAAGAGTATAATAATGGGGATTTTAAGCTATTTTTGCAAAAAGCACTTAATAGCTCGAATAATTATGTGTAGTTTCTTAAAAATTTGTATACATAATTATTAATGTCCCCAC
Organism: Amaurobius ferox; assembly: GCA_951213105.1. NCBI lineage: Eukaryota > Metazoa > Arthropoda > Arachnida > Araneae > Amaurobiidae > Amaurobius > Amaurobius ferox. The sequence goes on along the minus strand of OX578146.1, from coordinate 78,364,912 downwards.
GATGTATCTGTCTATTAAAAATTGTTAATAAAACAATTTTGTTCAGTATAAAGCTTTCAATTAAAGATGCAAATCATCTGCTTGCAATTAATATTTATCCGAATTCTTGTTGTTGCTAGATACACATACATGGGTAGTTATTACTGCTTTTAATAGAGAGATATGCTTATTACAGTTTTTAATAAAGTGATTACGCTCATTGCTTCTATTTAATAAATCGATTAAGCTTATTGCTGCTTTTTAATAAAATTATTACGCTTACTGCTGTTTTTTAAGAAAGTGATTTACGCCTATCGTTGCTTATTAATAAAGTATATGTTACCCAGAAATTCAGGCTCTTTCTTATAGAGAATATACCATCGATTCTAGGGAAATTGTCGTAATAGTATATGTATAAACATTTTGAATATTTTAATTGTAGTTATTCTCAAGCAATTTTTATCTATCACTAAATAACATTTAAACTGTGTACATTTCGAGTAACGCTTTACTTTGAAATGCATTTCAGAAACATATATTAATGTTAAATATACAAAAATATACACGTTACATAACTTTGTAAAACTACACCAATGATGAAAAATTTAAAATAAAGTGTGCACATATTGTCTATCGTGTTTTGAACTTTTCCGAAACAAATATTTTTTTTACTTCTAGTTCTATTATGGAATTGGTTTTTCTTGAAAATATATCTTTCATTTCTCATTCAAACTTTCTTTTTAACGATCTTTGTCCTTTCATGCAAATCTCTGATTTATTATTTTTCCATTATGCTCGTCTTCATCTTTTTCTGATTTGTCTGCTTTTTTCCGAATTGAATTTTAGTTATTTTTTCCACCACCTTATTTGATGTAGGTAGATCATAAGGCAACTGAAACCAGATGGCTCTTTAATTTTTTTTTCTGTTCCATCTAATTCAAATCCCGTCGTTCCCTACTATTTCTACTTATATTTTTACTGTTGGCTCAAATGTATCAGGTTTCTTTCATTATACTTGTTCAGTCGTGATTTTTCTATTATGTTGTTTCTTTTTGTTCTGCTTGCGCTCCGTTCTCCTATCGCTTAATTCTCTTTTTTATACTTTCCCTGCAATACATGGTAATGTATAGGGAAAGTATTGGAATCATGTCGAAAATCGCAACTCCAGTTTCCGACGGATCTACACGTTTCGAAACCTCTAGAATACGAAAAAACTATTTTTTAGCGTGACGTCTGTGTGTGTGCGTGTCTGTGTGTCTGTGCAACGTATTTATCCACTTTAACTCAAAAACTAATGTATCGAATTTCATAAAATTTGGTAGGTAAGTCACTTGAATGTGACCCTGGTGCTGATTAGTTTTAGGTATGATTCGTAAAACAGAACCTTCCTTTTTTGGCGAAATGGCCCGTAAAAATTTAATTTATCCGCTCTAGCTAAAATACTAATTTATCAAATTTCACATAATTTGGTAGATGAGTTACATGTTGGATACTCTGATGCTGATTAGAATTTGGTACGATTCGGAAAATAGAACCCGCCTTCTTTTACGAAATGGCCTGCAAAAATTTGATGTATCCACCCTAGCTAAAATACTAATTGGTCAAATTCCACAATATTTGGTAGATACTTTACTCGTGGGACACTCTGGTGCTTGTTATATTTTGGTAAGATTCGGAAAAGAACAATCTGCCTTTTTTTACGAAATAGTCCGCAAAAATCTAAAAAAAAAAAAAAAAAAGACTATGTATGTTGAAATGTATCATTTAACTTCTTATTTTATTCGCAATTTTTGACGAGGAAAAGAATATAACTCACTCCATTATACTTTGGGACTGACAGTTCTCAAGATATTTGAGATTTCTTGCATTTTTGTTACGCCGCTATCGAAAAATGTCCAATTGCAAAATAAAAACAAAAATTGAATTAAAAATGCAAATTTAGTGTTACTTGGTGCAATTAAACTCTCTAATGAATTATTAAAGAAATAAAGAAAATTTGAATTTAAGTCTGCAGGGAAAGTCGTGTGCTGCCCACATCAGCTTTTTTCCTCTGTACTTTGGAGTGTTTGTATTTTCTTGCCAGTCGTTTTGGTTTTTTTCTCTTTCATTTCTACCCTCCCGTGTCATCGGAAACTACTTTTCTACTATCTCAAGCCACACCTGATATTCTCAGTTGCCGACCTTACGTGAGTAAGTAAAGTCATGCTTCTTGTCGGTCTTCTTGTTGGCTTCTTGTCGGTCGGAAAAAGAAAGCTATGTTTGGCCTTTGAAATTGGTTCTCCGGTTAATTTCATACATTAAACGGAATTTTCATTTATCGTGGTAATATTGCAGCAGTTTCTCAGTGATTACTTGATATAGTCTATGTGTCTAGTGTATGCAATTGTTTTACATTATATAAACTTAAATACAGTAAATATGCTGATCCATTTAATTACTTGATAGGTTCATATCATAATTTATAATCTCATTAAATCTTAGTGCAGCGCACGAAGATAAAACTCTACTTCATTAAACAAATTTACAATCTACAGGGAGTAATTTCTAACACGCTCACAACCCCTATTTTGCAAAAATCATAATTAAACTTGAATTTAAACACATTTTAAAACTTTAATTAAGGTTTTCTGGCAACAAATGGATTTTATGCGATGCTAGTGAGATGCTATATAATATACATCAATGACGTTACATTTTATTCTCTTTATACATAGTGTTGCGATGCCTTAATATACTCTTTCTTCTAGAGTTTTTCGTCTCTTTCAAAGACAAGATGGAAAAAACACCCAGAAGAGCATCTGTTCCCATGACGTCAGTCTAGTGTTGCCAAAAGTTGGAACTAGGTGATGATACCATATTTTGCGATTTATCGCAAATTTGGCGACATTTGGCGACATAAGAAAAACCGAGAAGTAGCTGTTTCAGAAAAAACGAGAAATTACCAATTGTCTACGTGATATTACAGAATTCCAGAAGTTTCTATAGAGGGACTATGAAAAAGTGAATCCTCAGCCGGGTGGCAGTTGACAAGATACGAGCTGCATTGGACTGTAATTTTTGTATATGTTTCGAGAATAGTAGCGGCTGTTTTGTTAAATTACTTTTGTTAATGTTTTAAGATTAATATTAGTTATTTTGTGGAATTAGTGGAACATATGACTGCTGTTTGACTGTATATTGTTCCTGTTTACGTTGTGCCTGTGAATAAACGTGTTATTTATCCAAAAACTTGGACTCATTCTTGTTTTCTGCGTGCACAACCACGATAACAATAGTAACAATCGTAAATACTGTGCTAGAGGAATGAATATGAATGTATATAATTTATGAATTCTCAATTATTAATATATATTTATTTATTTTAAAGAATTTTGTGTAAAATGTGCATAAAAGTTTTGCATGATTTTGGTGAAAGCTCGATTTTTGGATGTATTTGGTGTGAATTAAATGCAATTTCTCATTTCTATGGATTATAATGTATGTAATTTTATATAAATTTTAAAATTATAATGGAGGCTGAATTTTTAATTCATGGTCTAGTGATAATACAAAGAGGAATACAAGTGATCGAAAGGCTTTTAGTACGAATAGATTTAAATGCTTGTCTAAGACAGTGATAAGGACAAGTTAAAGCAATAATGGTAGTGACCCCATTAGTGTCATGCTATAGTGTGTTTTCTACACCAGAAACGGCACTAGGTATAAATTCATTTTGTGCCTGAAATACAGTACTTTGTTAATAAAGAGTAAAAGTATGTGCAACTAAAGTTATTAATAATTAAACACAATAATTTTATTCTTTTAATTTCATCAACAAATAAAGAGGCCGAGTTGGAAGGCTCTCGATACATTTTCTATTAGCGATATATTATTAGATTGGGTGGTCACGGTCTAACTGTGATAATAATTATAATTAGTTAGTTTTGTCTTCCGTGTCGCAAATTTACATAATAAGTAGTGATAACCCGCCATTGTGTGTTGTCCGGTGTTAACTGAAAATAAAATGATTTATTAAACATTCAACGAATTAATAAACCAAGTATAACGAAGATACACAAAATTGCCCAAATTAACTTTTATTATAAGTATTACTTATATGTAAATATTTTATGAAGAAATTTACAATTATAATTTAATACTCTATCATATTATCAGTTACTACATTAATTACATAGCATTCTGCTGAAATGATATGTGTGATACAGGCCGTTTTTTAATTGACGTGGAGTCTATGCAATCGCTTCAGATAAGATATATAAAAGGCTACCTTGTTCTCTGTTGTTCACATCATTGGAGTAATCGTCACGGTTACTTAGTTCCCTTTGGGATCCGAAGTAGTACTTTTGTATCAGTCGCCCGCCAAAATCACTTCTTCAAAACGCGATTGTTAAATTCGATGAATATTTGCATGACTATATCGCCATATTGACCACAAGGACTGGAATTTCCTCCAACTATATCGCTACGATGCACAGACTGTACGGAATAGAATAGCAATTTAGAATTAATATTTCGTCCGTTGCACAGGGCTAACTGCGAGCTCTCCCCTGACTGCTCGTTGGCTCACAGACTTAGATCTGCCCATTGGCTCACAAAATTGTGAGGAACAATCCAAGCTTCTATTGGACAATCTCCTGTTGCCCACGGACTTGACTGAGTCCACGAACCTCACGTGCCTACATGTCATCATTTATTCCTTGATCATAACTTATTGTTCGCCCATATAATAAATTTTGGCGTCTTCTTGTCTGAGACTGGTACCATTTTGTCGCATTACCATTGCTCACAGCTTGTAAATACTTTTTACGACCACTGTATCACGAGTTGATTATATCGAAGAGTGTGGAAAACACCAAGCTGTGTAATACGTCATCGCCTATACCACAGAAGCAGCAGCATACCGGAAACTAATATGTTCCGTCATATTTATTATGATAAGTTTTATACTTGCTATCGTCTATATAACATTACCGGAAACTAATATGTTCCGTCATATTTATTATGATAAGTTTTATAATTGCTGTCGTCTATATAACACGTTTTACATGTTTGTTACGTGCTGTACAGAAAAATGTATTTGTGATTGGAAAATTAAACATTATAAGGAGATTTCCCAGCTTTTTAAAAGTCAATAAAAGATCAACCTTGAGAAAAGATCGAGAATCTATCAAGCCCAAGTAACAAAACATATGTAAAATAACTTCAAAAATAACTGAAATCGTAATAGAAGATAAAATCTATACATCAATAATATTTAAAGTCGACACAATCCTCTAACTTTGCATTTTAAAAATATATCCACCTCATTAGATTATATTTGAGTTCATGACACTGGTTTTAAAACGCAAATTTCAAACAAAGTTAATCAGCAAATGCCTTGGTGATAAAAACTTATAGCTCCTATAAAATATCTATAGATTCATTAAGTTCTGAATTCCAGAAAATAAAGTAAAAATCTGGAAAGATGAAGTTTGACTTCAACTGCCATAAATACTCCAATAAACGGGGTCTTTGAGGGCAAATAAAATGTGATGTGTGTAATAAAATTGTTTGGAGCTTCACTAGAAATTTTATAAGGTGATTTATGTTTTTATTTTCCATGACGTGATATCAAACAAGAATGTAGAAAGAATTTGAAAACAAGAATATGCATGCTAAAATTAATATAATGAGTTATATAATTAATGAAATGAATGGTGCATAAATACTACATCACAAATTTAAAAATTATTTAAAATAGTAATACACAAATTTGCGATTACAAGTAGGTGATATATTTTATCCTTCAATATAATTTGTACTCAATATGTCTGTATAAATTATATTGGAGGTCTGTATAATTAAATGCACCCATTTTAACTTTAAATTGGCATTATTTATTAAGAGCATTCTATGAATTATTAAATTAATAACAACATTAATTAGCACATATCTTTAAGGAGGAGATTGGACATTGGAGACCTGGTAAATTATTATTATAAAACTGAGTATGGCCTTTCATAACATTTTATATGCACTTATCTCCAATTTTTCTTTGGACATTAACACACAACTTGCTATTGCACATTTCTTCTTCGGCAACCTTTGCTTCCATTTTATGATGGCACATTACTGACTCTCGTCTGAACGCTGACACATCATCACTGCGTGAGCGTAACTTCAAGAATATTTCAATCGGCGTCTTCTTTCTTACTGTGGTAGCCTGTTGTATTTATTTACTCATCTCTCTCTTTCTCTAACTGATCTACTACTATCTGAATCTGTTCTTTGTGTGTGTGTGTGAATGCTATCCTTTACATATCTCTTACTGATCTCTTCTACATCTGTTCTGATCTGCTACTGATCTCTGAATCTGATCTCCTCATTTCTGTTTCATTTCTCTGAATACATCTGAATCAGATCGCATCATACCTTAATCAGTAGCTACTCTCTATATTACTGATCTGTCACTCTCTTCTACATCTCTGAATCTGTTGAACCTTCTCTCGTTGGCTACCATTTCTTTTGCCTGAGGTCTTATACGCCTCTTCGACTGGCCATCGGCCCTACCGTGCGGAAAACACCAGTTCTCGTTAGATCATCGCAGTCAAGCAGCATCGGGAGCGGTTAGTACTTGGGTGGGTGACAATCTAGGAACACCACGTGCTGTTGGCACTTTTCGGGCGCGGTAGCCATGTGGTTTGCGCGCTGAATCTGCACGCTGCCACAACTGCCGCCGTGTTCATGCGGAGTATGATCACGTTAAACATGTGGGTCCGTAAGTCCTTCCGAGAGGTTGGTGGTAGGGGGAAGTAGGGTACGGTCCCTGTGGATGCCTCCTCTACTGGGTTCCGGTCTAAATTGGGTGCCACCTCCCGGTTGTCCAAACGGTTTCCTTACACCTTTCTGGTAGGTTGGACGGTCTGAGTCTCAACAACAACGCCTCATCGACTACCATTGGTTGACCTCAGGGCGACGCGGTAACACTTCATACATATTGATTTAAATTTGAATTAATCACATAGTTTTTACTTTAGCCTCGAGTAACTACTCTGGCTCGACCCAACTTGTATTAGAAGCTCCCTTATTAATGACATTTACTGACCTCTCAGGTCAGGGCTGCAATACATTGGCGTCTTGCAGTTCATTGTATGGCCTGCAGTCCATTGTATGGTTCCATTGTATGGCCTGCTAGATATCATAAATCCACATATAAAACTGCCTACGCGAATACTGGTCTCACACTGAGTTATTGCTTTTTTGTGCTTATCTACGTTGTTAAAGTTTTCCTTAACCTTTGCACAAAGTGTATTTTACTTACTGATAATTAAGTGTAAATTAAGCCTTGAAGGTACTGCGTAAGTTGGTTTTCTCTGACAGAAGAATTAATTTTTGGGGTAAGCCATAAAGAAAATGCATTTGAGCAAGCAAACAAAAAATATTTTCTTCACAAATTTCTGCCAATTGTAAATATGTATATTTCAGTTACCTATTCAGTTGCATATTACAATACGTCGCTTAGTGGCCGTGTTAAAGGCTCCTATACTCTTGGTCTGGCGCATTGGGCCATTCTGGATCAAAATCTGAATGCAAAGTTTTCTTGGCGAAAAAAGGGGCTACCATTTACGGAGGCGTTATCGCTAGTATGGTGCTTTTATTTATGCTCAAAATCCGCAAGGCCGTATAACAATTTTAAATTGCGATATTAGATAACCATTGTCATTGTTATTGTAGTCAGTGAATTTTAGAGTTTAAATTAGCATTTGTAATATCTACGGATTTTAGGTCAAAAACGAAAGAACGATCTGAAAATTTTATATTTAGAGAAAATAATAATATGAAAATATGTTTTTTTCTTTTTTACAAAATCATAAAACGCAACTAACTTTTATTTACATAGAATTTTCTGTATGACATTCTTGTATACTTTTTCAACTATCATAGTTCAGAATTAGTTTTTTTTGCTTTTATGACTCTTTAGGTGGTTTATCTATGTCATATCTTGGTTATTTAATCTTGAAAATTTGACTGCATTTGATTTATTTTCTTCTTAGGCGCTATTATATCATACACTTTCCATAGAGTGAAACATAGTCATGTCCCATGAATGTTTTAAGCACCTCGCTGTCCGCCCAGGTATTTTATAAATGACACTTACATTGTGCTAATCTATGTAGTCGCATGAAAAATATAAGCAGAAATCGGTATTTCGTACATTGGTATATTAAATATTATATTGAATTAAAGCAGCAACGGATGTAAAAAAAATGGTCATATTATAATATATTAGGGCATAAGGGTTTTCACCCTCTTTCGCACACACAAACCGAATTATATCAGACTCATCTCCCCGAGAAACATATATGCAAATATTTATTATTTGCTCATTTATAAGAAGCATGAAATTTAAAGTGCAAAAATTTTAATACAGGGGATGTCATCGGTGATACATGATCACAATTATAGCATGTTATACAATTCAGTTTAAATCACTTGAAAAAAAATCTTTCGATTGATACGAATTCTGACAATGTTCCCTCAGGGGAAAAATTGGGCCCCCTCCCACCCCCTAGGGGTCTAATGACGTCTGTAGAACAATAATTGTATCGCGCTTAATTTGCACTACAGTGATTGAAACGAATAAGTTTCTTGATCGTTGAGATATAAATAAATCCTTTTATGCACGACTACGCTAAATTATGTCCTATGCTACCACGTTAAGAAAATATAATTTCAAAAATTCCTATCTGGATCTATATTTTTCATTAACAGAGATGAATATAAATTTACGTGAAAATCCATTCATATTTATGGCAGCTATTTTGTTCACCGAAATCGACCACAGTCAGACATAATACTTTCTCTACAGGGTGTCCCAAAAAGTTTGAAACGCGATTTAGTTCTTTACCTGTTGGAGATAAGTAGACAATGTCAATTGCAAAAATATTGAAAGTGAGGTAGGAAATAAAACTGCGTTAATACAATAGTCATCCCATTAAATTTCAAAAAGTTACACTTTTTAAATTTTTATACGATTCCCTCAGACAAATTTGGGTCAATCGGAACATTTTTATTTTTAATGCAACAAGATCATTAAAAATAGCCGCACATCTGTATCTTTAAAATTTAACGAGTTATATTTAATTGAAAATTGAACATTGTCAATGGGGACCATATATCAAATTAGAAATGTAAATTTGTGACATATCACAAAAAATATCAATGTATGCATATTTTAATTATGTGCCCCAATCCCGTAGTGAGCACCAGTGCTTTATATGATCTCTCTCTGTGTGATGCTTTATTTAGATGCATTGGTGATAAAAATATTTACACATATTAACGAATTTTTGACACATATTAACGAATATTTTTTTGGCCTTTCACATGGTACGGAAAAGTGGCATAAGTCATATGTTTTCAATTATCATTGTTCAGTTGATTTTGAAGATACAGATATGCGGGTTTTTTAACACTTTACAACAAAGTGAAAAAGTGTTTATGACTTTGTTCATTCTGTCTGTCTGTCTGTCTGACTGTCTGTCTGTCTGTCGGTCCGTTAGAACGATAACTGCCGTAAAAATGACTTAATCAAAGTGAAATTTTAGTATGTTGTTCAGACGGGCTGTAGGACCTATGGGAATATAAATGAATAATATCACCCGATTAGTTTTGGATTAATTCCGGGTTGAAAAAATGTAATACATTAAAAACTAAGGAACCTAATTTGTCAAACATGTTTTAAGCGGATTTAAAATTCACAATTTGCTTCGAAAATTTTAGGTAATATTCAAATTGTTCCATAAAATATATAAAAAAAATTGAGAAAATATATTCAGTAGTTTTTTTATATAAAAATTAAAATAATAATTAGACCTCTTACATGAAGCGATCACGTGACCATGATATGAAAAGATCACGTGACCCACTTCAAAATAAAATATGGCATGCATCTTGTCTTAAAATCGTGATTTTTTTAGTTCTTTTTAATTCATATTGAATGTTGTATCCGTCTTAAAAACGATTTATTTTTGCTTAAATTATGTGCATCTACATGCTGAAACAACGCAAATACAATACATTTGAGTTTAAATGAGCATCCAAATTTGATTACTTCTACAACGAAGCCTATTTTTCACTTATGTAAAATGTAAACAGCAAAATATGTCGAATGAGTTGTATAAGAATTGCTGCCTTTCTTTAAAGCAAAATTATTTAGCTCATGGAGTCTGCATAGCTGATAAGAATGAAATATTCATTGATTTTACAGAGGGAAGGACGATTTCTTTTATGAAGTTTTAAGCATGCAGTTTAATTAAGTGTAGCTCAATGGTCTTAATTTTTAAATAAAATAAATTACTATAGTACTGTGATGAATGAAATGAATGGGAAAATACTTATGAATGAAATGCTGCTTTTATAGTGAGAGCCAGGCGTGTTATTTTTCCTATGACGTCATTTGAATGAATTTCAGTTGTTTTCGATGAAGTTTTCAAATATAATAATTTATCGTAGTATTATGATAATTTTAAAAATTTTACAGATGAATGTATCGCATTTTAGAGATGTTTAAACCAGGCAATTAATATTTCAATGCCGTCATTTGAATGAAGTTCATTTTTTACGATGAAAGTTGAAGTTTTCAAATATAATAAATTAATGTAGTACTGGGATAAAGCATAATTCGTGAAATGCGAAATTTTCGGAGTTAATATGGATACAATGGTTGACAATCAGTTGTGGAGAAGCTTGGGACGAAAGTAAATCATTGTGAATATGCAAAACAGTTTTGTCGACGTCGACATGCGCAAAGCACTGGCACGCGTCGGAACGAGTATAAAACAACCTCAAGCGGCATGACCAGTGGAGGCAGAATTTCACAATTGCTGTGGAACGGAGCGTTATTAGCAATCAAAGAGGACGAAAGATGCCACAAAGATGCCAACTGGACATGTTTTTGAAGGGACATATTATTGGAATCCTGATATCCGGTCGATCCCAAACAGAACGAATTCTAAATGTGTCTCAGTGAATGGTCACCAGACCATGGCAGAGGTTTCAAACCACTGGAGATGTTATCCGACGACCAGTACCAGATTGGCCAAGGGTAACAACCGCTCAGCAAGATCGATATTTGGTGATAACTGGGCAAAGTCAGAGGAATCTTTCAGCCAGACAAACGTTTCGAGACAAAATGTTTACGGAAGATTCAGGCACGTTGATCACCATGCCTGACGACCCGCAGTTTGCACCCCCTGATGTCTCCACGGAAACGCGCTCGTTTGCAGTAGTGTTTGGAACATCGGCAGTGGAGTGGACAACAGTGGGGCAATGTCATGTTCAGTGACGAGTCCAGACTTAGCCTGCAAACTGATTCTAGTCATACCACGATTTGGAGAGAACGTGGAACGCGTTTTCACACGGGCAACATCACGAAAAGACATTGTTTTACGTTTGGGGGAGTCAGAGTCTGGGCATGCAACCTGATGGACGAGCGCACAGACCTGTTACCGGTAAAATATATAGAGATTAAGTCCTTGAGCCTATCGTTTGATTGTTTCGAGGTGCTATTGGTCCTGATTTCATATTCATGGATGATAACGCGGCTCACATGCAATGGTCTGCCAATTCCCCTGATCTGAATCCAATAGAGCATGTATGGATTTTGCTCGGAAGACATCTTACAGCTCTCCGCTACCCACCAAGCTCCGTTCCGAGATTGGACACTGCTCTCCGTGAGGCATGGAACTCTATGAGCACACAACTTGTCCAAACAGTCATCGAAAGTATGGGAAATCATTGTATAGCATGCGCGACTACTCGAGGTTCCCACACACAGTAATAAAGCGCAGGATCACGTTATTTTAAATCATTCTGTTTCACTGAGGTTGACACTCGTATTATGACCCTTTTTTCAACCCTCTTCTTTATGTAATAAAAGCCATTATTATCCTTGTTTTGCATTATTTTCTTCTTCTATAACCCTATTACACCCGCATACCGCGTTTTCTTTCATTCCATTGTAGATTTCCTGAAATTTTCACATAAACAGCAACTATCTTTTACTTTTGGACATGAGTGTATATTACTCTCGAAAGGCACATAAATTAAGGATTTTGCCAAAGATTTGAAATTATATAGGAAACAATATTACATGAATGTGTATAAAATTGTGTTTCAAATTTGTAACACGATTTTTAGATATAACTTTATCTATTTCTAATGACAAATTTTAGAAAATTCCCCATTATAACATTGGAATTTTTATTGTCGAACCAAATGAACTAAAATTTCATCGTAAAAATTAAATACATTTAGACTTACACACTGTCATACTAGTTACCTAGAATATATCATAGATTTTTTAATTCAAAGTGAAAATGCATACAAAAATTTTTTTATCTTGTTGTCAACGTACTGCAAGCAAAATAAATTTCGGATTTTCGAGCATGGTTTAAAGTAAATTGGAAAAAAATTGTTGTTTTAGCATTCATATGTTCAGCAAATTGCTCATGGAATGATTATATCATACATACTACATTTAGCAATAAAATGACCATCAGCTAGATTGTAATGAATGCTATTTGCTAATTTACGATATATAAATTATAATCTAACATTCTAATATATTCAAACTTTTATTTACTTAAACAGATTACTCACAACACGTATGGACGCTTCAAAGGATTGCTCAGAGTGCCTTGCGATCACTCAGTCGTCCATTGCCAAACTTGAATATCTCCAACTTTTGACATTGAGGTTTGCTAATTAGCTCTCCGGCAAAAATATCCTATTCCTCTCTTTTTTTTCTTCTGTTTTAAGGAGAATCCAACCATCCTAAAATAATTTTTTGAATAGTTTGAACACTTTATGGCTGAACATTCACCCATATTCCGAATCTTTTATATCCTACTTTATTCGTTAAGCGGTTGCTACGGTACGAGATATGGAAATAGACAACAAGATATCTGATGCATCAGCTCGTATATAGAGGAGCCTTACCTGACGTCATAATGTTTCATTCCGAATGCTGAGAGCACATCCAATCGCCGCCAATCGGTGTTTATGCCCTTGCGCGATATGACTTGGTTTTTCCACCTGATCCTGAGTGCCACGTGTGTTTAAAATGATCTATTTATTTATACTTTACTAGAAATGGTACCCGACGTTACATGGGAATTAAGATGCAAACCTCTGATTAAAATGACTTCGGAGCGCACAGCAAATTCCAGAAAACCCTAAGAACGATTTAACAATAAATGTCTATTTATCGCCCGTTTATAACAACAATCACACATATGCACTAAAAGCACACGGTGGGCGAATAGTGTTAAGGTAGAAACTCTGTGAAAATATCTCGGGTTCCTATTAGTATACATGGATAACGTCTTCAAAGTATGGAAAGTATATGTATATATATATATGTGTGTGTGTGTGTGTGTGTGTTTAATTTACGAAAATTCATCTATTAATAGTATGGATTCAATCTGAAGTATGTGTAAAAAGAAATTTTTCGGTCTTTCCAATAATGTTAAGATGTAAACTGTGCGATAATATTTTTGATCACTAAGGAACTAATTTGTTTGAAAATCGCTCAAAATTATGCTAAGGCATAAAATAACTAATAAACTAAATTCCAATTAAAATAAATCTCGTCAAGGCGTGGTTTTTTAAGTCCTGAAGAACGTCTGTACCATATTTCATGGCCTCACGACGCTTAGATTCTTCGATATAAACGACGCAGAAGTTCAACTATTATCATATGAGTTTCGTTCAAAGTTTCTTAAAAAGATAAATTTTCGAACTTTCCGATGTTGCCCAAATGGAAACTCTGAAAAAATATTTTTGGCCGCTAGGGGATGCATTTGTGTGAAAATAGTGTTCCAAAATTAATTTAAAAAAGTAATTCTAATTTTTAAAAAGTAATGCCGAGGTGCACCATTTCGAGTCTTAAAGTACTTATGTACTAAATTTGATGGCCGTATATAGCTTAGATTTTTAACTACAAACGACACAAACAAACGCACATGCAATACATATTTATTTATTATTGTAGATAAATATTGTAATAAATAAACAAACGATCTTAAAAATGTATTTGGATTTTTTTGGTTTGAAGCAGTGTTGTTATTGATCGTCCGACCTACCAGAAAGGTGTAAGGTAACCGGTTTAAAGCAGTGTGAAAGCCCCAGGCCGTCCGGCTCGTCCTGAGGACTTAGAGCATCAAATTGGACGACCGGGAAGGAAGTTTAAAGCAGTGTGTAATATTTAAAGAGTTTGCTGTTGAATTATAAATATCGGATTGTATGTCAGTTCTTTTTTTGCCCAATTTTAAAATAAGGGATGTGCTCAAAACAGGAAAAGTGGGTCTTATATTTTTAAATCTCGAGAATTCGTTTATTAATTGTAAGGATTCTGTTCACAGTTTGTTTGAAAAAGAATATTTCAGTCTTTCTTATGGACTTAAGATAGAACTCAGTAATATTATTTTCGGTCGCTAAGGGACCTATGTATGTGAAAATCGCTCAATATCCTGTTAAGATATATAACTAAAAGCTAACTCGAATTAAAAAACAATCTAACCGAGGCCAATTGTGAATAGCTGGAAAGTGTATCAGTTAAGTATATGGCCACGCCCACATTTGCCACTCCTATTTATGGAAATCGTTGTTTTTTTAAAGGCAATAAAACAGTGTTAATTTGCAATATATATGAAAACAGGGGATACATTTTAACGCAGATAATTTTATTTTAATCTAGTGTTATCGCTGGTTCTAAAATGACTTTGGATATTATGGAAAGTGAAATAACGTTTTACTGTATGTTTCATATTGACACAAATTTTGTCAATATCAAGTCTAAATCAAGTCAATATCAAGTCAATATCAAATCAATATCAAGTCATTTTTTTCATTCATATATTTGCAGGTCATAGGTAAATTTCAGCCTTTTGGACAACACTTAGTTAAACCCAAAATTGATAAGTTTATTGTTTCTTCCCACATAGTTTGAGATTACAAAAAATTTAAAATGAAATATTTTTAGTTATCGCCTACATGTACCAATAATATTTTAAAAGACTATATATAATAAAAAAAATATATTTATTCAGAGCCTGTGTTTTACTAGCCTCGAGGCTTAATATCCCGAAAGCTGTGCTGAATAAAACTACAGCTAATTGAAATAGGTAGAATAAGCGAGTAGCCAGAGAACATGGGAAAAGTATGGGTTTCTTAACGTGATAAATTTTCTAAAAAAATATTTAAAATAAGACACAAAATATTTTAAATGCATAATGCATGCTATGGACTTTTGAGATAGCTATTCTCATTTTAGGATTCCATCTTCAAATTAAATTTCAAAAGTGTCCCGCATCCAAAAAAGTTTGAAAAAACCCGGTATAAAGCAATTGACCGCAACGTCACTATTTTGTAAAATAACTAGGGGGCTCCGCTCGTTGCTCGCTACGCTAGTCAACCCCTGTAATTTGCTTGGCTTTGCTAAATTTTGGCGATAATTTTGGTGGAATATCTCCAACTTGGCAAGTTTTTTTATATGTTGCAAACTGGCAAAAATATCGCCAATTGCTACAAATGTCACCACCAAATTGACAAAAATGAAATTACATCAATGAAAATGGTGCCTAAGATGAAAATTCAATATATTGAAAATAACGTAAAAATTGACTATAAGAACAACTTATTTCTCCGTCTGTAACGCTTGGTTAAAAATTTTGTGGGATATTGACGACTTTCTTTAAATGTTGCCAAAGGGATGAAAATGTCGCCAACTAAAATAAAAATGATGTTTTAAAATGTTATTTGGTAAAAATATATCTTCATTCTTTCCTATGGGAGGTATACATTTACAAATTATGAATTCAGAAGTATGACGGGCAAACTTTCTATTATATAAGAAATGCTCTTCTCTCCGTTTGTCTGTAACATTTGGTGATACCTTTGGCGAACAATCTACTGAAATATCGCCATCTTGGCGATATTTTGCCCCACATTGATGAAAATATCGTTAAAATAATATAAATGACTCCAGGTCAATGAAAATGACGTCTAATTGATGAATTAATTAACAAAATGTTTTATTATATAGATTATATTGCATTTTGAGTATGCAATCAATGTTAATAATCGTTAACTTAAAGTTGCGTGAAATATAAGTTAATTGGTTGCAATGAAATATTATTACATGTTGTCATCCGGAAAAGCGTCAAACGTACAATTCAATGTTAAAAACACTGAACCGTGACATATCATTATTTCACTGTGAGAAATGTAAATTAATTGCGATATTTAAGGAAAGTCATGTGCCGCCCACATCACATTTTTGTTTAATATAGAGATATGTTAAATATTACACGTCTCAACTTCTACATGGCTGTCCAGTTGCGTTTCGACCCCCAGACCTCATTCTGACTGTGAAATAAATTTATAACCCGTAAAACTAGTTCGATTTTAAATTAAACACTCTTAACTAAATTATTTGACTTCTCAACAAATTCTAACTGAAGTTCTAAACATAAATCAAACATATTAAATGGTGATTTTTTATAAGGGACGTGTTGGCATATTTAAATTGCTATTCACATTTCTACAATATGATTGAAATTTACTCAGACTTTAAATAATAATTAGTTTTCCTTCTAATACAAGTATATATTTAAAGCATGATTTAATATGTAGCAACTTCTGTGCCCATAGCTAGCGATTAAATTTTCTATCAGTCACATTTTTGGGGTGACACTTTTGAGGCATTATAGTAGCCGGTACTAACGTTAGCTGCCCTGCTGGCAAGCCCAAGATATCTGAGAACGATAAATTATCAACTAATTCACAAAAAGAAATATCGTATTCTCAATAATAGCATTTTGCTACAGGCAATGTAGTGAAATGCTGGAGAACCGCAATATATATAGGGGCCTATTTGCCTTACATTTCGTTTAAATTTTTAAAATAGCCTTTGTCCTCTCCTAACAGCACTTTTGTACCTAATAACCTACTTAAGTAATTCGAATATTCTACACAATATTTACGCATTTTAATATTCCATGCAATAAATAATTTGCCATGTATAGTAAAAGTAATGTAATAAAGTCCAGTATTTGAAATTGAGTGTTCGTTATATTTGCACATTTAGTGGATGTTAGAACAAGATTAAAATATTTTCAGACTTATGGCTGTTTTCATATTTATGTGTGTGTGCTGTTTGCCTATCAGTGCAATTGAAGTGTAATGTATATTTCAATTATTATTAAGAATATATTTCAATTGGCAGTATATGCAAGTAATAACGTAATGTACATTTCAATTATTATTATTCAAAATTGTTAGATTTTGACATATTTACGATAAGTAATTTAGTTTCGTTTCCTAGATTTCCGGAAACATGGCATTTTTGCGAAAATTAAAATTAGATTAAATTAGAGATTAGCAGAGTTTTAAATATAAAAGTAGTTAGTTCTTTTTTCACATTATGACCCTGAAAATTTTCAAAATGATAAAATAAGGGATAAAATATATACATCTACATTTTGCAAATATTTTTTTGCAGGAAACTTTTCATGAAGAATCCCATGCTATTAATCCGGTAGGGTTGGGTAAAGAGTTCTGACGAAGTTCCGATTTATGGGAATTTTAGCGATTTTAAATCAATAGAAACAGCAAAATTACCAATTAAAAATTAAATAATTGAAACACAAGATATTTGAGGCAATTTTAAGAAACCTTTCATTTTACATGAAAAATAGTCAATAAAAATGAATAAATATTAAGTTCAAGAATATTTCCTATCTACCCACTGATTAAAAGTACCCCCTTTGTCCTTATTCCACTAATGAAAACCTCTTCATGGAAAATCATGTGACGTATTGAAGCTTCACCCCTCTCCGTTCGGTGCCCTACGTAATAACAAGTTATAGTATAACACCGGAGTACTCCTAATGTTAAAGTATAGCACCGGATAATCCCATATCCCCATCATCTTACCACTGTCATGCTCAAAGTAATATATCAAAATGAGATAATCAATCATGTTTAATAAACAATCATTTTATGCATTTAACTGTATTCTCCAAAAAGATTAAAACTATCCAAACTCTGGGCTGCACTAAATTCCGTGTCTGTTAGTTTCCTTTAATGATTTTTGTGAGACCAGGAGGCAACTTATTCAGTTTTAATGCTCACAACAAAACAAAGGCCAGACTTTTAGGCACCGTGTTATGACAATCTTGGCCCAGAAATCCATGATCCCAATAAATTCGCATCACATAAATTTCAGGTGTGACTAGGGCAAAAAACTCATACGGCCAAGCCTTAAACCAAGCTTCATTGGGAACTCAAAGAGACAATGATGCGAATATGCGACTTCGCACAGAAGAGCCTCCAATGAGAGCAAGGAGGGCGCATCCGGACCTCAGGCCAAATGAGAAAAAGCCAACGGATATTTTGGAATGAGAATTCAAGCAGTGTTGTTCAGATAGTATTGATTATTCAAAAGCGATTAGCAAGTCGTGGTTTTAAGAATGATGGTTAAAAAGTGAGAGAGTGAGTCATCATTTAAAATAGTGAAAATGTTTTAGAATAAGATGAAGCTGACTCCAAATATCAGAAAAAGAGATGGTAAAAATTCCAGTCACGTGGAGCAACAGACCCGAAATACAAAAGTATGTGCCAGTCTTCGTATATATTAGGTCTTATTAATCATTGGAATAAGATTCAAACGACCTGGTGTCATAGGGTCCTTCTCTCCTCCTTAAGCGTTTGTTAAAATTCATGTAATTTTAATCATAACAATAATAGGTGTGAATAAATAATATTTATTTTATTTATTTTAAAAGTTAAAAATGTGGAATTTAATGTGTAGTGTTTTAATTAATAATTATATTAAGAAACTCGTTCAAAGAAGTAATAGTGGGTTTCGCGGCCACAATACCAATGTATGAATTTTACGATTCACGATGACTATTAATTAAAATTAATAATTCAATCTACAAAATAAAATTATATTTATAAAATAAATGAACTCCAATTAAATGTTTCATTTTATTCGCCATAATTTAATTAATAAAAAATAATTATAAATTATGTGAGTAGCTTGTATTTTTCTTTATATTGATTTTTGTCCCTTTCTTTCCAGCTATTTTTTAACACTTTACAAAGTAGTTGGAAAGTGCTTATAACTTTGTTCATTCTGTCTGTCTCTCCGTCCGTTCGCTCGATAACTGTCGCAAAATTGACTTTATCGAAATGACATTTTAGTATGTTGTTGAGCCAATCTGCGGGATATAGGTACTAATTAAAAACTAATTGGGCAAATTAACAGCTAATTAGTTAGGGAATGAACCTGGGTTGAAAAAATGAAATACATTGATCGATATGGAACATAATTTTTCAAACATTTTTTAAGAGAATTTAAAATTCATAAATTTATAATTATTTAAACAAGTCGGCAAATTTTGCGACATCTCGCCAAAATTTTCGCCAAGCATTACGTACTGAAGTAGAAATGTGTTATTCTTATGGTCTTTTACAACGTTTTTTCCAAGATATTGTATTTTCATAAATTAGTCGTCATTTTCATTGGTGTATTGTCATTTTATTTTCAATTTGGTAACATTTAAAGAACTCGCCAAGTTGGCGATGTGCCGCCAAATTTCATAGACAACGTTTTACCAAGCGTTACAGCCGGAGAAATAGGATTTTCTTATAGTAGATTCTTATATTATTTCTCAGATATTGAATTTTCATCAATTTTATCGTCATTTTTATTGTTTTAGCGTCATTTCTATCAATTTGGCGGCATTTTTATCAATTTGGCGACATATTTATTAATTCGACGACATTTTTGTCGATGTTTTTCTAGTCATTCTGCCCTAAAAGTAATTAACTAAAACACGCAAGGATAATCTTTCCTGCTTTTGTTGGAAGAAGCTTGAACTATTTTGAATGTTAAACCAAGGCTTAACTGCATCCCGCGAACTGTTGATTAGCGAGCCCGGAACGCGGGATACAGTTAAGCCTTAGTTAAACATGTTAACGAAATGAGCGTGATACTCTGGGTTGCGTGGTAGCTCAAATAAAAATATATAAAATGATGAGAAATAAAATAACACCAGTGTCTCACTTTCCGTATCTGAAGTCAGACGCAACGTAACGTTTCATGGTTACATCATAATTTCTCTGTGAAAGAAGTATAGTCATTGTATTATGTAGGAATCGGGCTGCTCTTATCATGGCTCACTTTTAGTATCTGATGTCATACTCTATGCAGAGCTTCATGACTGCATCATAATTTCACTGTGAAAGAAGTATAGTCACTGCATTACGTAAGAAGCAAGTCGCCCATATTATGGCCCCACTTCCAGTATATGATGTCATACACAAACGCAAAGCTCCATGGTTATATAATAAAAATTGAAAGGTTTGTCTGTGATTGAAATACGTTTGGCAACATTTTGTAGCAGCGTTACCCAGGATAGACAGATAAATCAAGATGTTTATATTATTAATAATAAAGGAAGATGTCTGCCAGTGTGTGGTGTCTATAGCGCGAGATCTAAGTTTCGTACAATTACGAAACTTGGTACACCGACGGACACAGGTGCATCTTGGCGTTATTTTTTCTAATTTTGAATTAGTTTGTTAGTTATGTTATATTTCAGACCGATTTAGGCCGATATTTACACAAATCAATTATAGAGACTTCAAATATTATGAGAGATGTTTTATCTTGACACTATCGAAAGATAAAAAAAAATATATTTTAAACAAACTTAAATGAAATCCATACAATAAACACATTTTAATGATTTTTTAAAAAATATATACTTTTCGTGCGTTTCAAACCTATATATTTTTTAATATTATTAAAAATTTAATATGCCATCCAACAGCGTACATACGTGAAATGTCACGCAGACTTGCAAAATTATAATCTCGATTATGAAAACGAACTTTAATAGGGCGAAATGCATGTTTTTAAACCTTGCATGCTCACTACGCTTCGTACAAATAGAGACCTAGTTGCATTTCGGATATGAAAAACCATTGTTGTACAAAAGTTAAATAAAAATATCCCAATATTAAGCTTCACTACCATGGACTTAGAACGGAGATTCCTGTGGATGAAACGCTTGAAAATATCACAATTCTTTGAGAATTATATCTAGGTATCACTAGAGTTAGCAAAGTGGCTGCTGTTATTAGTTGACACAATAGGAATGCGTAATATTTATTATATGTATTTTTGATTAATTTTAAATTAAAAGTTATCTAATTATGAGTATAATTAACCAGTATTTTTTCATAGTTGTGGGATAGAGTACATAAAAATAAATTGAATGTTAAAATAATTTTCAATACGTAGGAATATTCTTTATAGTTTTACTTCTACTTTGCATTGAGCTAATAGTTTAGTTTTACAAAATATGGCAGTGTAAATAAACATTTTAGGCCTTTCGCCACAGAAATGCATACAATACAGGGCTATCCCAGCGCCACCTGAATCACTGTCTCAAACAATATTGTCGTTTTTTACTTTCCTTATATACATAATATATAAGGAAAGTATTGTGACGGGGTCGAAAATTCGAATTCGAGTTTTCGAAGGGAGAGCCCGTTTCAAGCATCCCTGATCACGAATCAAACATTTTTGTGGTGATGTCTGTCTGTGTGGGAAAGTATGTGTGTGTTTGTGTGTTTGTGTGTGCGTGTGTGTCAGTGAGTCTTTGGAGACGATATCTCACGAACGAATGTAGCGATTCGAATGAAATTTGGTACAAAAATCACAATCCATGGATACTGGAAGCCTATTGTTTTTAAACGCAATAGAATGTACAGAACTCCTCCAAATTTTCGAATGAAATTTTGAATAAAAACATCAAAAAATCAAAACCTTTAATAAAGTTACGCAAATAGACATTTCCTATGTAATTTTTTCTTCGAAAACGATTGACATAAACTTTAGAACCCTAGCATGAACCGTTCTCGAGACATTACACATTTTTCAAATAAATTTATAAAAAAATCCCATAAATTAAAAAAAAATATATTACCTGTTGAGACACATGATCATTTTTCATATGTAATACCATGCGATAAATTTGGTAACATCATTCTCGCGGATCTAGTTCGTTCCATTCATAAGAAAAGATACTTTGAGTAATACATTTGTATTTGAACGCTAATAGCCATTTATCTGCTATAAGAATAACTTATTTCTCCATCCATTACGCTTGGCGAGTTTTTTGCGACGAATTTGGCGGAATGTCGAAAACTTGGGGACTATAAAATGTTGCCAAATTAACGGAAATCTTGTCAAATGGATAAAAATAACGCTAAATAGATGAAAATGATGACTAATTAGCGAAAATTCAATATCTTGGAAAGAATATAAATATCTACTATAAGAACAACCTATTTTGTTGCTGTAAAAGTAGTAAATTCTTTGCATTATATAAGGAAAGTCATGTGCTGCTCACATCAGATTTTTTAATATAAAGTTTTAACTAATTTTACTTGCATGTTTACTACCTTATTTCTTTTTACAGTTACTAGCAGAACGTGATGAAACAAAATACATACCATGGAGTAAGAGCGTTACCCGTTACCTCCATGAGTACAATAATAAAACGCAAATCTATGGGCAAAAGTTTTTGTAATTTAAATGTATTACATATATTATATTGTTTTCCTGTATTCTAATTTGTCTAATTTAATATTCAAATTCAGAATACATATTACGCTCTTTAGTATCATGATTCTCAAATATTGATATTATTTCTTTTTCTATTTCTCATTGTATATTCATTTGCAAAATAAATATAAAATTAGAAGTTACATAAATTTAAAAACGAAATAAAAAAATTAAATAAATTAATAAATTATAAAAAATAAAATTAAAATTGAAATTAAATAAAAAAAGTTTTAATTTGAAATATTTCATAGTTAACATACTTCATACGCGTGAGTCCAATGAAAGTTCGGTTTTTTGCTAGTAATAATGCTTATAGTATACACACCACATGTCATGTGCTGTGTCACACTCCAATTATGTTTATAATTATGCACATACCATGCATAATGTAATGCATGTATTTCCACACATTTCAATATTTTTCTCATACTAATGACAATAGTAAATGGTTTTGCACATAAATGCGTATATCAGTCAAAAATTCGTTAATAACAGTTTCATTGAACATTTGAGAACATTTGAGTCCTGGTCCGCACCAAAAACAAAAGACCTGTAAACAACCAGTTCGATGCAGTTTATTCAACAGTATTTAAAACTCACAGAAATTTAAAACACCAAGAAATGCAGTTCCATTCCAAATATAAATCAAAATCCAACTCTGCATTTCACCCCGCTGAAAAAAGAGTGCATATGCACAATACCTAATGCTCTTACATTACAATCGCATTTTCCTAATTCTAAACTTTGAATATTAATGATTCCAAAGAGGTTTAGTTATGCAAGGTATATAAGAAAAAGACGCACGTTGTTCTCAATTATACAAATGCCGTATCTTTTGAACGTAATTAACAGAATGGAGAAGATTTTACGCTAAATGGTAAGAAATTAGTAACGCATTTTTAGGGCGTGTTTAATTTTCCTAATAGGCGAGTACATGAATAGTTGAAATTTTATGTTAATTTTAGATTATGTTTTATTTGTGGTTTTTCAATCATGTTTTTTTAATAAAAATATGCCTTCACAGTTTAAATTAGAACATGTAAATTTCAAATTTTATTTTTATTAATTTCCTTTCTTAATCTTCATGCAGAAGAAAATAAGAAGATCGCATAAAATTGTATCTAAATGGCTCAAAATTTATGAATGTTAAGAACTGCATCATCAAATAAGCTTTCATTTATGTTTTTAAATTTATCTTAGAATTTTATTTTCACATATAGCGGCTATGCGCATTTTATTGTCTCTGAAATTTTCAATCCCGGGGTTCCCAAGTTTTCATTTATTTAGTTCTTTGTTTATTTATTTAACTACTCAATTTACGTGGTGACTACAGATGAAATCCAGTTACAGTAATCACACAAACATAAGAAGAAAATAGCATAAAATAAAACAATGCCAAAAATAATGTTTTTTTTTAAATGGGCAGAAGTCAAATTAAAAATATCAATATCAGTACAATAGGTATTATGGAGATCAACAAATTTATAGATATAATAGCTCTTAATATAATTGTGTTTAACAATAATATTGTGAAATACTGTTTTTCTCTAGTATTATTAACAGGTATATGGAATTTCAGGCAAGAAAGTAAAATGGGGCAATCAATAGTATTATTTAAAACTTTATAGTAAAACAAAAATAGGACAATTTTCTTCTTTTTTTAAGAGACATTAAATTACATTTCTGTCTGAGTTCACTAGTGTGCATGTCATAAGGATAATAGCTAGACATTCTCTAATTCATAGCATGTAAACGTTTATTTTGCACGACTTCTATTCGCTAAGAATGAAGAATGTAAACAGGGTCCCAGATCATATCACAATACACCAAAATTGGTTTAACAAGGGTATTATAAAGACAAATAACATTTTCAGTCCTAGCAATAACAGTTTCAGTCCTAGCAAAAACACAAGATTGTCTCAAGGTCAAGCCAAGTCTTTGGCAAGCTCTTTTAACAGTATTATCGATATGCCGCTGAACGTTAAATGTTCATCAAAAGTGACACCCAAATCAATAATATGAGTCCACAGGGATAGAGGTAGATTATTTAAAATCTAGTTGCAAGTATGAATATTCGCTAAGAATGCGCATAGCATAGCACTTACATTTAAGTGGAGTATATTTACAACAGACTAGTTATACAGTTAATTTAGATCATTTTGTACCAATTCACAATCAGTTAATGAGTTGATTTTCACATAAATCTTCACATCTTCGGGAAACTTAACAGATTTGGCAGTTTTAAAAATCCGTGGCTCTTCATTAATAAAAATTAAAAAAATAAGTGGACCCAAATTTGAACCCTTAGGTACACCAGAGGAATTACTGTATAGTCTGGAGTTAATGCCAAATACTTTACAGAATAAAGCCTATCTGCAATATACGAGTACAACCAAGTCGACAAATGAACACTAAAACCGCAGATAATTAGTTTACTGGTTAATAACCCCAGATTGATGTGATCAAATGCTTTACTAAAGTCAGTATAAATAATTTAATGGGGACGACATAATTGGAATCCTACTCCACCCCTCTACATCAAATTATTTTTCTATCTATTGTCGGCACTGTCGTGACGAGATTTTGCAATCTCGTGTCACTCTTGTAAAACCATGAAATCTGCACCATATTTCAATACTTATATTTTATACATCAATTTAACCCTGTTTTAATTATCCCTCTGGTCCCTTTAATATATTATGTTCTACAAATTATCTGTGCTAAGGAAATCCGATCCGAAGCGCCATTTTTATAACAATTTGTAAAAGCGCAGTCAGAGAGAAGTATTATTTCGACCGTTAAAATTCAAGGTCTTACTCCCGGGCAGAGCAGATGTCTGGCTTTGCTCTTTGTTAATATTTATGCTGGACATACACTTTTTCCCACAATGGTTCTGCTGAGAAACATCTGGATATCTTTTCGAGATCTCGCGTAGAGGCTATGCTTCGTTCAGGGCCCCTCTGTGGGCTGACGAGGGTAGGCTTTTGAAGTTTTCTATTGGACGATGGCAGTAAATAGCTCTTCAACAGGACCGCGTTGGATTGAGAGGCCGATTTACATTTTTCCAGTATACAAATATAGTCTTGAAGGAATCGGCGCGATTTTTCCTGTCTGGTTGCTGACACCATCATGTCGGCCTGGACCGCATTCTTATGTGTTGCTCACCACGGAGTGCGAGATCTGGCATCACGCCGATCTCAATCTCCCGTGGGCATGGGAAGAAGTCGCCATCGCCGAAGAACATCGAAGAGGAGCCCGTCACCCAGCTGAGAGAGCTTCAACGATGAAGGTACGATTGGGCTCGAGGTCTAAATGCTGGGTCGAGGTGTTGGAATGGATCTGGAAACAACTATGAAGCCAAGTTCCCTGTCCGGCCCAGTATAGGCCATCTGATACTGGTGCGCCGGATTTTCTTAGATCTGCAAAACCGAGGGTACGAGGTGGATGTTTGAGTCCGACCCATCTGCAACTCCGACGACGGAGGTAAGGGAGTTTATTCGATTGTTCAAAAATCTGAAGGAAGTCAAACGCTTTGATTAGTACAGTCTGAAAGATCCTAAATTAGACTTCCTGGATTAAATTAATATCAGTTTAATTAAATATGTTCTAAGTTATTAAATTCTGAGGTCTAAATTTATATTTAAGAGAATATCTCTGAGTGCGGTTTTCTCCCTGTGTTACTGTGACCATACCAAAAAAATTATTAAGTGTATTAATAAGTAAATATTGCTGTGCCTCTTTGTTATATTGTTGAATAACGTGTTATCTTTGGATTATTTCCGTGGCAGCAATTATATTAGAATGTATTAGAATCTGCCCTGAGTCCAGTTGGAAGTTGTGTGCTGATTAAGATTCAGTTATTAGTTAATATAACTCCTATCTTAATTACGTTACTAAATAAAGGAAATATATTTTAGCCAAACACCCGTGTGGTCATTTAGAATTTTTCATTTATTGAAATTGTTCCTACTGTGTTTTAGGTGATGTCGCCTTACTAGGTAAGGACTTAATTTATATTATTTACCTTGGAATCTTGTAACATGTTATCCATGAATTTATTCCTGGACGGGAGAGCTTTCGTAAAAGAACCTGGGTCGTGCCAACGAACTTCACGGCATTAGCATATTTGCTTCTTACTAATTACAAACATACAAATATCTTATTATTCTCGTATCACATAAAATGTTGGTCCGCACCTGTCCGCGTGACATCACAGAGACCTCAAAGATTGGTTGTAGCAACAGAAATGCAATCATATGCATTCAATGCGTTTCTAAATTTTCTCTGGAATGGAAAAATTCAAATTCCTCATTATATCACAGAGAATCTTTATTGCCTGGAAACAAGTCATTCTCAACGTCAGAAGGTTTATTTATACTACAAAACTTTAAGATAAAACTGGTAGTTATAGCAGTGTTATTTTATTCCATAAGAATTCATAAAGTACATTCTAAAATAAAAAAAATGTATCCATTTAAAATACAATTAATGTTTTTGTTTCTGAACTCAGTCATATTTTGAATATACCACATGCAACAATCTCATATTTAAACATTGCATTTTATTACAAAATCTGAACAATTATGAAAAATCCAAAAAAGTATAGTCAGAGGCAATTAACTTTCAAATTCAAAACCCCACTTTAAATTTCATTCCCATGAAAAGAAACATATATACAATCCCTAATGCAATTACTTCCCAATCTCATTTTCTTAAAATCAAGTTTAGAATATTAATGACTTCAAAGAGATTTGCCGGTGCAATGTATACAAGGCACAACTCGCCTTGTTCTTCATTAAGTAAAGCGAATTTTATTTTAAATAGCAGAAATAGAATGGAAGATATTTTTGTTCTACTCAGCTAGGACATTATTAATATTTATTAACGTATTTTTAATCTTGTTAATAGAGGTTTTAATGTATTGAATGTGCAATTTCTGTGTGAAGTTTATTTTATATTATATGATGTATTAATGTTTTATCGTGAAAAATAACAGAAAATGGTAATGTCTTAACGTTGAGGTGCCATAACCACACATTTTTATGTCGATAAAGCAAAGAATCTGTTGTGGGCAGCACATGGCTTTCCCGATAAATTCAAATTATTTTTTTTTTATTTCATGATGCATTAAATTGAGTTTAATTGCAGAAAATAACGTTTCTAATATAATATCCAATTTTCAATTTTAATGGAAGTTTGTCTCTTTCGGCAACTCAATGCATTTCAAAGTCTCCAGCTTTCCAAAGTTATAAAAATACTAAAATATTTCGATAGCATCCTGAGGGTCATGCGGTCAGTCTTATCCGCTGTGTTGTCAAAAATTACACGAAGAACAAGCATCAAGAACAACCAAATTAATATATTTCATCAATTTTAGCCATTTCGCAAAAAAGGGTCGGTTATAATTTTCCGAATCATACCAAAATCTAATCAGTATTGGAATAACCCTTAAGGGACGCATCTACTAAAATTTAAGAAATGCCATTAAATAGTTTTTACTACTGTGGAAAGCCGATGCTGTGGTCGAGCGGTCAGGGGCATGCGTTTCCGTCTGATCGCTCGATTGCCGGGTTGTGGGTTCGAATCTCGCCAGCGGGCAGTCTTCTGCCCGTGGGGAGCCTCATTACAGTGAAGCTGCATATTACCCTTCGCCATGGGGCCAGGGGTCTGTGGACGTGGTGTAAGGCTTTCCTTCACCACGGGGATTAGAACAATACTACTGTGGAAAACGTTTTCAGTCCGATCAAAATTGAATATATATATATATATATAAATTCCCAAAAAGGACAAGTAGCAATGTACTCGTACAGATTCTAGATATGTGACAGAAGTACCGGCCGGGGGGAGTTGCGACCCCCAGCACTCCGGTTAAAGCTTTTTCCGCCATGGCAAACGCTCCCGGTAACCGATACTCCCTACACGATTTCCTTCATGACCTTTTATAAATCCGCAAAAATACATACATATACAATTTCAATAACATGTAAAATCTAAAAGTTTACTTTTCTACGCTAAAACTATCCATGAAGCATTCTGTAAAAATATAACAAATAATTTAAAATACAAAATTCTTAAGACTAATGAAATCCCAGTCTGAGAGGATATTTTTTTAAAAAATGGATATAAGACCCATAAACCGCATTATTTCCATATAAAAACCTGTGTGTAAAATTACCTCACAATTAGTCATTTAATCCTTTTAAACCCTTTCTATTCAAAACTAATGTTTGAAATACTAGTCAGAATAGAAAGGGTTTAAAAGGATTAAATGACTAATTGTGAGGTAATTTTACACACAGGTTTTATATGGAAATAATGCGGTTTATGGGTCTTATATCCATTTTTTAAAAAATATCCTCTCAGACTGGGATTTCATTAGTCTTAAGAATTTTGTATTTTAAATTATTTGTTATATTTTTACAGAATGCTTCATGGATAGTTTTAGCGTAGAAAAGTAAACTTTTAGATTTTACATGTTATTGAAATTGTATATGTATGTATTTTTGCGGATTTATAAAAGGTCATGAAGGAAATCGTGTAGGGAGTATCGGTTACCGGGAGCGTTTGCCATGGCGGAAAAAGCTTTAACCGGAGTGCTGGGGGTCGCAACTCCCCCCGGCCGGTACTTCTGTCACACATCTAGAATCTGTACGAGTACATTGCTACTTGTCCTTTTTGGGAATTTATATAGGAATACACATGTAAATATTGCAGCATAGCGCTTTACAAGATGTATTATAAATTATTTTTTGCTTTTAGCTTTTTAATCTGTTCACTAAAATTGAAAATAAATTTTTCAAGTTTTATAATGTATATATATATATATATATATATATATATATCGAGAATGGTCCATCTTAGAGTAATTGGGTTGAAATTATTCTTTTAGTCGTCAAAAATTGAAAATAAAACATGCATATAAATGATACATCTATAGTTTTTACTTTCCCTGCAATACATGGCAATGTATATGGAAAGTATTGGAATCATGCCGAAATTCGCAACTCGAGTTTTCGACAGATCTACACGTTTCGAGACCTCTAGAATACGAAAAACTATTTTTAGCGTGACGTCTATGTGTGTGCCTGTCTGTGCTGATATTGTATCCACTCTAACTAAAAGACTATTGGACCGAATTTCATAAAATTTGGTAGGTAAGTCACTTGTGGGCGAATCTAATGCTGATTGGTTTTGGGTGTGATTCGGGATAAAAGAACCCGCCTGTTTTTGCCAACTGACCCGCAAAAGCTTGTATCCACTCTAGTTGAAAAATTAATGGACTAATAAACTAATTGCACAAAATTCGTTAGAAAAGTCACTTGTGGGACACCCTGGTGCTGATTACATTTTGGTACTATTCGGAAAAAAATAACCTGCCTTTTTTTTGCAAAATGGTCCGCAAAAATCGCCAAAATCTAAAATAAAAACTACGTATGCTCAAATATATCCATTAAATGCTTGTTTTATACGTAATTTTTAACGAAGAAAAGAATAAGATCAACTCCATTACACTAGGACTAGCGGGCCAACGGCCGTACCGTGCTGAAAACACCGGCTCTCGTTAGATCACCGAAGTCAAGCAGCATCGGGCGCGGTTAGTACTTGGTGGGTGACCACCTCGGAACACCGCGTGCTGTTGGCCATCTCGGGTGCGGTATCCCCGTGGTTTGCGCGCTAGAATTGCACGCTACCACAAATGCCGCCGTGTTCATGCGGAGTACGATCACGTTAAACATGTGGGTCCGTAAGTCCTTCCGAGAGGTTGGTGGTAGGGGAAGGAGGGTACGGTCCCTGTGGATGCCTCCCCCACTGGGTTCCGGTCTAAATTGGGTGGCACTTCCCGGCCGTCCATACAGTTACCTTACACCTTTCTGGTAGGTCGGACAGTCTGGGTCTCAACAACAACAACACTAGGACTAGCCGTTCTCGAGATATTTAAGTTTTTTCATATTTTCTCTGCGCCACCTTTGAAAATAACTCCAGTTACCAAATGAGAACGAAAATTGAATTAAAATTGAATTAAATTTAATTAAAGTAAAGAAAACGTGGATATAAATAAGTCTGCAGAAAAAGTCATGTGCTGTCCACATCAGATTTTTTATTTTAGATTTTAACGATATTTGCCGCTCATTTCTCAAAAGTAGGTAGATTTTTTTTTTCGAATTGTACTAAAATCAAATCAGCACTAATGTACCCAACAAGCGACATATCTACCAAATTTTGTCAAACTTCGTTATTTAATTTTTGAGCTAGCGGGAATGCAAACGTATTTTACGGGCCATTTTGCATAAAAATGCATGGTTTTTTTTCCAAATACTACCAAAATGTGATCAGAAGTATGATAACCATATTTTGTTACATTTAGTCTATTAGTTTTTTAGCTAGAGTGGATATAAACAATTTTAGTGGGCCGCTTTGTAAAAAAAAAACAGGTTTATTTATCCCGTATCGTACCAAAATCTTATCAGCATCAGTGTAACCCACAAGAGTCTACCAAATTTGTTGAAATTTGGTCTATTAGTATTTTAGCTAGAGGTGATGCATCATTACACAGACACTGACGTCACGCTAAAAATAGTTATTTTTCGTGTTGTAGGGTGCTCGAAAAGTGTAAATCCGTCGAAAACTGGAGTTGCGATTTTCGACACGATTCCAATATATTCCCGATACATTATCATGCGTTGTAGGATATCTGATCTGGACAGCACATGGTTTTCCCAACAGACTGAATTCCATGTCCTCTTTATTTCTTTAATACTGTATTTTATTGAGTTTACTAAATAATACACATACTTATTTAAAATTTGACCGGATATGCACTTTGAATTCAATTTTCATTTTCATTTAGTAAATGGACGTATTTTCAAAGGCTGTGTACTAAATATGTGAAAAAATTAAAATATCTCGTGAATTGCTTATCCTAGAGTAATGGGGTTGATTTTATTCTTTTCACCGTCGAAAATTACGTATAAAACAAGAATTTAATTAATACAGTTGGACATACGTAGTCCTTTACTTCAAACGACTTTTTGCGAGCATTTTATAAAAGGAAGTAGGTTATTTTCTCCCGAACCGTCCCAAAACTAATCAGCTCCGGGGGAAACACCAATTTAGTTGTCTATTAAATTTTGGGAAATTTAGTCAATTATTACTTATTGTTAACGTGGATACATAGGATTTTCGCTGATCATTTCGAAAAAAAAATGTTAGGTTCTTTTATCTGGAATAGTTCCAAAATCTAATCAACGCCAGGGTAATATAACATATGACATAACTATCAAAGTTTATGAAATTTGGTCAATTAGATTTTGAGTTAGAAAGTGTACATACATTCCTCAGACATACACCCACCCACCCATTATCTCTCTCTCTATATATATATATATATAAACTCGACGCACCAAGACGGAGTTGTCCGATTGTGATAAATATTGGTGGATGTGAAGAACATACATAGAAAAAGAAACGATTAAAATTTCAGAACAATTTAATACTTTAGATTTTGACCGTATACAAAGGTAAGAAGTCAATAAGGCGTTGGTCCACCTCTGGCCTGGATGCAAAATGTCACCCGGCGTGGCATAGGCTGATAAAGTTCACGGATGGTGTCCTGTGGAATGTCTTGCCACATCGTGTCCAACTGTGGGGCTACATCTTCAGCATTCCGGGATTGTTGCAATCGCCTTCCCATAGCGTCCCAAATGTGATCCATGGGAGAGAGATCAGGAGACCTAGCTGGCCAAGAAAGAGTTGGGCAAGCTTGAAGACAATTCACAGCAACACGTGTCGTGTGCGTCCAGGCATTAACTTGTTGAAAAGAAAGGCCGGGGTGTCGCAAAAGGAACGGTAACACAACCGGTCGTAGAATGTTGTCTACGTACCGATGTGCTGTCTGAATACGAGTAATGACTACCAAAGACGTAAGATAACCTCAGTCAAAATGCAACAGAAATTTTGACCGCAGATTAAGGATTACTCCGTATATACACCTGCTGAATGCGCAGTTTCGATACGCTGGAGATCCCACTATTTATTCATTGAACATCAAATTTTATTCATTTGCATGTTCGCTCAAAATGTCTTTGCATAAAAAATTTCATTACAATCGGACTATTCCTTCTTGGTGTGTCGATTTTTTTGTTATATATATGTATATATATATATAAGGTTTTTTTAGTTAATACCATAAGATAAAAGTTAAATTTTAAATCCGGTTCATATATATTATTTTCTTTTTTGCTTTAAACATAGATTTGTCTGAAAGAAATATTGAAGCTATTAAATTAAATGGAGCTGACAGTAAAAAGTAGATTTAATTGTAACAAATAAAAGGATTAGTTTTGTTCGTAATTTATGCAACTTTACGCTATTCTTACGACAAAGTATCGAATAAGTAACAAGGATCGTCTTTCTAGGATTAACATGCGATAAAAAATAGTTTGGTATATGTAGTCTGAAATTTGTAGAATCAGTCAGAAATATATTTTTCTTAAAATTACTTTTTAGAATATATTTGCAACAGGATATGTAGTAAGTGTATAATAATTAGTTGAATGTAGGACGTATGTTCATTTAAGTATGCACGCAAAATATTTCGTTCACATTTCATATAATTAATGCGTGAGTTGAGTGAAATTGTAAGTTTAAAATATTTAAAAAAACATAAGATATAATATCAGATGCAATTTCTTTTAAAAACATGCTATACAATTAAATTGGATGTATATAATGTAGATTTTCGATATAATGTAGGTATTTTATTGGACACCATTTCACTATCCTTTTACGCATTTTTCTGTGAGTATTTCAACAAAATAAGGTTTGCAGTGACGGGTTTTTTTATATTAGTTTAACATGTAAACTCATAGAAATTTAGGAGGGGGATCCGCTTCGGCGAGCACAGAGCTTTATATCAATATTTAATGTTGACCATTATAGACAAAATATCCTCTTCCAACCAAAAAACCTGAAGCCGCGGGGAAACAGTCTGTGGTTTGTCGAACTTTTGGATATTATTTCCCTCGTTTTAGGTTATAATTTATGTTCACTTTATATTAACAACTTCTGACATGTTCTGCTATGTAGACCACTCGCAGAGCCAAGTAACATTCTGCGGTCCTGCAGAGCGGCAGGATTAGTTTCGGTTCATGAATGAGAGAGTTAGTCTAGCTGGAAGTTTAGTTCAAGCTTTGGAAGCTGAAAGTCGAACGAAGTCGCTACGAGTTGAGTCTTTGAATGAGTGCGAATGAGTTGGAAAGTGCACGTCCACTAGTATTAATATACCAGTAATTATAATCGGAATGATATATTACCCATCAGATGTCTAATACAAATATTACAAGTCATCGGATGCGTTTTTCCAAGTATTGGCTATTTAGGTTTTATTCCGCTGATTAGCGTAAAGATAGTCCTATCACCAGTCCCTGTCGAATTTCAATATTGAACTTTAAGTTATATTATGGGAACGTGAAATACTGCATGTTTTGTATATGCTTATCTTTATGTTACGCAGCTAGCTGCTGTATTATTATAGTGCGCACAATATATGTATTTCAGTTTAAATCCTGAATCTATGCATTATTACCCTTGCCATAAGACCTCTGTGCCATTTAATCCATGAGTTGGAGTTAGGTCTCTTTTGGTATCAATATGTTACAATAGCAACTCAAGAGGGTAGAATAAATGACCTATTTCATATAAGCTAATGGATCTGACTTTACAATGGCCCCGAACACACCACACTCAATAAAAACACCTCTGTGTAGCATCTAAAGAACACCTGCAAAGTAGAACTAAAGTATCCAACTTTAGTTCTACTTTGACATGAATTACAAAACTTTCGTACATGAATTACAAAATTTCAAGTTTGTCATCTGGAAGAGTCCACATGGGGCGACGAAGTCACCTTCGTCTTTCAAGTAATTATTCGACACACTATGCATCGAATTCATGTGCCTCGGATTCATGCATGTGAGGTGGGGTCAGACATGTGTCTATCGGGGGGTTTGGATACCTGTACAAAAGTCTCATTCACAAAAATTCTTAAGAAGTTTGTCATCTGTTTCAGTAGGAATTTTACATTTTTTCAATTTTAGCCAATATTCATGATTGAAGACACATCCATGAAGACACATTCCATGAAGACACATCTAACTCATTGAAAGTTTCTATATTTTTGAGTATTTTGTAAAAAAAAATCCGGCAACGACATAGAAATTACTGAAATTGCACATATCGCTCCTAATTGCATTAACAATATCTGTAGTTTTAACTAATCTGCTGGCATTTTTAAAGTAATTTTTTGAATTTGTTGAAAAAGTATTCATATATAGAACTTTAAAATTAATTGAATTCATATTTTGTACCAAATGTGGGCCAATGTATCTGATTGAAGAAAAAATAACTATTTATTAGAAACATACATCATCAGGATAAGGTTCATAGCTGGCCAGGAAGTTAAATGCTTACCGAAACAAAATATGAAATTAAAATTGCATTACGTAGAATTAATTTTGTTTCCATGCCATGGCATATATTCATCCACATTGGAAAATCTTAGCAGAATCAGACACTACCGAATGTACAATATGTACAAAAATGCACACATGATAGGGTTTTTCTAGAAAGTTTTGAAGTATGCCAGTAAATTTCTTATCTAACTTAAGACTAATCAACATAAATTTGTATCTGGATTACGCACTCCTTTGCGTTCTAAAATTTACTTATCTTATTAGGGAAAAATAAGTCCTTAATTTGCATAGTGGGTACATTCGGTCTCCTGATTTCCTGACGGGAATTTTTAAGCTTTTGATTCTTCATAATTTTGGGCTTTTATAGCCTTGCACACTTTTTTATCTTTGTAACATAGTAAATGCATTGCCTGTATATGAATGTTCTGATAGTGTTCTGTTATTCATTTTCAACTGAATCGATGGGTTTGGTGAAGAATAGTACTGCTTCTGTGGTCGCAACCTTCACTGGCTTCCTATTTAAATTAGGTGACTCTAGGACGTAATGTGATCTGCCCTATGTGGTGCGTCGGAAAAATTTGTTCTAAAGGCAAAATTATTTTCTCTTTGGTTGCTAAATAAGCTAATAACTGAATAATCAAGTTCTTGGCTTTGTAAAACATAGGATCTGCAATCTTAAGGCCAAAGTAACTCATGTGTGCATGAATAAAAAATATTGTGTTAAAAATCAAATCATCTCCTGTCCAGAGGTACAATAATCAACCGAGTAAAGTATGTTCCATTTAAGTTCTTGATTTATTAATTAAACTTTCAATTGCCTAGCGGATTTCAGCTGGATTTCCGGCCCTATAGCAAATATAATAAAATTTTTCATGTTTTTTCACCAAATTGTGCATATACAAAACGGGGTATGTTGTTAATATAGTTAACAACAATTTTTTAATATTCTTGTATCTAATTTATTAAGGCATTGAAGAAAAATTAAGCTTTTCCTAAGGTTTCAACGTGCCACTAAAATGAAAAAGTACCAAATAATCTCATAGCTCACGAATTTGCCAAATTTTATGAAAATAAGTTAAATATGTTCTGAGTTAGAATACAAACAAGGGTCTGTAAAGTCATGCATCACACATTCTGCACACACAATCAGCGCAGCAACATTTAGTAATTCATCAGCAACTAAACATAAAACTTATGATCTCATAAGCAATCAAAAATTTAAATGTCAATTCCATAAAATTACTTTATATACAGATAATACGCATAGTACGTACAGTAAAGAAAATTAAACTGTATCGTATAATATTTCTAGACTTTAAAAGATCCATACATTTTTATCAAATTTTGACAATTTTATTTTTGCTGACACAAATCCTTCTTTATATTCTCCATTATAGTTCTAAAACTCTTTTTAAAAGCACCAGTAAAGCTTAAGGAACTAATACTTCTATCGAACAACTGACTTTTAATTAAGATATATGCCTTGCTTTTACAGCTCTGTTATATTTTTTAAATTTCTCTTCTAGTAGAAATCCTTCTTTTTTCTAGTCTATAAAATTTTATGAGACTTGATAAATAGAACCAACCTTCTTTGAGGTTGAGAAAATGTTTGAAAATGTTATCATATACAGGATTAATAATTTGCAAAAAATGCAAGTGTACGATTAGTAATTATTGAGATGCATCAGCAATAGAAGAAAGTCGATGCTGAGGTATAAAACTAGGGAACATATTAACAATGTTTTAACTGTGTTAGAAATGGGTTGGATATTAATTTTCAATATCTGAACTGTATTATTTATGTATTAGGAAGTATTCACCAATTTATTTTCTCGCTCAGAGAGCTAGAGGAACGTATGCTGATAGTGGTAAGGACTGATAGTGGTTAGGCTGATAGTGGTTAATCTTTCGATGAAAATTTATATAATCCGTTCTTAAAATATTGTCAGAACCCAAATGCATTATTTAACCATAGACACCTTTATCTAAAGATAAAAATGTCTGTGCTTTACCGTTCAATGAAAATAAAAATTTAATAATAATTTCTGGCAATTCCATTGAAAAGCTAATATTCTGAGGATTTTCGTGTCAAACTTTTGACCAAAGCACTTTCTTTCTACTATTTCTTCGATAGACCCAAGATTTCTACGGACCTTGCGGTACATATCGGTTTTCCTGACGGCATGTGAGTATGCGTTGTATACGGGACTCTCGGTCGGTTGTTGAATACTAAAGTAATTTAAGAAATGGACGTTAAAAATGTGCATAAGCGGGTAAAATATAAGAACATTTTCAAGAACCTAACAAGGAGCGGGAACAGATATAGTATAATCCCTCTTTTATTCTTGGCGATTTTCGGTGAGATTCTGGCAATCCCTGGAATGATTTGGAGAACATTCCATTCCGGTAAACCCTTCCGCGTCTTTTGTCGCCCTTTTATCGTCTTTTGTTGTCTTTTTGTTCCCTTTTGTCGCCGTTTCTGCAACAATTGATCTGATCAATTCAAACATGGACCTATGTCCGCTAAAAAACATCACAGAATCCGGTCCCGCAGACTGTCGGAGGTCGCACATATCAATAGCTGTTTCTGCAACTGGTATTATAGTATTCATTAAGCACAACATGAAAATCAGAAAAGTTTAACATTTCCTGATTTTTACCTTGGGGAAAAAAGGGCGACAAAAGAGCGACAAAAGACGACAAAAGGGTAACAAATGTCGACAAAAGGGCGAGATGAGACGACTAAAGAGTGACAAAAGAGGCGAAAAGCGTTGCCAGAATGGGATGTTGCGATTTTTACCTTGGCGACAAGAGACGCAGAAAGAGTTGCCAGTACGGAATGTTGCGATTTTTACATTTGCGACAAAAGATTAACAAAACGACAAAAGGGCGACAAAAGACGCGAAAGGGATACAAAAGACATCCAGAATTGAATGTTCACAATCATAGCAGGCATTGCCAGAATTTCACCTAAAATTGTCAGAAATGAAAAAAGGATTATTCTACATGTGCACAGCGGAGCTCGTATATGGTAAGTACATTGTTTAAAAACGTAGTTCCTGCACGAATGTTATTTTTAAAAAAATTGCGAAATAATAGGCAATTACTTTTGTATTTTTGTTATAAAGCACTGATTGCTAAATAAGTGATAACTGGAATAGCGACTGATTGCCAAAGGCGGCTACTTAACGCATATCTACGACCTAACAGGAACATCTATGTAAAATTTCAGATTAACAAATTTAGGGTTGGGAATATATAGTGATCATGAAGCACGGTCTTTCCATCTAAATGCATTTTCACTTCTTTGGAATATAAAGTAATATAATTTCAGAATAAAATTTATTTTTATAATTTACAGAAGTATAAAATATCTCTATATTTATATTATAATTCATTATAAGTTTTCAGTAGATTATTTATAGAATTTGAAATGGTTGCCATGCCATGAATTCGTCCCATCTATTCTCACGACTTTAGGATTTGCTTTTGGAATTGCCCATTCCTACACTTTACTTCAGACCCGTCAGGTTATAAGTTCTGAAACCATATGGGTGACTGTATTTGTTTCAGTTGCTTGCTTAAGCGTTTGGAAAGATAGTGCGATAAGCGAATACACCAGGGGATGGTGTCGTCATTACTCATCGGATGTGTAGACTTTTATATGTAGTCTGGGTCGTTGTACAAGATACAGCATATAGGAAATTGATATGAGTCTGGTATCTTTCTACTTTGCTGCAATGCGTAAACATTCTTATGCATGAAAATTAAACAATTCATTCGAATGAATGTAGGAAATGACAAAACATATTTTTCAGTCCAGTCTTCATTGGATATCATTATTTTAGTTTATGTGTAGGAAAGCATCACTTAATTAAATATGTAAAATAGAAGGAATTACCCTGCGTTGTCCTAAATAAGCGCACATGTCTAAAGTAGTACTATTACCAAATAGACGCGCCAAAAGAATATATATATATATATATATATATATATATATATATATATATATATCTGTGTCATAGACAAGGCGTAACTTAAACTCTGCCGTGAATCTGGCATACACAGTCGATAAAAAAAATCCTCCCGACTTCCATTACTGTATGCATAATTTAAAATTACGTGCGTATGCCTGCTAAATCTCAAAAAATCATCTGAGATTTAGCAAGCATACGATTTTGCCGAAAATATAGAATATAACCATATATATACGAATATAACCATATAACATTTTTGCTAAAAATATAGAATGAGGTAAAATGAGTATCATATAATCTAAAAAATGAAAATTTTGAGATTTTTAAAAAGATAATATGTAGCAATTTGTCGTGTGAGTTTAGTTCAAACATTGCTGGAAAGAACGTTTTTCAATTTTATGATGTTGTCAAAATGGAAAGTCTGTGATAATATTTTCGGTCGCTAAGAAACCGATTTATGTGAAAATCGTTTCAATTTCTGCTAAAACATAAAATTACTAAAAGTATAAATCAAGTTAAAAAAAATATCCCACCGAGACACATCCGAGGTGTCCTTAAGTACATGTCTACCAATTTTCGTCGCTATTATTCGTCGCTATCGTCGCTTTATCGTGGCCTCTTATTTTCATAATCTTTATTTGTTCCCCTCTAAATTTCCTTTTTTTGGCTCCTACTTTCGTTTTTAATATATTTTATTCTCCCATTTTAACATTTACAGACAAGTATTATTACAGACAAGTATATTAAATAAATTTTCTCCAATACAGCGTATTGGTACTACAAATTCATTACATTCTGAAAATTGTTAACCTGTCTGTATATAATTGAACATTTTTCTTCAAGTGTTACTTTTTGGCTTCCAACAATTTGCTGGCAACATCCAACTCACACACAAAGATAGACACAAGCTTATACACACACAAAGACATATTTTTTATTATGTAAGATATATGTCACTCATCATTTTTGCGAGGAAAGTGTTCCATGCTAAAAAATACGAGAAATTATATTACTTTAAAGACATTCTTAACATATTTAGGAATCTTAATTAATACTACTGATAGTCCATAATGTTTCATTTTTTCTCCATTACAGCATTCGCATTTTAAAATATATATTTAATTAGTCTGAAAAAAGTTTCAAGCTGTAATTGCCTGCAGTGTAAAAGCTTTATTATCCAATGCTTTATTTAGATGAGCACTCATTTATTTTAACCAGTTCTTTATTATAAAAACGTCTTTTACGACAGATTTTGGTTCAATTAGAAAATCATAATGTGTTTATAATCTTGTATTAAAAGTGTTAAATCCCGAAGATTAGAGAATAAACTGTACCTAGAATATCATATGCGTAATTGCCGTAATGTAATTTACTCTAATGTTATTCATTTCGAGCTTCTAAGGAATCGTCAGTCTTAAAAACGTTCACAGAAATTTTGTACAAGCTCATCAACATTATCGTAAAGCGTCCATTACAAAGTTTGTTTTTTCGAAACACAAAATTCCATTATAAAAATATAAATGTTCGGTTACAACATTTTACATAATAAAGGAATATATATACAGGGTGTCCCAAAAATGACTGACACATGTGAAAAACGCATTACAAAATCCAGAAGGCGATAAAAATGCAGCGTTTGCTGCATTGTATTTGGGAAACCAGAGATTTTTATTCAATCAATTTTCAAAATTTGTTACAAAGGTCACCAACAGATGGCGCTGCGGTTGTGTGATAGCTGCAGGGAAACACATACTGTCTTTGCTCAGCATTCTTCTAGTGTATGTTTTTCAAAGATTTTAAATTGCTGTTGGGTTCTTCGTTGCAAATGGTTTATTAGTCGGAATAGCGGATATTTCTTGTCCTGACCATTCCGGCTGAAATGTTAGCTCAGCTGTCTGCGAATTTTGTTCTTAGACTGCGCCATGTTGTTGCTGCAAATGGTGGTTATTTTGAAAACATCGTATTGCAGTTTTTGCAACATGGTCATACGGTTTATTAGTTTTTCCCATTCAGCAGCGCCATCTGTTGGCGACCTTTGTAACAAATTTTGAAAATTGGCTGAATAAAATCCCCTGGTTTCCCAAGTACAATTCAGCAAACGCCACTTCTATCGACTTCTGTATTCTTTTAATACATTTTTCAACTGTGTCAGTCATTTTTGGGACATCCTGTATGTGTGTGTCAGTCTGTCTGTCTGCGCGGTCTATCGCAGGAAATCTAAGCGTTGTACGATTTCAAAATTTGGTAAATATGTACATAAGGAACCAATTTGGTGCTCGTCGGGATCATTTTTTTATTTGAATCAGATTTCTAGTTATTTTACATTTTAGCCTGATATGGCCTATATTTGGACGATATTTACACATATCAGTACCACAGCAATCGAAAATATTTACACAGACACTCAAACTTGGCACTTTCGATGAGATCTAAATATTCTCTTTCGGACAAACTTTGAATGCAATCCATACCCTTTATAGACGTACTTTTGTTAATTTTTAAAAAGCCTACACATTTTGTGCTTTTTAAACCGCCCCGATGTAATCATGATAGACAGAATGGTTTACAATGTGTAGCGTTAGTTCAATAAATAGTAATCGTAATAAAATATATGATCAGTTTTTTTTTTGTCCGGTGGTCCATATGATATTTAAATAAAGTTTTAATCTTCTATGCCAACCTTCTATGGCTCTTTGGAAATGTGGTTAAAACTCACCCCCATGTTTTATGCCGCGGATGAAAAAATTGAAATACCCGCTCTGTTAGGCACTGCCTTGTGATCTATACTATAAGTGTGGAAGACCCAGACAACACGACTGACCCGAAGTCTTACAGTTGCTTTTTGTGTGGCCGGTATACTATAAGTTTGAAAAGCCCAGACCACACGACTGACCCGAAGTCTTACAGTAGCGTTTTGTGTGGCCAGTATACTATAAGTGTGAAAAGTCCAGACCATACGACTGACCCGAAGTCTTACAGTAGCTTTTTGTGTGGCCGGTATACTATAAGTGTGAAAAGCCCAGACCACACGACTGACCCGAAGGCTTACAGTAGCTTTTTGTGTGGCCGGTATACTATAAGTGTGAAAAGCCCAGACCACACGACTGACCCGAAGTCTTACAGTAGCTTTTTGTGTGGCCGGTATACTATAAGTGTGAAAAGCCCAGACCACACGACTGACCCGGAGGCTTACAGTAGCTTTTTGTGTGGCCGGTATACTATAAGTGTGAAAAGCCCAGACCACACGACTGACCCGAAGGCTTACAGTAGCTTTTTGTGTGGCCGGTATACTATAAGTGTTAAAAGCCCAGACCACACGACTGATCCGAAGTATTACAGTAGCTTTTTGTGTGGCCGGTATACAATAAGTGTGAAAAGCCCAGACCACACGACTGACCCGAAGGCTTACAGTATCTATTTGTGTGGCCGGATATACTATAAGTCTGCAATTACTCAGCCTTCTTGGTTGACGGGTGTGTTTTATTTTTACGGGGAGAGGGCTGAGTTCTCCAAAAATGTTTCTACCCTCTTATTTTCTCGTCATGGGGATATAGAAATATGAGGAAATTGAAAATCCTGTTCTGTTTGGTTGTGTTCTGAACTGATTAATACTATAAGTGCGCGGAAACTTAGCCTCTAGATAATCTTCTGAGAGGTGTTTAAATGAATTTCAACGAAGTGCCATTTTCTTCTACACTGAGGATAATCGAAAAACCGGCTCTGTAAGGAATTTCCGATGGTCAATTCGAGAAGTTTGCAAAAGTTCAACCTTCTGGGTAACTTGGTGTGCTTCTAGAGCTTTTGAAAATCTCTTCACAAAATTCCATTTTCTCCAATCCTGGGTAAAAGGCATTCGAAAATCCAGCTAAAGTTCTGTCTCGTTGATACTAAATAGTTGCAAATTTCACCCTTGCATCTCGCAGGGTAGCTTCTGGTAGGTCTGTAAAGACATAAATGCGAAATACATTTATTATATGCATTTCTTTTTAAAATGCATTACAACCAGAATCAATAAAATTATAAACCATTATTCAATGCATTGATTACAATTATCAAGTTACTATTACTTGCAACCCAAATCAGCAATCACTTTTCGAAGGATGAAAATTAAATGGCAAAATACTCGCACTAATTCAAGATAACTGATGATTTAAACAAGATAATTTGAAATACTTTTCAACTTTATTTAATATTTTTGAATTTATATTATCATTACAGAAATGAAATGTTTTCATTTAAAGTAAATTACTGAAACTTGATATTTCCTCTTTCTCCAAGGAACAATATTTCCCTTACCTACAGGAAGTAATTTCAACAACATCGCCACTGTGTTTAAAGAAAAGTATAGCCATATCGGAAGTTAAACAAACTCTATAAAATCTTAAGCTTGTTCCATTATGAATGCTTTTCCATTATGTTTGCTAGCAAGCTAATGTTGGGTGAGCAACAAGACACGAATGCTTAATAAAAACAATGTTTAATCATAAAAATT
Organism: Amaurobius ferox; assembly: GCA_951213105.1. Classification (NCBI taxonomy): domain Eukaryota; kingdom Metazoa; phylum Arthropoda; class Arachnida; order Araneae; family Amaurobiidae; genus Amaurobius; species Amaurobius ferox. The sequence continues at coordinate 78,321,307 of OX578146.1, read as the reverse complement.
ATATTTCTTAGCAAATTATATGCATGGAAACAAATTATTTCATTTTTCAGTCACATGGTTAAGGCTGACCCTCTGCACACTTATAGTATCAACTATATGGAACAGAAACCTAACACAGTGGGATTTTTAATTTTCACACCTGGAAGGTGTAGGAAATGGTGGTTTCGAAAAGATTTTCTAGAACCTACAAAAGTTTCTCTGTTGAATTAGAAGTCTGAATATTCGTACACTTATAGTATCAATCATCGAACTGAATCTAACATAGACGAATTTTCAATCTCTACCGAGGAAAGATACCATGAAATTAATTTAACATATTTCCAGACCTTTTATCATTCCTACTATGGCTGAGAAATCTGAATCTTTGCATAATTATAGTAACGACCGTATGGAATAGAAACCTACCGCAGTAAAATTTTCAATTTTCATATCCGGACGGTGAAGTAAAATGAGTTTTTCCAGAAGTTTGGAAATTTTTGCAGAACACACAAAAACTTCTGAAGTTGAACAAGAAGGTTGAATCTTTGGACACTTACAATATCAATCATCGAACAAAATATAACGTAGTCGGATTTTCAATCTCCTCCGGAGAGACCATGATTTTCTTTTAAAGTCTTTCCAGACACTCAATCAAACCTTTTGTGACCTAGGAAGACGACTCTTTGTATACTTATAGTACCAACAACTGGATTGAACTTAACTAAGCCGGATTTTCGAATTTTTTCCTAGAACTGACAAAATGGGGAAGGGGTGAAATCAACTAAAATCCCCTTGAGGTTTCTCTCCGGGGATATAAAATCATGAAACTCGACAACGGAGCATAATCTAATTATGATACTTTTTTAATTCCAATTTTTCTTTTTCAAGGCCAAATTTAATTAACGCAGCTATTTTCGACAATAATCCCCACACTTTATTAAACATAAAAAATATTGAAATTTCCTCTAGTTAAATTATTTAAGAGTGATAATTTTCGTGTCTTGGACAACTTTAAATACTAGTTCACACCATATGAATCTTACTCCGTCTATCAAGATCAATTGCTAGAATTTTCGATAATATTCGAAATTACTAGTTTTGAGCTGCATGTAAAAAATAATGTTTTCTCCTTCTGCTAAAGCAATAAGTTTAACAGTCATTTGTTTTAAATTACAGTTGTGAGTATACCTTTATTACAACGTCTTATGTGGGCAGCACATGGCTTTTCTTATATAATGAAATGAACTTACTACTTTTACAGTAACAAAAAATAGGTTATTCTTATAGTAGGTATTTATATTCTATCCAACATATTGAATTTTCGTCAATTAGTCATCATTTTCATAAATAAGAGTCATTTTTAGCCATTTGGCGAGGTTTTCGTCAATTTGGTAACATTTTCAAAAGTCGCCAAGATGGCGAAATTCCAGCAAAATTTCGCCAAGCGTTTTGGATGAGAAATAAATTATTCTTATAGCAGACAAATGATTATTGGCGTCCAAATACAAAAGTATTACTCAAAAATTATTTTCTCATGAAAGAAAATAGCTAGATCCACAAGAATGATGTCACCAAATTTATCGCATGATATTACATATGAAAAATTGAACATTTTTCTCAACAGTTAATATTTTTTTTAATTTATAGGATGTTTAAATACATTTACTTTAAAAATGTGCAATATCTCGAGAACGGTTTATGCTAGCGTTCTGAAGTTTATGTCAAAGGTTTTCTAAGGAAAAGTTACATAAGAAATGTCTATTTGCATAACTTTATTAAAGGTTTTGATTTTTTTATGATTTTTGCAAAATTTCGATCGAAAATTTAGGGAGGTTCTAAACATTCGATTGTGTTCAAAACAATAGACTTCCAGTATTCACGGAATGTAACTTTTGTAATACATTTCATTCAAATCGGTCCATTCGTTCGTGGACGTGAGATATCGCCTCCACAGAATGACTGACATACAGACACACACACACACATTTCAAATGTAATTATTTTTCACTTTTCATATGTAATATCATGCGATAAATTTAGTGACATCATTCTCGTGGATGACTGGCACACAGACACACACACACACATTTCATATGTAATTCATTTTCACTTTTCATATGTAATATCATGCGATAAATTTAGTGACACCATCTCGTGGAACTAGCTCGTTCCATTCGCGTAAAAAGATACTTTGAGTAATACTTTTGTATTTGAATTCCAATAGTCATTTATCAGCTATAAGAATAAATTATTTCTCCGTCCATAACGCTTGGCGAGATTTTGGCGACGAATTTGGCGGAATGTCGCGAACTTGGCGAAAATGACGCTAAACCAATGAAAATAACGACTATTTGACGAAAATTCAATTTCTTGGAAAAAATATAAGTATATAAGAATAACCTATTTTGTTTTTACTGCAAAAGTAGTAAATACATTGCATTATATAAGGAAAATCATGTGCTACCTACATCACATTTTTTATTAATGTGGCGATATTTTGCGGAATTAGGTCCCATGATCGCCGAATAAATTGCCAAGTGGTACACTTCTGATTATACTCATTTTGTCTGTTATTTTTAGAATGCAATATTTCGAAACCGATCCGTGCTAGCGTCCTAAAATTCATGTCATTCGTTTTAGAATAAAAAAAGAAGTATAAAATGAATAATGATTATTCATTTAACAGTAATAAATGTCCTAAGAACGTTATGATATTTTCAAAAATTCATTCGATTTGTAAGCCTGTCGAACGTTCGATCCCGTTTAAAATCAAAATAGTTCCGGTATTCACGCAACGTAATAATCGTACCAAATTACATTCGAAACACTCCATTCAATTGTGAGATCCACAATTTGCGGATATACACACAGACAGACATCACTTCAAAAACGTTTGATGCGAGTTCAGAGTTCTTGAAACTTGCTCTTCCGTCAAAGACTCGTATTCGAAATTTCAATCCCATCAAAAAACTTTCTCTGTATATTACTATGTATGGAAAGTAATACATGCTTCTGTTTTAGATTTCAAGGTTAATTAGTAGAACATATATTATTCCCATTGAAAATTTCATATATTGTTATGTTTGCAATAGTATTATTATCATTATCATTATTATTATTTTGCATTTCTGAGTTTAGGGAGTGGCATAGTGATTGAAACGCTACAGAGTAGATTTAAGAGGGGGCAGGGCAGAAAGAAAAATAACTGTGTGCCCTTAACATAGACCATAAAAAATCTGATATGGGCAGCACATGCATTTCCTTGTATAATGCAATTAATTTACTTCTTTTAAAGTTAAACAAGAAAGATCAATCATGCTTAAATCATTGATTATGAAACACTTTCCAACTTCAATGCAATTTTATTTAAACATCTCTAAAATGCAATACATTCCTCGGTAATATTTTAAAACTTATCACAATACTACATTAATTTATTATATTTGAAAACTTAAACCTTCATCGAAAAAAATGAATTTTCGTAAATTAGATATCATTTTCACATACACTCACACACACACACATGTCACATCAAGAAACTTAGATTCGTTTTTCAGGGATGCTTGAAACGTACTCTCTCTTCAAAAACTTGAATTCAATTATATTAATGCTAAATGACAATTAATTCCCTTATTTTTTATGGCGGGTATTAGAAGGGCGGTAAAGAGAATATAGTTTACATGGCATTCAGAATGTCAAGTCCAGCTAAATAATGTCCAGTCCTGCCATTTGTTACGGCTACGGTATAAGTATTAAAACATCATTACAACACCGTACTTCCTTACATGTATATTACATTGTGTACGGCAAAACCGAAAAAATAAGTGAAAAAGAATTGAAGTAAAATTATATCTTATAAATATTCATGAATGTACTAATTATAACATTAATCTTATTAGTTAAATTTACATATTTCATCACATATAAAATATATTTAATGTTTATTTTTATTGATAGTTATATGAATATAAATTATTTCTTAGAACTGATAGTTAACAGTACTTTTATAAATTAAAAAAAAATGCTGATTTGCATAATATTACCAACATTGAAGCCTTCAATCTATTTAAAATAAGTACAAATGCATTACTTATTCCTTTCAAAAGAATTTATGCAATAAATGGAAATATAATAATATTTTTCAGTTAATGATTGAGTTAATTTATAGGATGATCGCGAGAATATGCATAATATATTCCAAATTCACTAATCCGATCTTTCACATTAAATAAACATACTTCAAATAAGAAAGTCCGTTGAATTTATTATGATAGCTTTCTAAATGAATTTGTTTATTTTTATAAAAAAAAATTGATAATGCATTGTGATCATTGATTTGATTGCACTGTGTTTTAACAACTTTCGTTTTGGAATTAATTGAGACAATTATTTTATTTATATTAAAAATATGGCTGCAAACTCATAATTTAGTTTCACTGCAATATTTAGTATACGAAACAGCATGTATTGTGATCAATGTAGAGCACATTTTTATATAATAATTACATTGTTCGTTTTTACATATATTACCTTAATAAATGCAAAAGGAAGTATAAATATGAGTTTAGACAACGGTCTTCGATGGATGGAGAGTCGTATGGATTAGTTGTTCGATTTCCAGCATGGACCAGTACTGGCAAAACTTCGTTGAACCTTATGACAAGAATCATAGCAAAAATTAATATATTTCTTGTATATCATTTATTATTTCAAACTTAGCCATTTTATTGACAGATTTAGCCATTTTGGGATGCTGAATTTTCCAAAGTGCTGCTAAATCAAGCCATCCATCTAGTATTGCCAATCTAGCCATAAAATATCTAAGCTGGCAACCCTGACTGAGATCACAGTTTTTTACCATAGCATCTGAATAACGTAAGTCTATAAGATCGAGTCAGTAGGAAACTGAAGTCCGAAAAAAGCTGAAAATAGAAATTTTCTAATATATGATGATTTATGACAGTTTATTATTTTCCACGAAGTGTAACAGCAAACAAAATGATATCCTAGATAAAATCATAAGAATGAAAAGATAGTTGAGACCACTAGACCCTCCAATTGAGTTTCAGTCAGAATTGGATGGCTTAAGTGCGTAATGTGATTCTTTTTCTATGGTTCGCCCGAGGCAGGATCTTATGATGGAACAAGAAAGATCAATCATGCTTAAAGCAATGATTATGAAACACTTTCCAACTTCAATGCAATTTTATTTAAACAAGTCTAAAATGCAATACATTCGGTAATATTTTGAAACTTATCACAATACTGCATTAATTTATTATATTTGAAAACTTAAACCTTCATCGAAAAAAATGAACTTCATTCAAATGACGGCATTGAAATATAAATTGCCTGGTTTAAACATCTCTAAAATGTTATACATTCCTCGGTAATAGTTTTAGAATTATCATAATACTACTATTATTTATTATATTTGAAAACTTCATCGAAAACAACTGAAATTAATTCAAATGACGTCATAGAAAAAATAACACGCCTGGATCTCTCTATAAAAACAGGATTTCATTCATAATTTTCTCCCATTCATTTCATTCATCACAATACTATAATAATTTATTTTATTTAAACATTTTGTTTAAGACCATGGAGCTACAAAAAATTAAACTCTATGCTTGAAACTTCATCGAAAAATATCGTCCTTCTCTTTATGAAATCAATTAATATTTCATTCATATCAGCCATGCAGACTCCATGGAATAAATTATTTTGTGTTAAAAATATACAGGAATTCTAATACAACTCATTCTATATATTTTGCTGTTTACATTTCACATAGGTGAAAAATAGGCTTAGTTGTAGAAATAATCAAAATTTAGATGAGCATTTAAACTCAAATATATTGTCATTGCGTTGTTTCAGTATGTAGATGCACAGAATTTAGGCAAAAATAAAGTAGTTTTAGGACGGATACAACACTCAATATGAATTAAAAAGAACTTTAAAAAATCACGATTTTGAAACAAGATTTATGCCATATATCATTTTGAAGTGGGTCATGTGATCGTTTCATATCATGGTCACGTGATCGTTTCATATAAGAGGTGTAATAATTATTTTAATTTTTATTTAAAAAACTACTGAATATATTTCGCTGAATTTTTTTTTATATATTTTATGGAACAATTTGAATATTACCTAAAATTTTTGAAGCAATTTGTGAATTTTAAATCCGCTTAAAAAATGTTTGAAAAATTAAGTCCCATAGGGCTCAATGTATTTCATTTTTTCGACCCGTGTTCAATACAAAACTAATTGGGTGATGCTATTCATTTATATTCCCATAGGTTCTACAGACCGTCTAAACAACATACTAAAATTTCATTTTGATTAAGTCATTTTTACGGCAGTTATCGTGCTAACGGACAGACAGGCAGACAGACAGACAGACAGAATGAACAAAGTCATAAACACTTTTCAACTTTGTTGTAAAGTGTTAAAAATGGATAACGCTTTGGCCGTTGCATAAGCGAAATGTCAATTGCCTCGACATTGGTAAAAATATACCAAAATATCAAATTCTATCTTAAATTAGAAGAAGTAATCTAGTGGTTGTGTTCAAGTATAGAACAGAAGATTTTCGTCTTAGTAGCTTAATGCATTGTGCCAAGTTTTGCCAGGTGGATAATGGTGGTTCTATTATCAACTAAGAAAAGTGGTATTTACATAGCCACAGAAGCCAACAATTTGGTCTATACGTCTGGAGATTATCCCAAAGACCGGTACTGTCTTGAATTTGGCGACTTTTCTGGCGACCGATGTTGAGACAGTTGCCATAGTATCCAACCAACTCGCAAGGTTACCATGATTAAGAAGAGTTAAAGAGTTACCAAAGTCGCAACATAGCACTCCGCTTATCTCCGATTTGGCGCGATAAAAAAAACTATCGTACCGGTTTCTGGGATTTAGCCATACGTTTGAACAGCAAATTCTCTCATTAACGTTTCAATCTCTCTTGCACTAATCATGTTTAATACATTTTGCATAAGTGCATGGATGTTCTTTATGCATTTATAATCGTCCAATTAGAATTTTATGTAATCGGAAACATTGCGTACGTATTTTCTCTAATTTTAATACAGAACAGAACCATTGTTATCCAAACTCTGCTTTTCCGAAATTCAGGTTAATCGAAATGACCTGATCGAACTGGATTTTTTTTTTGCGTCTAGGTTTCTTGAAATGTCCTCTGTTCTCATTACGTATTATAAAGAGGCACATCGCTACAGGCTTATTAAAATTCATTAACAATGGACGACTAACAATAGTACTTTATGGGTGTTTTGTTCAGTGTTAAATCATTGTAAGCAGACAACAGTATAATATGTTCTTACAGATTGCTTTAGGTTTTGTTGAAAAACAGCTAGGAATATTCATTGGCTGATTTGATGTTAATGAAACGGTGGAGAGACATTGTAGATATAAAACTTTGAAAAACAGTTTAAAAAATGAAATCAAATTATTTTCAAGGCAGTTAAAACTGAATACATATACATACTTGTGGTGCTATAAAATTAGTTTTATTGAAGTTAGTTAAGTACATTGCGTTGATACTTGATATGCTGCTAATAACCCACCATATATATCTTTAGTACGTGTTCCTGAAATAAATTATTTTAACATAATACTACTCACAATTAACTGCACACATTTTAATTTTAAAATAACATTATTTATTAAGAACGTTTTTACATTACTAAAGTAATTACAACAATTACCACATATAATTAAGAAGAAGATTGGACATGTGAGAACGGATAAGTTAAAAATGCCTAAACTGAATATGACCTTGTATAATATTTGATTACCTCCAAGTCTTTCTTTGGGCACTGATACACAACTTGCTATCACACGTTGCCTCTTCGGCAAACTTTGCCTCCTTTTTATGACGGCACACTACTGATTTTTGTCTAAACGTTGACACACATTACTGCTTTCATTTTCTCTCCGTCGTTCTGCTCTATATACAACTGAATCTAATCTCATCTCTGATTCACCTACGAGCCACCTTCACCTCTGCTCACATTACGCTGCATACAACTGATCTGCAGCCGTAATTTTTACATGTCTGACTATGCAACTGATCTATTCTAGTAACTTTCACATGTCTGCATCTCATGAGATTCTCGGAATCTGTAGAAGTTTTTGGTTGTAACCTATTTTTGCCTGAGGTCTGATACGCCTCTTCGGCAATCATTGGCTGACCTCAGGGCGATACGACAAATATTCTCAATATTGGTTTAACTGTGAGCCAATCTCGTGGTTTTTCCTTTAGTCTCCAATATGTGCTCTGGCTCGCCCCAACCTGTATTTGGAACCCCCTTTTTTATAGCACATGCTGACCTCTCGGGCCAGAGCTACAATAATGCGTAGCTTTTAAATTTTATATAGTTGCTTTGTAGAAATTTAATGTATTTTTGGATAAGTATTGTAGTTTATTTGCACTGTTATACTAAATAATCGAATTTCAGGATTATCTGGGAATTGGCTTATCGGTCCATCCACTCTGTTTGGGATAAATCGAGGTTCTGCAGTTTATCTCATTTGATAAAATCGGTAGAAATATAATAAACAGAACTCGTACTGGATGTTTAATATTATGAGTACATAAAAAAAATCGCTCAAGTTTTCACTTCACTATTCTGATATAACAGTACTTTGTCAGTAACTGCATGAAATATTGATTAAAAGTATTAAACAATTTCGTAGGCTAGGCCAGCTTCTTTTCAGGATAAAATAGCAGAGTAAGCTAAAAAACAAAGGCAATCATGCATGAGCTTAGAAATGAAACACCTACCAAGAATGTTTCGATTGACTTAGTGATTCAATCTTTTTCGATAGGTTTTTGATTTCATTTATAATTTTTCTTTTATGAACGATTTCCTTCCAGGGTAACGTGATACAACTATATAATATTGGTTTCTTTTTTGATTTTATTGATACGGTAGCTTATCTTTGTAATCCTGATTATCGAGGCTGTTTTTCACTCCGAAATTAGTTGATAATTTTAAACAAATTTTATGCTTTTACAGACGTATTTTTATTTCTTATTTAACAATATATATCGTGAATCAATGATTGAAAATTAAATTACATGCATATCATTTCTCATTATATATAAATATTTTAAAATACGTTGTATCATTTTTTCTTTATAAATTCCAGAAAATATCAAACTTTTGTTCTTTTTCAAAGAATAATAAATACAACTATATTAATTTTTCTGTAACTGATTTGGCTAATTTTCAAAAGATTCTGAAGAACTATCGTATTTTTGACTCTTTACTAATCTTATCTTTTACTTTAAATAAGCCTACTTAAGTTTTGTAATTAACGTCTTTATTATAAGGATTTCTCGAGAAATGCATTGATTTCTAAGAAAAGATAAAATACTTTTGAAGAAGAATATGTATTTCTCTTTTCAATTTTAACTACAATTACTTAAAAATATTTCATTTCATTCATCAAAAATCGTACACTTTGATTCCCTATATAGCCGCTTTCTTTTCAGCAATGTAATGCACTAACTCTAAACTTTCTTACAAAATTAAAATAATAAAATTCCCATTTAAAACTAAATTAAAATCCTTGCTAACAACGTAAGTAGTTTCTTGAAAGTATTACTCGATGTCGTGGGAATAGACACGAATGTATATGCAATAAAAAGTTACATCAGACGTGGAAGAAAGTTGTGTTTCTAGGGCTAGGGGTTGCCGTCATATTAATAATAAACAAATATCTTATAGAGATATCATTATCTAAATTACATTTTTTCCATAACTTATTTGAAAAAAGTTATATCATTTTTGTAAGCAACGAAATTAAACCCAATGAATTTATACAAAGGATAATTCTTAATACATATTTTCTGATTTAAATAATTAAGAAATGCATATAAAAATAAATGTCTTGCGGGATGAAAGGTTAAGGGAATTACTGATAATTTAAATTTATTAAGTAATCTGTTTTATTTTTGAAAATATTTTTCAAACTTATACATTGAGTTTATTAATATAATTTTAGCCTTTCCAGTTTTCCATATCTATATATACTAATTGCCAAGTTTCCCTCTGTCTGTCTGTCCGTCTACCACGCTTTTTTAGGCACTTCCCGAATAGATAGACTTACAATTTAGTACACGGTTCGGTTGTTCGATAAAACCCCCTGGAAAAATCGAATTTTTCGAAAACGTACTCTAGAACAGGTGCTCTACACGAAAACGTTCGAAATGTGAAATGATTAGAAAGCATGTTTTGCGATAAGATAGAGACTTTAAATTTGGTGTATGGGTAAATCGTTCGAAAGAAAGAAAGTGTGCAATTTCACATTTTCAATATTTTCTATTTAAGGGGGTGCCACACACCAAAATGTCCGATTTACCGAATAAATGAGAAACGACTCATTTAAAATTTGGTAGAGACTTGAAATTTGGTATATGGAATGAAATGCGATGAAAACACTCAAGACGAATATAGTTCTTCAACGATGTTCGTTTATGGGGGTGCTCCAGAGAAAAACGTTCGAAAGGTGAAGTGATAAAAAAATATGCTTCGAGATGACATAGAGATATCAAATTTGGTGTAAGGGTAGATAGCTTGGAAGGAAGAAAGTTTGCAATTTCAGTTTACCAATATTTTATATTTTAGGGGTGCCGCACACCAAACTGTTCGATTTTCAGAATAAAGTAGAAACGCCCCTTTTAAAACGTGATAGAGACTTGATATTTGGGCGAATCATCTGATAGAAAACACACGAAGAATAGAGTTTTTCGAAAATGTATATTTGAGGGGTGGGTACTCCACACAAAAACATTCGAAAGGTGAAATGATAGAAAAATAATGCTTTGCGATGAGATAGAGACTTCAAATTTGATGTACGGGTAAAAAGTTGGAAAGGAAGGATGTGCAATTTTCGTTTTCCGACATTTGCTATTGTAGGGGGTGCCTCTCACTAAAATGTTCGATTTGCCGAACAAATGAAAAACGCCTCCTTTACAATGTGATAGAGGCTTGAAATTTAGTATATGGACTAACCATTTGATAAGAAAACCAAAGATGAATACTGTTTGACAAAAATGTTCATTAAGGGGGTGCTAGCACGAAAAAACCTTCGAAAGGTGAAGTGATAGAAGAAACATTCTTCGCGATAGGATGGAGGCTTCAAATTTGTTCTACGGGTAGATAGTTTGGAAACAAGAAAGTGTGAAGTTTCAGATTTCCAATATTTGCTATTTCAAGGGGTAGCGAACACACTAATATGTTCGATTTTTCGAATAACTGACACAGGCTTCCTTCTAAATGTGATAGAGACTTGGTATTTGGTATATGGTCCTATCATCTGATAAAAAACCCGAGACAAACAGAGTTTTTCAAGAGGTTTAATTTTGGCATAGATTGATCAAATTTCAAAATTTTTGGTAAATTTGTTTATAAACGGGAGCAGGATATCTTATTCTTCAGTTCTGCCATTGAATATAATTTTATATAGTAAAAACAAAGATACTTATACTTCATTTTAAGATAATTAAAATAAATATTTTGATAGAATATTCTGAATAGCAATGCCATTTTAAATACTATAGAGATTTGTTTATGATTTTAAATTTTATGCTTCTTTATATTATATATTATGTTCGAAAAACGTTTATACTGCTTATGATAATATAAATAGCAAAATAACTAATTTAAGAAAATATATTAAACACTAAATTATTAACAGCTAAATTACAATTATCAACTAATTACAACTGTGATAAATTAACTACAATTATTATCAACTAATAGTAATTTTAATTAAAAATTATTATTAAACTAATTACAATTATCATCAACTACATTCAAAGAATATCAACAGTATTATTGTAAGCAAAATTATTATGACGAAAATGCATAAAAACAAGTATTCTAACATAATAACGAAAACAAATCTGTTTTATAATGCTTATGTATTAAAGAGTGCAAAATAGTATAACAAAATATAATATAACATAAATAAAGAAATAAGCTCTTTTGAGAACGAAATACTCAAAATTTCTTTAAAATCTTTAATACACTTTTTTAAATATATATTTAATAAAAGACAACAAAATAATAATGATGATGATAATAATAATAATAATAATAATAATAATAAAAATAATAGCAATAAAAATAACAACCTGCTCCAGAAGATTCAAACGCAGTTAACGACTTTAAAACCCGGTTTTATCAGAAATATAATATTAAATATAAATACCCAAAATTCCGAAAATGTCACACTATTTTTTTAAATAAATATTAAATCAGAATTCAAAATTTATTGGACGTCATACCACGAAGAAATATAGCATCATTGACAAATCATTATTCAGATTTACTACTACTGGATTTACTACTACGTTTATTGATATGGAAATCATTAGAGAAATCTAATTCGAAAACTGAAACACCAGTATTCAAAAGCGCCCTTTAGTTTTTCATTGCCCAATACTAAATAGAGTTCTGCCGTTTGCACATTTTGTGTTTAGCCTACATAGCTTAGACATTATCTTTGGGACTCATTTGGGCTTTTATTTTCAAATCTGTTGTCACTGACGAAGAAAATTGAATGACTTCCGAAATGTACTTATTCTTGCTTTAACTTTATTTGCTCCGTATTTTAAATAGTGACAGGGTTACAATTTATGTAACTTCATTTAAAATTTATAGTAAATCGGTCAGTCAGTTTTCCGATTTATAGATTGTAAAATTTTTATTTATTTTTTGTCCATTTCTAAATAAATTACATTTTGAAGTACTGTTTTAATGTCAAATTCTTCTACTTTAATATTCAATCTTGTTCTATAATTTGAAATACACTTCTATTTCAGATAATTGTATCGATGGACCGGTTTCGCTCTTTTTATGCTATCAACAGCATGAAATGGGGGTTATCAGTAATCATAGCATGAAGACTTGTGATGAACCAAAATTCCGTGAACTTTTATGAGAACTGATAATTTCATCCCTTCTACGGAGCGTGCATGAAATCCATATACAGTTTAACTCGGGCTACTCTAAGCTGGAGTCTATTGGAGTTACGCTGGTGCAATATTTCAATACATTTAAAGTATCATATAAATGGAAAGACAATTTATCTCAATGTTTTTTACTGGATTAATAGTGGATAGTTTCAAATATCCGGATACGCTACTAATCGGAGGCAGCGCCATTTACGATAATTATGCAATTATCTTTTCAAAAAGTAGCTTCATATAATAATGCGAAAAAGCTGATTAGTTTAATTTATAAAATATTCAAATACTTATAAATACCAATTTGAAGCAAATCTCTGTTTCCAGATAAATTGAGATTAATTGAGAACCCGTTTCAATTAAATGCAAATTCGATGTTCTCCAAAAATAGATAAGCGTGTACTTTGTTTAAACCATAACCATTTGTATAGTTATATAGGAAAAAAAGACTGGAGTTAATTTAAAACTTGGTGTCATCAATCACCAATCCGGAGACGTTTAGAAGAAGCTTTGAAGTGTCTATACTGTGGTCTCCGAGTGTGCAATTAACTTGATGATATAATTTATAACAATAAATTTATGAAAGAGGCTTCGCATGGTGGCAAATGGTGTGTGTTCTCCATTTTTGACCCCAAAATTAAGCAATTTTATTTTTTTTTGTATACTTATTTGCACAATAATACGAATTGTTAGAAAACCCGAAGTGCCATCTGTAAAACTAGAACTGGGAAACCCTAGTTAATCCCTTGCCCACCCCTTCTAACATTCGATGCTGAATCCATATTAATCATCATCTCAGATCTATCTATAAACAATCCTGAGAAACTGATATTTTAATGCAATGGTATGAACTGGAAACGAAAATATTTCGGAAACGCAAATATTTAGTGAACCCATGAACTTCTTCCGGAATTTAATGCTGAACTCCTGTCATCATCTAAGCTCTGCATATAGTCAATATTAAAATATAGACTCGACCAGAAGCCCGAGAATTTTTAAAAATAGTTCACCCGAGCCTGACCCGGCCCGCATATTTTTGTTTTTCATTGAAGCCAGCCTGTTACCTGGTATGGCGATCCAAATTTGCTATTTAACGAATTACACACAAATTATATTACATACAGTAATAAAAAATCTGATGTGGGCAGTACATAACTTTCCCTGCTCATTTGGTAACTGGACAAATTTTCAAAGATGACGTAGAGAAAAAAACTAAAAAAATAAAATATCTGGAGAACGGCTAGATCTAGTGTAATGGGGTTGGTATCATTATTTTCTTCGTTCAGAATTATGTATAAAACAAGCATTTAATGGATAAATCTCAGCATATGTAGTTTTTTAATTTAGATTTTGACGATTTTTGTGGGCCATTTTGCAAAGAAAGGCAGGCTGTTCTTTTCCGAATCGTACCAAAATCTATTCAGCACCAGAGTATCCTACAAGTAACTTATCTATCAAATTTTGCGAAATTTGGTCATTTAGTATTTTAGCTAGAGTGGATACATGACATTTTTACTGACCATTCCTCAAAAAAAAGGTGGGTTCTGATTTTACGAATCCTACCAAATACTAATCAGCACCAGGGTCTCACTCCAGTGACACTTACCTACCAAATTTTATAAAATTCGGTCCATTAGTTTTTTAGTTAGAGTGGATACATACATTGCACAGACGCACAGACAGACACACAGACAGACACACAGACATACGTCACGTAAAAAATAGATTTTTGTATTCTAGAGGTCTCGAAACTAGATCCGTCGAAAACTCGAGTTGCGATTTTCTGCATGATTCCTATACTTTCCCTATACATTACCATGTATTGTGGGTAATTATTAAAAAATAACCCAAATTTGAAGAAAATGTACAAATCAAGAATGAACGCTACTATAAAGTGAAATTTTATTTATGATATTTGTTTGATAATATCGAAGATTGAATGGGAAAATGGCTGTTCACTGAGATTATGTTAAAAACTTACTTTATCCATCTATTTGAGTTATCAGTGAACAAAGCAATGCCCTTCTTGTTAGAACTCATCAGTAACAAATATTTTTAACTGCAGTGGTAGCCAAACAAACATGCCATATGTCACAATTATTACAGTTTTTATAAGCGTTTCAATGTGATTAAACTTTCTATGTATGCATATACAGGGTGTCCCAAAAAGATTGGAACGCGCTTTAATACTTTACCTGTTGGAGATAAGTGGGCAATGTAAACTGCAAAAATGCTTAAAGTAAGGTAAGAAATAAGACTACGTTAATGAAATAGTCCTCTCATTAATTTTCAAAAAGTTACAATTTTTAAATTTTTATACGACCACCTTAGACAAATTTGGTCAATCAGATTTTTTTTTATTTTTAATGCAACAAGATCATTAAAAAAACCGCATATCTGTATCTTTAAAATCAACTGAATTATGATAAAGGAGAAAACCTGACTTATGCCACCTTTCCGTACCATGTGAAAGGCTGTTTCACAAGTGAAAATAAGGATCATAAACAAATTGACGATGAAAATTGTTTAGATCAAAAATACGTTAACATGTGTCAAAATTTTGTATCACAAATGCATCTAAATAAAGCATTACATAGACAGTTATCATATAAAGCAGTGGTACTCACTACGCAGTTGGGTAACCTATGTATTATCATACAGTTTTATCTGTTTTGTGATATGTCATAAATTTACATTTCAAGCTTGATATATGATCTAATCAATATAACTCGCAATTAAATATAATTCGCAATCAATATTCAATAATATAACTCGCTTAATTTTAAAGATACAGATATGCGGTTTTTAACACTTTACAACAAAGTTGAAAAGTGTTTATGGCTTTGTTCATTCTGTCTGTCTGTCTGTCTCTCTGCCTGTCTGTCTGTCTGTCCGTTAGCACGATAACTGCCGTAAAAATGACTTAATCAAAATGAAATTTTAGTATGTTGTTCAGACGGTCTGTAGGACCTATGGGAATATAAATGAATAATATCACACAATTAGTTTTGGATTGAACCCGGGTTGAAAAAATGAAATACATTGAGCCCTATGGGACCTAATTTTTCTAACATTTTTTAAGCGGATTTAAAATTCACAAATTGCTTCGAAAATTTTAGGTAATAGTCAAATTGTTCCATAAAATATTTAAAAAAAAAATTCAGCTAAATATATTCAGTAGTTTTTTAAATAAAAATTAAAATAATAATTACACATCTTATATGAAACGATCACGTGACCATGATATGAAACGATCACATGACCCACTTCAAAATAAGATATGGCATCCATCTTGTTTCAAATTCGTGATTTTTTAAAGTTCTTTTTAATTCATATTGAGTGTTGTATCCATCCTAAAACTACTTTATATCTGCTTAAATTCTGTGCATCTACATACTAAAACAACACAATGACAATATATTTGAGTTTAAATTCTCATTCAAATTTGATTATTTCTACAATTAAGCCTATTTTTCCCCTATGTAAAATGTAAACAGCAAAATATGTAGAATGAGTTAAATTAGAATTACTGTATTTCTTTAACACAAAATAATTCAGTCCATGGAGTCTGCATGGCTGATATGAATGAAATATTAATTGATTTTATAAACAGAAGGACGATATTTTTCGATGAAGTTTTAAGCATAAAGTTTATGAATTGTAGCTCCATGGTCTTAATTTTTAAATAAAATAAATTATTATAGTATTGTGATGAATGAAATGGAGAAAGTTATGAATGAAATCCTGCTTTTATTGAGAAATCTAGGCGTGTTACTTTTTCTATGACGTCATTTGAATTAATTTCAGTTGTTTTCGATGAAGTTTTCAAACATAATAAATTATCGTAGTATTATGATAGATTTAAAAATATTACCGTGGAATGTATTGCATTTTAGAGATATTTAAACCACGCAATTTATATTTCAATGCCGTCTTTTGAATGAAGTTCATTTTTTTCAATGAAGGTTTAAGTTTTCAAATATAATAAATCAATGTAGTATCGTGATAAGTTTTAAAATATTTCCGAGGAATGTATTGCATTTTCGACTTTTTTAAATAAAATTGCATTGAAGTTGGAAAGTGTTTCATAATCAATGCTTTAAGCATGATTGATCTTTCTTGTTTTTTTAATGATCTTGTTTCATTAAAAATAAAAATTTTAGATTTTTTCCTTTTTCATAATTCAGTTGATTTTAAAGATAAAGATATGAGGGTTTTTTTGATGATCTGGTTGCATTAAAAATAAAAAATGTCTGATTGACCAAATTTGTCTAAGGGGGTCGTATAAAAATTGAAAAAGAGTAACTTTTTGAAAATTAATGGAAGGACTACTTCATTAACGTAGTCTTATTCCCTACCTTATTTTCAACATTTTTGCAATTTACATTGCCCACTTATCTCCAACAGGTAAAGAATTAAAGCGCGTTTTATTCTTTTTGGGACACCCTGTATATTATTTTCTTTGATTATGACAAAAATATGTATATTTTTAAAATTTAATAATTTTAAAGTAAAAGTGATGACTCGAAAAAAAAGATGTAAAAAAAATACTACAAAATTAAAAGCATGTTTCAGAAGTAATTTTTGACGACGAATAAGACCACTTCATTACTCTAAAATGGACCATTCTCGATATATTTAAGTTTTTAATTTTGGGGAACTGAAGAACTTTTCCACTGCAGGGAATATATTATTTAATGAAATTTCTTAAAATTTAGTAATTACGTCCCTGGAGGGGTATGCTTACACTGGTCAAACTGGTCTTGATCCTGTTTATACGAAATTTCCCCCAACGATTGTGAAAATGTGAAATAAATAATTTAAATTTGCTGAAATATATTAGTTGAGTGCTTGTTTTACATGTAATTTGTGACAGCACAGCATGACTCTAGGATGAACCGTTCGCGAGATATTATAGACTTTGGAATTTTGAAGAGCTGAAGACTTTGAAGTGCAGTAAATTGCCAAATGAAACAGGCATCCATTAACACTGCAAATTGGATATCATATCAGAAAGTTTCTATGTCTATTTCTACTTTCATTAAACTCAAAAATTTCTACTTCCATTAAACTCAAAAAAAGTTTCTACTTCCATTCAACTCAAAAGTTTCTACTTCCATTAAACTCAAAAGTTTCTACTTCCATTAAACTAAAAAGCATCTACTTCCATTAAGTTCAATTAATTGCATCATGAAAATAAGAAAATGTATTTGAATTTCTAGTGAAAGTCATGTCCTCATCCCATTTTTTGATCTGAAAACGAAGAATAACTTTTCTACCAGCAAATTTCGAATAATTGTTAAATAGTTAAATTTCAGTAAAATTTACATAAGGAAACTCCATTTACGACGATAGTGGCAATAGCTGTTCCAAGAGAAGCTTTGCATAAAGTGAAAAAGCGGATTAGTTTTATTTGTGAAATATGCAAATTGTTACAAATGCCATTTGAAAATAAAGCTTCTTTCATTTTTTTGGGATAAATAAATTTAATTGAAAACCCATTTCAGCTACATAGAATATCGATTCTTTTAAAATTGTTATAAATGTGTATTTCGTCTTATAATCTGATAGTTATTAGTAATTTAGAAAAGAAAATGAATAGACTTGTGCATTAAAATTGAGATATTACAAATGAACTTATTTAATAAATTTATCTTGTTTCAAAAAATGGATAATTAACTTATTAAATCATTTAATTTTTTTCATATATTTGTTTTGATAAAGTAGATACCATTTTTTGAAATGAATGTAGATATCATAACTAGCCTTGTTTTCTTTTAAGTACAATTTCTTTCTTTACTACTGCATAAGATTTGCTTTCTTGAAAATATTGAAATCGAGATTTTGACACAAAATTTACCTTTGCTCGTTATCGGCTTTGCAGTTCCGTAGAGACACAACCACTAATGCTGTTACGACGTTGCCGAAGACCTTATAAGCAATTAGACGAGTTCAAACGTGGTCGTATAGTCGAGATGCGTGAAGCTGACTGGTCATACCGATCAATAGGCCGCCACCTGCACCGAACGGACACTGCTGTACAAAGGTGCTGGCAGCAATGGTTGCAGTAAGGAACTCATCGGTGGGATGAAGGCTCTGGAAGGCCAAGGTGCACAAATGCGAGGCAAAATCGGATGATTGTTTTTTTTCATCAAATGGCCAGACACTTGACTCATCATCATTCGCCTTTTTTGTCAGCGGTCAGAACGTGAACCATTTAGCAGTCCTAGGACGTTGCCCCGGACGCACCAGAGGGGGCGGAACACACTGCGCCCACAGTACAAACATCCATGCCTTACGTGGGACTCGATCCCACAACGCGGCGGTCGAGAGATTGCTGTGGAAACAATCGGATGATTGTGCGACAGGCCAGAAATGGCCCAATGGCATCATTGTCCGCCACCAAACGTGCTGCAGCCTCTTCCATACCACCCGTGGTACCTTCTACCATCTCACGGCGCTTTGCTGAGGTGAGGTTACGCTCACGATGGCCTTTAAAACGTTTGCCCATAACCCCACAACATCGACAGAGTCGTATGGAGTGGTGTCGTAGCCGAGCATCATGGCTGCCTTCAGTCTGGCATCGCATAGTGTTCAGCGATGAATCATGATCGATTGGCTATCGATGAATCCCGATGGTCATTGCTGAAAGACTGATGATCCGATGGTCATTGCTGAAAGACTGATGATCCGATGGTCATTGCTGAAAGACTGATGATCCGATGGTCATCAGTCTTTCAGCAGATGACCATTGGGTACGTGTGTGGAGGCGCTAGGGCTAGCGATCCCAATCAGCCATTGTTTCACATAGACATATACACAGATATTACCCCTTGTGTGATGGTGTGGGGGTGCTATCTCTTATAACAGAAGGTCTCCCCTAGTCATCCTGCGTACCAACGATATGTTGATGAAATCCTGCGGGCGTTTGGATTACCCTTCATGGCACTCATTCTGCGGCCATTTGCCAACAAGTTAATTCCATTCCACATACGACTCGCATATCTGTGGACTGTTTCCGTGCTGATGATACTGTTCCTTGCCAGCTAGGTCATCAAACGTCTCGCCAATCGAGCATGTATGGGACATGCTAGGCCGCTAGATTCGGGCACCCCGAAATGCAGCACATTTGGAGCAACAATTGAGGAATGCCTGGCAGAATATATCGCAGGGTGACATTAGGAATCTTTATCACTCCTTACCTAGACGTATACAAGCATGCATCGCCATCAAAGGGGGTTTCACCAATTACTGATTCAAAAATTCAATGTGCAATTGCTGACCATTGATGGGTATTTACGCATATTTAATTTCAATAAAAACAGTTACTTTTTTTATGGTGCTTTGTTTTATTTTGCAGAAAGGTGTATATATATCGAAAATCGCTGAAACGAAAATCGCCCATACGAAAATACGAAATGCTTATACGAAAATCGCTCAAAATGGCTCTTTAACATTTAAAAACTAGATACATAATTCTATTTGAAAGAAAATCTTGAAGTGTTTCCTCTTAGGACATGTGCTGCACCTGTACCGCAATTCATCGTCGTACGTCTCTTAGATTTGCCACTTACACGAGCAGATAAACAGGCAAACATTTCATCTTATTACTGTAAATTATTAATTTTCTCTCGTCTCAACCTTTTTAAGCATCATTATTTGTCTACTAAAATACTTCAAATCACGCTGATAGTCAAAGCTCAATTTATGTACATATCCTTTTTACGATACGATTAATGACCGATAATTCCAGAGTTTGAATTTGTTACTTAAATAGAGACATTTGCGATAATTGAGGCAATTACCTTTAGAAAGTGGCTAAGTGGTAATGAGAAGAAACTGATTACTTTAATTTATGAAACATGCAAAGGAGTTACAAATGTAATTAGGTAACAAAATTCTTGTTTTTTCATGTTAATTCAGATTAATTGAATCTCTATTTCAGTTAAGTATGAATTCGATTTTTGCAAAGAGAAAGGGCTGAGGTATGTTTCGTGGACAATGCCTTTTATTTAGTAACATTAAAAAATATGCATGAATATTACATAGAGTTCTTGAATAAACATATATTTTAAGTAAATTGTGTTTATTTTGTGGATTATTTTTTAATGTGAGAAATTATTGTGTCCGAAGTGCCCACACACGATTCCAAAGGATATGTTCATAACAACTGGTGTCAGGGGTGTGGTGTCTGGTAACTGGACAAGCGGTTATGGTTTCCACAAGTATAAAAACGATGACGGATCAGTTAAGCAAAGTGATGGAAAATATGAAATCCAGACAAAAAGCTATGCAAGAAGCTATGAAAGACGGGACAGTGCGAGATGAAAGCTGGACAAGACGAGATGAAAGTTGGATACGACGAGATGAAAGCCGGACAAGACGAGATGAAAGCCGGACAAAACGAGATGGAAGCCGGTCAAGACGAGATGAAAGAAGCCTTGGAAGTAGGACAAGAAGCTATCGAAGAGAATATTATAGCCGGACCAGGAGAAATGAAGCACGACATGAAAGCCGGATAAGAAGCTATTGAAGAAAATATTGAAGTGGAGATGACAGAAACAATTAAAGCCGTACAAGAAGATATTAAACACGGGAAAAAGCAATGAAAGACGAGATTAAAGCAATGAAATGAGATATTATAGAAATGAAAGCGAGGCAAGACGAATAGAAGGAAGAAATAAATTCCTAGATGAAAGAAGAAATTGTATCCGTTCGAGCCGAGGTGACAGAAGTGGTGAAGAAAGAATTGAGAGTAGTACAGGAGAGTGCTTAGCAGAAATTCAGCGACGTAAATGAAAATGTGAAGATCGCTTGTCGCCAAAAATGATTTTTCCATGCCATTACAATGCATAGTAAAATAGACGGGCAGGGCATTTGGACGAAATTTCGGGTGCAGTTCGACATCATCGCAAAAGCGAACGATAGGGATGAAATGCGAAGGCCTTTCAACTCGCTGCTTTTCTTCGAGGTCCTGCAGCTGATATTTTATAGACTCTCTCGACCGAGAAACGTCTGCATTTCGTAGCCCTGACAATGCCCTAGAAATCCGCTATGGAGAGAATAATTTGGAGGAAGCCGGCTGAATTCAATTAAAATTCCGTGGGAAAAAATCTACAGGAGTTGGCATTGGGTATTGAACGACGTTCACAATTATCCTTTGCAGGATGCTCATGAAAGCCTTGCAGCGCAGTACTTTATAGATGCCATTCGTGACTCAGAAAGCCAACACGCTGTCCTTATGGCCCATATTGCAATGCTCTCAGACTGCTGCTCTGAGTTAACTCCTTAGTTTTAAGAACCGTGAAGGACATGTCGCAAGATGGATTCAGCGATTTCAAGAAAACGACATGGAAATTTGTCACCGAAAAGGATCGTTTCATGGAAATGTTGGGGTGCCGTCGAGGAGACCAAGACCTTGAAAGTGTGCACATTGCTCCCATACTGAAATACAATTGTGTAATCAGATTTCAGTGACCAACAGGCAAGTTATCCCAATCATAATTCAAATTCACTCGATCACATACAATTTCTTTCTCGAGCCCAAAGAGAGGACATGAATATCGTGTCAATCCTGATCAGCAAAGAACCAGCTAATGAGAAGCCAACTTGGCAAGAAATGTCCTGCTTCTCACTCGAAACAAAACGATACTAGTCACTGTGGGATTCTTGCACTTGAGGAACGGTGTTGTGTACAGCAAATGAAAGAGCGATGATGGAAATAGCGTCAGATGGCAATTGCTACTCCCTCGTTCCAAAGTGTCCAGCATACTAAAATAGATACATGGCAGCCCCACCGGAGGACATTTTAGCATCAGCATAACTTTAAACAAAGTCCGTGGATGAAAAAAGTCCGCCTGGTGCAATAAGGAATCCGATGTTGACCGCTGGTTTAAAGAATGCATACAATACGTCGATCGGAAGGGACAGAAGATAAAAACCCGTGGGCTTCTCCAGTGTTACAATGTAGGAACTCTTTTCGAGAGAATTGCACTCGACGTTTTGGGGGCTCTACCACGAACTTTAGATACTAACAAATACATCCTAGTTATAATGCACTATTTTACAAAGTGGTCAGTAGCTTACTCAGTCCCTAATCAAGAATTTATAACTATCAGTGAAGTTTTGACTCGAAACTGGATATGTCGTTATGGTGTTCCCTCTCTAATCCTTTCTGAGAAGTTAAAGAACTTTAACTCGGATATGTTCACGAGACTATGCAAACTACTTGAAATGGACCAAACTCGAACTGTTATTATCTCATTATTGTTGCGAGCGTGTAATATTCCCTGACTGGCTTCTCCCGTATTATATTTCGTATTTTTCGCAGACCAACAGGCTTATCGGTGAGATTTCTCCAACAGACCGCGTTACAAGCCTTCTTTCCCATGACGTCATTCTATGGTTTCCAGAATTTTGAATTTCGGAGACGAGTTCCAGATTTGACGATTTGTCGCCGATTTAGCGATATTTGGTGACTTTCCGAATATTCCAGAAACATGCCTATAGAACGATTATTCTTTAAGATATAGATACTTCCAGAAGTTTCGATGAAGATACTATAAATAGGAGCCATCATTCAGTCGGACAGTTCAGTTGACGAATTGACGTGAAACGAGCTACATTGATTTGGGATTTTTGTAAATATTTCAAGAGTAATAGATGCTGTTTGGTGAAATTACTTTCGTCAACGTTCTGAGAATAATATTGCTTACTCTGTGAAATTAGTGGATCATTTAGATGTATTTTGTTTATATACTGTTCCTGTTTACACTGTGGTTGTGAATACAAGTAGGTTAATTAAAAACTTGGACTCGTTCTGGTATCCTGCATATACACCCACGATTCTAGAGAATAAATTCGTAACAAACTGATGTCAGAAGTAGAATTTCTGGAAATTTGACAAGTGTATATGATAGTAACTGGAAAAGCGATGCAGGAACATTTGAAAAAGATGATGGCCTTGATTAAGCGGGGCAAGACGAGATGATGGCTTTGATTAAAGCTGGTCAAATCGCGATGAAATCCGAACGAGACGCTATGAAAGCCGGACAAAACGAGATGAACGCCGGTCAAGACATAGGAAGAGACTATATGGAAGAGACTATAAAAGCCGTGCATGACCAGATGAAATTCGGCAAGAGACAACGACAGAAGAGATGAAAGAGATACATGATAGCCTCATTGGAGGATATTTTGGAATCATCAAGACGCTGAACAAAGTCCGTGAACGTGTATTCTGGTACAATGCAGTGAGATCCGTCGTTGAGCTCTGGTGCGAAGATACACGGAATGCGGCGCTAGGTGGGGATCGAAGACGGAAACACGTATGCATTTTTAGTATTACAATGTCGAAGCTTCTTTCAAGAGAATTGCACTCGACGTTTTGGGGCCACTACCACGAACTTTGGACAATAACAAATACATACTAGTAGTAATGTACCACTTCACAAAATGGCCAGAAGCTTATACAATCCCTGACCAAGAGTCTGCAACTCTCAGAAAAGTTCAATCTCAGAACTGGATATGTCTCTACTGAATGCCCTCTCTTATCATTTCTCATCAGGGAAAGAACTTTAGCTCTGACACATTCAAGGGACTGTGCAAACTACCCTGTATGGACCAAACTCGAATTAATTCTCTTGATTCTTAATCGGACTGCAAGATATAGAGATTTAAAAAGAACATTGCTTAATCAGCTCTCCATATTGGTATTCAGACATCGGCAAGACTGGAACCGTCACCTACTACCAAAATGCTGTCCACAAATTGGCCGATCATTCTCCATCAAAAATGCTGTTTGGCCGGTACCTATTGTTGTAAAGCATAACTTAATATTTACACATGGTGAAAATAATGACCAGGCTCACCGGGTTTGCCCCAGGAAAGGAAGTGGGGAGTAAGTACGCAATTTAGGTAATGTGTACGGCAAGTAATTGCTAGCACAGTATCTGCTCATAGACACGATGGAGCAGTTCGGTGCCTAGGTTTGAAAGGTCATGACAGAAGTTGTAAATTTTCCTAAAAAGAGATGTGGTAGCAAATGTCAAAATTGAAACGACAAATCTCTTGAAAATTACTTTTTTAGATGTCACTATACTATTACTGAGTCGACTGGGGGACACTATTGTTAAGTGTTAGTATTGTATTTATGTGAATTTTACTTTATCACATAGTGTCCGACCAGATTACCATCTGCTCTGATATTGTGATCCATGTGATGCTCCTTCATCGCATGATGAATGATTGCAAAATTTGCAGACATGGTTGGAGGAGGGTCATCGTTTCGCCCGCGAGATGATCGGCATTGCTACTGATAGAATGAAGACCGAGTGCGATACCAAAGCTGACGAAGTACGATTCTAGGAAGAAGACACATTTAGAGTGTTGAACCCTCAACGATGACCAGAATTTTCACCAAAACAGCAGCACAATTGGGAAGGGCCCTACATTATCAAGAAAAGAATAAACAATGTCATTTATCTAATTCAGAAATCGTTTTCAACCATGCTGAAAGTAGTCCTTATCGATAGATTGGCTCCTTATTTTGGACCACAGTAGATTGATACTTCCCGGGATGTGCAGTATTAAGAACTTTCATCTTTTTCGCAGACCAACTGGCTCCATCGGGGAATTTTCTCCAAATGATAGCGGTGCGAGTATTCTTTCCCATGACACCATTCTATGATTGCTAAAATGTCGAACTTTGGGGAAGGGTTGTCAGATTTGGAGATTTATTGCCAATTTAGTGACATTTGGCGACTTCCCGAATATTCCAGAAACATCTCGATAAAACGATTATTCTTCGAGATATAGCTATTTCCAAAAGCTCCTATGGAGAGAATATAAATAGGTCTCATCACTGAGTTGGACAGTTCAGTTCGAATTGACATGACATGAGCTATATTTTACTGTGATTTTTGTCAATGTTTCGAGAATAGATGCAGCTGTTTTGTGAAATTACTTTCGTCAACATTCTGAGAGTAATATCTCTTATTCTGTGAAATTTGTACAGCATTTAAGTACTGTTTGATTATATTATGTTTCCGTTTATTTTGTGCTTATGAATAAATGCAATAATAAAGCAATTACAATATATTTAATAAATATAACGCAATTACAATATATTTGAATTTAAATGATCATCCAAACTTGATTATTTCTACAACGAAGCCTATTTTTCAGTTATGGAAAATGTAAACAGCAAAATATGTAGGATGAGTTGTATAAGAATTGTTGTATTTTCTTAACGCAAAAGTATTTACCTCATGGAGTCTGCATAGCTGATATGAATGAAATATTCATTGATTTTACAGAGAGAAGGACGATTTTTTTCGATGGAGTTTTAAGCATAGAGTTTAATTAATTGTAGCCCCATGATCTTAAATTTTAAATAAAATAAATTATTATAGTATTGTGATCAATGACATGAATGGGAAATTGTTTATGAAAGAAATGTTGCTTTTATAGTGAGATCCAGGCTTGTTATTTTTTCTATGACGTCATTTGAATGAATTTCCGTTGTTTTCGATGAAGTTGTCAAATATAATAAATTATCGTAGTATTATGATAATTTTGAAAATATTACCAAGTAATGTATCGCATTTTAGAGATGTTTAAACCAGGCAATTTATATTTCAATGCCGTCATTTGAATGAAGTCAATTTTTTTCGATGACAGTTTAAGCTTTCAAACATAATAAATTAATGTAGTATTGTGATAAGTTTTTACATATTACCGAGAAATGTATTGCATTTTAAAGATGTTTAAATAAAATTGCATTGAAGTTGGAAAGTGTTTCATAATCAATGCTTTAAGCACGATTGATATTTCTTGTTTCCTTTATTTAAGTATTAAAATAAGTTTTAACGATTCTCGACCACCTGTCTTTAATAGATTCAAAAACAAACCATGGAAAATTTTTTTTAAATGTCTACTCCATGATTTCTGTGCACCAGTTCAATTTGGGAACGGCTCCTAGTTTCATGACTTTTGATGATAAAAAGAGTATAAAAAAATCACGAGAAAGTAGTGTAAGTTAGGAGGTTTGACAATTTGTTACGTCCTAAATTTGAAGTTTTGTGAACCAAATTTTTGTTTAGTGTGACTAAATGAAGCATTGACAACATTTCTGCAATTTGATTTTTTTAAAGGGAGGCTGTATGAAACGTTAATTTTCTTAACTTTCTACTAAAATATGGAACACTATCTAAATTACTATTTCAGAACTTCTTACCTTATTTAAAGCATCACTGTCCATTTTCTATGAGACACCCTGCATATAATATATATATATATATATATATATATATATATATATATATATATATATATATATATATATACATATATATATATATATGTATATATATATATATATATATATATAAATATATATATATATATATATATATATATATATATATATATATATATATACATATGTATATATATATATATATATATATATATATATCATACCAGAAAAGTATAAAAATGAAAGAAAGCAATATATCAAAGAATGGCCGGGGGGGGGGGTTGTGACCCCCACTCTCCGGTTAAGCCAGCTTTGCGTCTAGACAACACTCCCGGTAGCCGATATATTGCACAAAGATGAATACCGAAGTATCAAAATTTTAAAAGGATTCTAAAAAGGATTAAAAAAAAAAGGATTTTAATAAAGTTACAGAACATGAAAGTGTGGAGTACCCATAAGACACGTATTTTAAAACTGTACTATATGTCTACTCTCACAAAACTAAAGGCAATTAGAATCCAAACATATAGATTTTAATGATCAAAGCAGATACCATACCACAACCCAAATGCACTATCCATGACGAATCCAGCACCAATCCATCTGCTAGTTATTATCTATTGTATACAACTAGCAGATGGTAACTAGCAGATAGATTGGTGCTGGATTCATCATGAATAGTGCATTTGGGTTGTGGTATGGTATCTGCTTTGATCATTAAAATCTATATGTTTGGATTCTAATTGCCTTTAGTTTTGTGAGAGTAGACATATAGTACAGTTTTAAAATACGTGTCTTATGGGTACTCCACACTTTCATGTTCTGTAACATTTTTAAAATCCTTTTTTTTTTAATCCTTTTTAGAATCCTTTTAAAATTTTGATACTTCGGTATTCATCTTTGTGCAATATATCGGCTACCGGGAGGGTTGTCTAGACGCAAAGCTGGCTTAACCGGGGAGTGGGGGTCACAACCACCCCCCCGGCCATTCTTTGATATATTGCTTTCTTTCATTTTTATACTTTTCTGGTATGATATTAAAATCCACAATGTAGTGCAGCATAGCGCCTTATTCGTGTGATTTCTGGAATTTTGTAACTTTCATTTATACATATTTATTTATATATATATATATATATATATACGTATATATATATATATATATATATATTTATATATATACACACATATATATATATATATATATATATATATATATATATATATATATATATATATATATATATATATATATATATATATATATATTATCATTACAACAATTTTATTATTGAGTTTCAAGTTAAAATCAATAATGAAAATGCTGATTTTTATAAAAGGTTTACCAAAAACATCGCCTTGAGAAATTTTTCAAGAGTGCAGTCATAAATTTCAGTCTATTTTGAACAGTTCAAATGAAACTTCTGGATGAAAGACAACCAGAGCTTAATATTACCTGGATTTTGTGTCGTATTTCCAAACAAACATAATACGATAAGTTTCATATACTGAAATCTTCTCATACAGCTTCAACGAGAAATTTATTTTTCTCGAGGTAAAGACAAACATGGAATATACTATGAAAGATTTTTCCAGAAAAAGTAATTGAAGACTTGCATTTTTAAATTTATTTTCTTTTTCATTTCAGATGTAAATAAAATGCTTGGTAAGTTTCATGTGAGACTTGACATTTTAGTGGATTTGGAATTTTCGTTGGAATATTTTTATATTCCTGCAGGAATTTCGAAGGAATTTTAATAAATGAAAACACAGTTTTCATTTTTCATATTTGGTATAATTTATGTTGTTGTTATTGATGATTGTCGAGTGAGCCAATTTATATTATAAATGTACTGTAATACGCTTGCAATATCAGTACAATAACAGTGGCATACTTATTATATAGTCTGCAGTATAAATAAGAAGCAGAACTGTAGTATTCTTAAGCTAAATCAATATATTTATTGAATCAAACACTAGAACTTGCTAGGAGACAGTAAAATGGTGACAGAAATCAATTATTTGAAGTTTCAATGATTTAAATGTACAATACACAACATTTAAATGATTCTTTTAAATTGAAAACATCCATATGTACTTTCTCATACTATGTAATATAGTTTAGAAAAAGTATTGTTTCCGTGAAACTTTTCGAATTCGAGAGTTTGATGCATTTTATATGTTTTAGAATCTCCTAGACATGTTTGGATTTCTTGTTTTTTGTGTGTGAGTGTGTGTGGTGGTGGTGGGGGGAGGGGGAGGGGTGATGCTTGTCTGCCTTTTTGTCCATGGTCGATTTCTTTTGCACACGAAAGCTGTAACAAATGTTAATGGATTTTTACGACACTTTATATACAGTTTTGTTATAAAAAAATTTGGAACTAGATGGATTTATTTTAAGTTCGAGAGAAAGCAAACTTGGAATTTCATTCGAAATTTTATATTATTAAACATGGCATCATGGGACAAAATTTGACATAATCATATGTAAAAAAAATTATTTATTTCTTAATGATCACAAAACTTAATAGTTTCAATCATTGTTGTGAAAAATAGCTGCGATGCAATTTTTGTATGCGTAATATCATTAGTCCTCTCTGGGCGGGGGCATGTTACCCCCCGGGGTACATTTTCAAGTATGGTATGAATTGAATGATTTTTTAAGTCCTTTAAAGTGGACACAGAAGAAACTGGAAACTTTTATCGTCGAAGCGAACTCTGCATAATCAATTCTCCAATGACAAATTCAGGCCCAGCTTGATAATCTACTTGACCATCACCTGCTTTTTTAAAACACACATAGTTGTAAAGTGATTTTGAGTTTGTCCATTCTGTCTGTCTGTTCGTTCGCACAATAACTGGCATCAAATCGGTCTGTTGGACATATGGGAATGTAAAACAATAATATCACCCAATTAGTTTGGATTTTACCCGGATTAAAAAATTAAATACATTAAACCTTATGGGATCTAATTTTTCAAACATTATTTTAAGCGTTTCAAAATTTACAAATTTCTTTGAAAATTTTAGGAAATATTCAAATTATCACGTAAAAGGTGTAAAAAATATCATTAAAATATGTTAAGTAGTTTTTAAAGAAAAATTGAAATAATAATTACACCCATATTATAAGCAGAGATCACGTGACTCATTGCAAACTAAATTATGGCAACCATTTTTTATTCTCTTAGTGAAAATCGTGATTTATAAAGAACGCTTATGTTTATATTTAGTGTTGTATCCGTCCTGAAACCGCTTTATTTTAGCTTATTATATCGTATCTAAATTCTGTGTTTACGCAATTATGTACAATATTCTTTATTTTAATTCATCACTAAACTTTGAATATTTCTACAAAGAAAACTATTTTTAACGTATGCAAAACGTAAGCAAAGCTATTGTAAGACGAGTTATATAAGAATTTATGAATTCTTTAACGCAAAATAATTTAGCTCTTGAGTCTGGAATATAAGTGATATGAATGATATATCCATTTATTTTGCTCAGAGAAGCAAACGGTTTTACAATATTGCCTTTCTGATGAAGTTTTAAGTTTCTGAGGAAAATAAATTATTGTAGTACTGTAACGATATAACAAATATCAGCGCTGAATGTATCGCACTTTAGAGATGTTTAAATACAATTTCATTTCAGTTGGAAAGTGTTTCATAATCAATGCTTTATGTAGGATAAATCTTTCTTGTTTTATCTCAAGTTAGCTTCCTGAAGCAGTTGTTATTCCCAGGTTAGGTTCTTGCTTTGAGTTTAGCTTTCCCAGATTAGCTTTCTGTGTTGAGATCAGCTTCCACAGGTTAGCTTTCTGTGTTGAGGTCAGCTTTCCCAGGTTAGCTTTCTGTGTTGAGGTCAGTTTTCACAGGTTAGCTTTCTGTGTTGAGGTCAGCTTTCACAGGTTAGCTTTCTGTGTTGAGTTTAGCTTTCACAGATTAGCTTTCTGTGTTGAGGTCAGCTTTCCCAGGTTAGCTATCTGTGTTGAGGTCAGCTTTCCCAGGTTAGCTTTCTGTGTTGAGGTCAGTTTTCACAGGTTAGCTTTCTGTGTTGAGGTCAGTTTTCACAGGTTAGCTTTCTGTGTTGAGGTCAGCTTTCACAGGTTAGTAGATTTTATTCCCAGGTTTGATTTTTTCGTTGAGTTTAGCTTTCCCAGGTTAGCTTTCTGTGTTGAGATCAGTTTCTACAGGTTAGTTTTCTGTGTTGAGGTCAACTTTCCCAGATGAGCTTTCTGTGTTGAGTTTAGCTTTCACAGATTAGCTTTCTGTGTTGAGGTCAGCTTTTCCAGGTTAGCTTTCTGTGTTGAGGTCAGATTTCACAGGTTAATTTTCTGGGTTGAGGTCAGCTTTCCGAGGTTAACTTTCTGTATTAAGCTTTCCCAGGTTAGCTTTCTGTGATGAGGTTAGCTTCCACAGGTTAGCTTTTTGTGTTGAGGTCAGCTTTTCCAGGTTAGCTTTCTGTGTTGAGGTCAGCTTCCACAGGTTAGTTTCCTGTGTTGAGGTCAGCTTTCACAGGTTACCTTTATGATTTGATATCGGCTCCACGGAATAAGTGTTAGTTGCACTATGCTCATAATTAGACCATTGATATATAGTAAACTGAATGGTTGATTTGTTCGTTCCCCAATGTAAAGAACCTTCTTGCCCCAGCTGAGATCAACAGAAGGTCTTTATACTAGACAGCAAACTATGTCCCTTTTGAGCTACTAGAGCGGAATTACAACCATGCATCATCAGAGTTAACTCTGCAAACTGAATAAAGAAGTACATTTAAAGATTTAAAATTCGGAAAACTTCTGTCAGATTTATACTTTTTGTCTATGATGACTAAAGTGGGAATATAAGCTAAAAGTTCCTTTAGAAATGTGGTTACTAAGTCATTTGGGAATAATAAAGACTCCGATTTTTTTAAACATGATGGAAATATTCAAAGCTTTGCGGGTATTAAAAATATTTTTTTAATACGTACTCGGACTTTTACTTACAAAATATCCGTGGAAAGAAGAAGAAAAAAGAAGAACTGTTCTATCGTTACAGTAAAAAGACGTAAAAGATACACTAAAACTGGAGGAATATTAATATGATGGGGCTGTTGGATGCGGTGTCGTTAAAATCCGGAAGCAGCGCTCATAAAGAAAAAGAAAAAAACATCAGACACATATTCACTGGTTAAAAACAAGCTGCAAATACTTCTCTTAAATAAGTGTAAGATACAAAATAACATCGTTTTATAGATTTTACATATAAATTTGTTCAGTACTGGTTACAGAAGAGATTTCATATGATAATGTTTTCACTACTAATTTAATTCACTCATGTATTACATTAAAAATACCTCTAAAGAAGTTGTAATGGCTTATTTCATCATGGAATACTGTAAATTATGGAGCATATTTGAGGTAATTCTTGTATTAAGAACCCTAAATTTCTCTAAAATCAGCATACATTAAAAAATATGATCCTAAACTTCACTGCCCTGTTTTAAAATTAGTCACCTTGCCATCCCCATTGTAAATAAGAATTAAAACAAATAAATATAAAATTGATATGGCTGTAAAAATAAAAAAAATGAACTAAAATTATTGATTATGCCTTGATTAAATAAATGCAAGTATACATGGTGTCTTATAATTTATAATAAAGGGATTTTTCCATCTCGTCCATGCTTCCAATTGTATAAAATCCATTCAAAAAGGACAGTTGAATTATCTCTAGGTATTTTGCTACAAGGTAGGGTGGTATGAAAAAATATGGGATCTGAACTATTATACAGCACCTTTATCGAAAAGATCCAATCAGAAAATGTTGCATCTCGAACTCCTTAGTACAATGAAACCGGCCTTAAAGTAGCTGTGGATGATATTAGGATAATTTTCAAAATGTTGAAACTTTGACGCTTGTATCAAGCCTATTATTTTGCCTTTGTCAGTAAGGGGTTAACTTCAAATTGCAAAGAGTTCTTTAGCGGAAAATGCACAATTAGAAACAAATACTCCAAAAAAGATTTCGCATTATATCATTTTTCGGGTAAACCCGGTTGGAACTCTAAATACACTCGGTTAAGCGAATTGACTGCCGATTAACCCTATCAGAGCTAATCCGTGAGTGTGTCGGTGTATCAAGTGAATTCATTATCGAGGAAAATCAAAATGTGTCGATAAAAATTCTGCAATTTGCAATCGACCCCAAATTAACTGATACTGTACGGCAAAAAAAACGTTTCTACAAACTTGTTAGTTCAGAATTTCAAACATTATCATAATATCTCAGCGATATTTTAAGTTAGAAAGGTTAGGATGGCCTTATTGAACTAATGATTTCCGGGCACAAAATTCCTAATTGAGAATTTTTTCGATAGAGGACAGTATAAAATTTAAATTCCCTATTTTTTTTTTACTGATAATATGCCTTGCAGCAAAATACCACGGTATAATGCTATTGTTCTTTCAAGCGAATTTTCTAGGGAATTTTCAAATGAGTTTTCTAGAATATTCAAATAAGGATCTGCAAGCAAACACTGATGAGATAAATGCATGCAAGTAAATTATGGAACACCATGCACATAAATTTTACATAAACATATGCACTGAAACGTTATATACTAAATACACATTACACTGCAAAATGGAGTTGTTATACTCTAAACAGATAAGAGGCAAAATATAAGCTCAAACTCATTGCAAATTAAGGATTATATATGGACATTTGACTAATAATAAATATTTGCCAGTAAATATAGTCTTGGAATAACAATAGAATTGCTTTTGCTTATAATACTTGAAAGTACTTGCAAGTTTATCAGCTTTTCTATTGAAATCCATAAAATATTCACCACAAAATTGCAAATATAATAATTTATTAGTTTATAAGCGAATCATAATAGCGTTTAATACATTTATCCAAATATTTAGAGATAAATATGAAAATAACTTCTTCAAAAAATTAAATTCCTCGGTTACTTTATATTTTAAGTACATATTTTTAGTAAAATATATTCCTTCTTCATGTAAATAAATATAATTAAAATGCAATTACAAAATACCTCAACAATTAAACTATCCTATAACAATATAAAATATTTTTAATGTATGCGCAGTAAGTACCCTTATATGTGCACGACAAATTCATATCTTCCTTCTTTTCTATTTGAAACAAAAGCTGTATAACAAAATAGAGAAAATACAAATGCCTTGTTTATTCTGTGTTACGTGTGCAAAAGCATTTGCGTGATCGTTAATATTCTAAGCTCGAAATTAGGAAAATGAAATTGCAGGGTAATTGGCTTGGGGATTTCACGGGCGCTTCTTTTTCTCACAATGAAATGTATCGTAGAATTTTGAATTAGAAAGTTAATTAGATTTACTTTTCTAACATTTCATTTTTTCATCTTAATTTTGTAAACAAAGAAAATGCAATTGATGTGTGTTTCGGTTAATTGAGATTGAGCTAATCAAACAGAAGTAAATTGAACAAAAGTAAAAGTTTATAAGGGATAATTTGTATTATTTCTTAGTAAAAAATATCTATAAAAATCTATCTATAAAAAACTGTCTATAAAAGTCATTTAGCAATTTAATATATATTACCTTTTCCAGATGCTATCTGTTCTTAACAATCTGTGGGATGCGCCGTATTTTTTAATTATTCTGACTAAAACGCATGTTAACCTTGAGCTTCATAGTATGGTCACATGATTTTTCTGGTATGGTTTTGTGGTGTGGTCACATTCTGGAATGTGACCACATCTGGTCACATTCTGGTTACATTCAGGAAAGTCGTTCAGTGGTTTTCGTTTTTAAGATAAAGTCAGTAGTAAAGTAGTTTGGCATTTTTATGTTGCATGTATCTTTTTACAAACTTGAAACGAAATACATAGAACATAACATATTATTTAATGATGGAAATGAAGAATTAGGAAGTGGAAACCTTGATGATACGGAAGTTGAATAACAGACGCTCTTCCGACTGTGCACAAACCATACGGAGATGACTCATGGTAATATTTTATTCCATTTTAAATATAGCTAAAGTATACTGGACATCCAAAAGCAATAAAAAAGTAAGGAATATTTTAAAACATATCTTTTAAACTGATTGCTGATGAAGTTTCAAACTTCATCAGCAATCAGTTGTTGTGTTTTACAAACAATGTGAGGAATATGCACACATTGTTTGTAAAACATAATTATCTACGTAAATGTCTTCAACAATTTAAGTATTGATTATATATACTACCCAATAATTTGGATGTTCTTGTGAAAGAGCTTTGTCTAATTTAATATATTCTTCTTTAGTTCCTTAATAAATTAATAAAATTATCTCAACTGTTCAACTAGATACTCTAAACTTTCAGATAAGTCGGACGGTCTGGATTGTAAAAGTAAAACTTCGTGGCAAAATCTACGGAGGTTAAAATTATGTACATTGGCTTGACTATGCGCAGAATCGAAAATGAACTGATTCACAATATAAAAACATTGTCAACTAGTAAAATAACAAATAATTTCATTCAACTTCATTAGAATTTTATTTAAAAACGGCATTTAGACAAAAACATTTCGGCTCTATGGAAGTCCAGATATCGACGATTTGTATGGTTTCCATCACATTTCTTTCTTTATTTAAAGAATTTTCCAAATTATTTTAGTACTGGGATGAATGAAATGAATAGGAAAATGTTATGAATGAAATGCTGCTTTTATAGAGAGAGCCATGCGTGTTATTTTTTCTATGACGTCATTTGAATGAATGTCAGTTCTTTTCGATGAAGTTTTCAAATATAATAAATTATTGTAGTATTATGATAATTTTAAAAATATTACCAAGAAACGTATCGCATTTTAGAGCTGTTTAAACCAGGCAATTTATATTTCAATGGCGTCATTTGAAAGAAGTTCATTTTTTCGATGAAGGTTTAAGTTTTCAAATATAATAAATTAATGTAGTATTGTGATAAGTTTTAAAATATTACCGAGGAATGTATTGCATTTTAGAGATGTTTAAATAAAATTGCATTGAAGTTGGAAAGTGTTTCATAATCAATGCGTTAAGCATGATTGATCTTTCTTGTTTAAAATGTCCCTGAATTGACGAAAATGTCACAAACTTCCATAGAGATAGCATTATTCAGACGACATTTTTTCCACCAATTTATTTGGAACAAATGATATCATGTCGCCTAGCAATGGATTTAAATCCAATGTGTTTATGCGACATGCGATTTTTATTAAATATTTTCCGATTTGAATAATAAAGATATGCATATAAAATAAATTCGATTCACATTGCCTTTTGACTGGATAATATAAATTACAGCCTTCAGGTTTAAACATTATTATTGTTGATAATTACGGGGATTCGGGGATTATTGATTCAGAAATTTTTTATATATTTTTTTTGAAATTTGCTTACAAAAGGGGACAGGATATTTTATTCTTCAGATCTGCCCGTGAAGATAATTTGCATAGTGAGAACAGATATTCTTAATCTTATTTTTAGGAGCAATGCATTTAATATTTTAACAGAATATTTTGATTTACAGTACCATTACGGGTATACCCTAATATTACAAAATATACCCTGTATTAATAGATTACATGTACTAATTGAATATATCAATAAACCAGTAATCTTTAAACCTGAAGGCAGTAATTGATTCCAATATATGCAAAAATGAAAGTTCTAAAATTACATGGGAATATAATATATTCCCATGTATTATTTTCCATGTAATGTACATGTAATATATTAATACAGGGTATATCTTGTAATATTCGGGTATATAAGCAGTACAGGTCCCATACAATTTGAGCGCTTTTGCTTTGCATATATTGAATCAATTCCATATTTTTTGTAAATTTGCTTACAAAAGGAAGAGTGCCAAGATGTTTTATTCTTCAGATCTGCCCGTGAATATAATTTTATATAGCGAGAACAGACATTCTTAAGTTTCTTTTTAGGAGCATTAAATTAAATATTTTAACAGAATATTTTTATTAAAAATGTATTTAGTATACTATAGGAATTTGCACATTATTGTGAATTTTAAGTTTCTTTATATTATATACTCCGTACGAGGAACGGGTATGCTGCTAGTCTACAATAAGAGCTCGCAATAACATCCCAGTAGCATCGTTGGCTATCCAGTGCGAACATCAGTAGTTTAAATCCCTGTTGTGGCATCAAGGTCCTTTACAAATGCACCCGAACAAATCAATACTGTAGGTTAGTGCAAAGATTGCGGAGGTCTGAAAGTGATCCTAGTACAACTAACACGATTCAATGGTCTCTGGTATCTTCAGAGCCGATTTCAAATCAGGAGGTTAAAGACCACGGAAAAAGCTAATCGGGATGATGACATTAGCAGCAGAAGGTTAACATGGTTTAAAAACATCAGGTAATGGTCAATCAGATTGTCAGTCTCACTCCAATTTGGCAAGACAGTAAAGAATGCAGAATCACTTTGGCGACAATTCCGTGCCATTAGCTCAATGTTAGAGCATTGGATGACTTGTATGAAGATCCGTGGTTCGATTATCGGTTGGGGTGCAAGGTTCTTGTGAACTAATTGTGAGACCAGAAGTAGATTTCACATGTGTTTTGGTGGGACAAGTTTATGCCAGTTATTTATTGTGTCCGAAACATCGAACAATACTTGTAGTCTGGATGGCGTCGAGGTAACCATAAATTTAGGAGCGTCAAGACCGAGGGGATCGAGCTAAGCCCTTAAGACAGCGTTTCTCAACCTTTCAGTATTCGCGGCCCAGTTTTTAATCATAATTTTCATCGCGCCCCCGCTTACAATAAAATGTATACAACAATAATGTATATTGAGTATTTTGGATTCTGTTTTTAAATTATTTTTAACTAACTGCCAAAACAAGAGTAAAAGCGACCCAACGTTGGCGAGAAACCACATCTGGCATTTTCCAAACGGGCGGTGAACAGATGAAGCGAATGAAAGCGGGGAAAATTTAAATATTATATTTGAAATGAAAGCCAAACAGGGAGATAACGTTAAAAGAATATGAAAGTAGAAAAATTCGTTAATGAAAGTTAACCTAGACCTGGTGAGCTAAATTTAGAAACTGGGAATACATTTTTTCGAATAATAAAAGAAATAAAACAGAAGCGTGACTAAACAAAAGAGAAAAAAAATAAGTAATGTTTGTGGAAGGGAATCCACACGACCGGTGCCGTCTCGAGCATGCGCAGAACAAATGTTTCCTCATACGAAGAAGGAAAATGTTCGATGACACAAGTTTCAATTTCAGCCAGTCTCATTCGAGCCGATTCTTCTATCGCTATCGAATCTATCGTGAATGTGTATGTTATATATGTTTTCGTGTTGATTGCAATTCACCATATTAAATATTCACGGCAGCAGATTTATGCAGACTCATGGATAAATTTTTAAGCGGAAGTAAGCGAGCATTAGACGATAGTCAAGCATCAACAAGTACACAGACGAGCGTGGTTCCGAAAATAAAATCAAGAAAATATTCTCAAGAATACTTAAATTTTGGGTTTACCCGTACTGAAGTAAATGAAAAAGAAAGACCCCTGTGTATCATTTGCTCAAAAATATTGGCCGCAGACAGCATGAAACCTAATAAACTTAAACGACATTTGGAAGCTCTTCATGGTGAGCACGTCAACAAACCCAGAGAATTCTTTGAATTTAAATTAAAATCATATAAAAAGCAAAAATCATTTTTTAAAGAAACTTTGTCTGTGAATAAAAAAGCTTTAATTGCATCTTACAAAGTTTCATATAAAATAGCCAGAAATAAAAAACCTCACACCATTGGTGAAGAGCTTATTTTGCCAGCAGCAATTGAGATTGTAGAAACTATGTTTGGAGATAATTTTTCAAAACAATTGCAGTCCATACCTCTTTCAAATGATACTATTGCTCGTCGAACTGGCTATATAGCTGAAGATGTACAGTGTCAGCTTTTTTCGAAGTTGCGTGACAAATTGTTTTCAATACAGCTTGATGAAGCAACAGATAGTAATAAAGATGCTCATTTAATTGCCTATGTTCGATTTTGTGATAATATGTCAGTAGTAGAAGAACTACTTTTCTGCAAACCAATATAACTCAGAACAACAATTATTTGCTATTTTAAATGATTTTATGAACGAGGCAAACATAGAATGGAAAAATTGCGTCGGAATATGCACCGATGGTGCTCGTTCAATGTCTGGAAGATTCCAAAGTATGCAAGCACTTGTAAAACAAAAATCGCCTCAGTGCGTCTGGACACATTGCATGATCCACAGAGAAGCTTTGGCTTCGAAAGAAATGAGTCCCGGTCTGAATATTGTGTTAACTACGGTTGTAACCGTAAGGTTTTGTAACCGTAGTAAATTATATAAAAATGAAACCGCTGAAATCGAGAATCTTTTCCGCACTTTTTAAAGACATGGGTTCAGTACATTCAGCGTTACTAATTTATTGCGAGGCAAGATGGTTATCACGTGGGAAATTTTTGCAACGTGTTTATGAATTAAGAGAAGAAATCGCCATTTTCCTAGAAGAAGAAAGCAGACCGGAAGCCGAGAATTTTCGCGATGTGATGAAATTGAGCTACTTGGTCGACATATTTGAGAAATTAAATAACTTGAATCTTCAACTCCAAGGAGCAAATACACATATGTTGGATACGAGTGATAAAGTGAATGCTTTTTGTAGAAAATTGGAGTTGTGGAGCAGAAATTTAAAGCAAAAAAACCTAACAATGTTTGCAAATGTGGATGGTTGTACTGAAACTTACAAGGCTGAAGAAAAACATGTAAAAGTTGTTTTTGTAACCATTGAAAATTATTTAGCCATTCTGGCAAAGAATTTTAAAAAGTATTTTCTTGCTGACGACAAACTGATAGCAAATTACGAGTGGGTTAAGGATCCATTTCATAAGACTCCCGAAGGACTCTCAATTGATGAGGAGGAAAAATTCATAGACTTCACGACAGGTGGCGAAACCAAAAGACAATATAGTAATAAATCACTATTTGAATTTTGTGCAGGAGTAGAGGATGATTTTCCTGTACTAAAAACAAGGGTATGTCGCATTCTATTACCATTTTCAACATCTTACCTTTGTGAAACTGGAGTTTCTGCTGTGGCTTCTTTGAAGACAAAATATAGATCTCGGCTAAATATAGAAACAGAACTGAAAGTGGCTATTTCTAATATTAAGCCTTCCTTCGAAAAACTTTGCTCTGCAAGACATGCCCAAGGAAGTCACTAATAAATATTAAATTTGTTTTTAATTTAGTATGTTTTGATTAAGTAAGTTTTGATTTAGTAAGTTGTTTTACTTTATTTGTTAAATATGTCGAAATGTATTTTGTTTTCTATGTGTATGTGTGCTTTCCTTTCAGTCAGTTAATCAATTTTTTTAAATAATATTTTCTCTTGGATATTCTCACTCCTCCCCTCTAGTGTGCTCGCGCCCCTCTTGTGGGGCGCGCCCCGCAGGTTGAGAATCGCTGCCTTAAGAGGATGCCAAGTAGCGACATTGGTTCAATGGTTAACCAATGAAGAAAGTGCTTGTTTCGTCACACTGAATGCTGCAAATGAAAGCAAGGGGGGAGTGACACCCCCGAGGATAAAAGAGAGCCACAGCCTGTGACCGAAGAAGGACACTAGGAGTAGACTTATACAGATAACTTGGAGACGATGACTTAAGAACGATAGACTTGGTAAAAAAATGTAAGCGACTAACAGCTCGAAATGAAGGTGCACGAAACTTAGAATGATGTGTCGACTACGAGAATGACACAAGTACGAGTGTCGAGCCAGCAGTACAGTATGATCGTCGAATTACTTGCGGTGAATAAATACTGCGAGTCTATTCCGGTAATATGATCGGCGAAGTACCTGGTGGTGACAAAGTACAAGACAGCTTTGAAGGTATGTGTTCATCAATAATCAAAGGTCGTGGACACATTTTAAGTAATTTTATTCATACTAGTCTCACATATTCCCTCCGCAGTAATAATATTAATACGAATAAGTGTTGTAAATTAAGTAATTAGGTAATTTATGCTTTAATAAATATTATTGTTAAAATTAAAATGGTGTGATCCATTTAGTATTATAATAATTAATTATTCCTTTACAGGACTCACGCAAATGGTAAATAATTTGAGGGTTTTATATAGCGACACAACAAAGCAATATACGATTTCAATAAATCCACTATGTACGAATTTAAGGCCATGTTAAGATAGATATGTTAATGATAAGCTCAAGTTAAAAGCCCCACTTTAAGTTTATTTTTTAAATGTTGTCCACACTAATACTATAAATTTTTCTACTTATGATCAGAGACGCTGCAAAACTTGAAAAATCTAACCAACGATTTCAATGAATAATAACAAAGAACAGTATACAACGAATTAACTCCCACATATATGAACATGCCTTACAGTAATCTAATATTTAACGTCCTTTTTGATAAGGTTTAATATAGACAGAACTAGATAGCAAGTTCAATAATATAATTAAAATACATTTTTGTGAAACTGAGATTTCAATCATTTCAGCGCCATAATTTATTTCAATTTAGTGAATAACTTAAGGATTCGCATTCGTAGAAAATACTTTCAAAAGTTATGAAAGTGAAATATTCCTATATTACTTTTCCTAAACAAATATTTTACATTCGTATTCACGCTTTCGTGGACAAAATAATAGATCATTCTAAAAGATAATGTTACATTTCGTGAATTAAATTTCCCTACCAAATACACATTATGATAATTCGCTCGAACATTTATCCCCAGTTTCTGGAATAAAAATGTCTTGAAAGACGCGAAGAAAGTCATTGCGAAGTTTATGACCTCAAGTAAAGCGAATCTCTATATTTATATGTGGTCTCC
Organism: Amaurobius ferox; assembly: GCA_951213105.1. Taxonomy (NCBI): domain Eukaryota; kingdom Metazoa; phylum Arthropoda; class Arachnida; order Araneae; family Amaurobiidae; genus Amaurobius; species Amaurobius ferox. The sequence goes on along the minus strand of OX578146.1, from coordinate 78,279,165 downwards.
AATTTTGATTGTTGATGACATATATGTACCGTAAATATATTTTTACAGCATAGGGTTGTTTTTCATACGAAGGTATGTAGTGTAAAGATAATTTAAACAGTGCTTAAATTAAATAATTTATTCAATTTGAATGAATTGCAATTGACCCGCAGAAACCGAAAATTGCTCTACATTTAGACAAAAATGTTCTTGCAACTCTAAAATTTTGTTGAAAAATAGCATTAAATTAACACAACAAAAAGGAGATAAAAACAGTAAAAATTTAAATTATTAAAATATAAATAAGATTAAGCACGCAACTTTGATAGAAGGTATTTTATTACACTTCTTATAAGATGTACAAAATAGAAAAAGACCTTTTGAGCTCTTCATCAGTGACTACATGAAAAGTAAAAAAGACCGTTCATATATAGACCAGTAAAGATGACAAATTTGCATAAATACAATTAGTAAATGAACATTCGATTATCTAAGAAAAAATATACGAAAAACATAAAATATTTTTAACGGATCCAAAAACGAGTATATTTCAATAAAAATACAATTAAGAATACTATTTTATTACAGGAATGCAAATTCAAAAAGACAGTCAAACCCAATCCCTATGAGGATGCCGTCAAAGATAACTATGAAGAGACTTAAATTGCATAGAGTCGAGAATGATTCGCCAAGCATAACTTAAAATTTGAACGGAGTCAAAATTACAAATCGACGCACGATAGATATAAATAAAAAGGGACGCAAAATGGAGAATATTACGAGGGTTATTACAACGCGTTAAAAGGAAATTTTTTTTTCAAAAATGGGTAGAAAATTATCATTAACAAAATAACGAGCAAGGGCCGTAGAAAGCTTATCATCTTTGAGATCCCGAACGTGTTCTGCTAAACGGATGCCAACATTGCTTTTGGTATTGCAAATATAAAATTTATAGTCACCATATAGGCAACACGGAAACCACATACATCTTTACTGATCTATATATGAACAATACTTTTTACTTTCCATGTAGCCACTGATGAAGAGCGTATTAATGCTCGGAAGCGCTTTGGCATTTTTCTATTTTGTACGTCTCATAAGAAGTGTTTTAAAATACCTTCTATCAAAGTTGTGTGCTTAATCTGATTTGTTTGGAATCAGACCTGATACCAACTTATTTATTAAAATATAATTTAAATTAAAAAAAAAACATTACTATTACTGACAATCTTGTATTTGACTTACAAAAATCAATTTAGTAATTATTCTTCATACAATCTTTGTATAGTTTGTCAAGAGATTTAAAAAGTGCATAAACACTTAAAAGTGTGATGACAACAATAAAGAACACATATGAATACCAGATCCACCGACAGTCCGTAATCCAAAAATTGAATAATTCCTAAGAAAGATAAAAATACTTGAACACATTAACATATCCTCATATATATTGAGATAGAAGTTATTAAAATAAATATACCCACAAGATATGTAAAAAATAAAAATAATTTAAATTTTCAATCCTTTTGAAAGAAGTGAATATAATGTATAAAAGTCTCTTTAAAAATTATTTGATTAAAAGTGCTTAAAAGATACTTTTTACACATACAGTTAAATGGCAAGATATTTTATTATATGCTTTCTGTAACTTAAAGAAAATGCCGTTATCAGAAAAAGATGCATATTTTGTAGTCTCTCGCAGCAAATAAAGATGGTTCTAACATTGTTTTTCATTAAATTATTTTTAAGCTTCTAAAAACATTTTTTATTTATTTTTAAATTGATAAAATCGATAGGCAACTTTTGACAAATATGGCTAAATTATAGGACACACACACACACACACACACACACACACATATATATATATATATATATATATATATATATATATATATATATATACATATATATATATATATATATATATATAAACAGATTTGGAAGATAATGGAAGCATTAATTTCCTAGATTTGAACATTTCCTACAATAAAGAAAACAAACTTGAGATCGACATATATGATAAGCGTACTACCTTCAGGTTTAATATCAACAAGTTGATGCAATGGGATTCCAATATACATAAACAACGTTTTCGGAATATTATTATAAATGGCATGTTGAGATATCTACGAATTATTAATAACGAGGAAATAAGAAAAAAGCGAGACATGGCATTCATAGAGATGGCAATCGAGAAAGGATATCCAAGACTTTTCCTGAAAAGACAAGTAGGCTTTGCATGTAAATATCAAGAGAGATCTCATTTGAACGAGATATTGGGTATTCTTGAATAACTTACAATGAAGGTGGCAACGCAAACTTACTGGGAAAAACCGTATAAGAGCAATAGACCATAACTGTATCTACTTGCCTGGCAGTGTAGAGAGGTTGAAGTTGACTTTGAAGAGGCTGATCATTTGAGAGGTATTGTAAAGGTTGATGGTGTACGTGAGATGTATTGTTTTAATGTATTTAATATTGATTAAAGTTGCGATAGAGATAAAAAAAAATTAAAAAAAAAAAATATGGTATTGGTGATTTATATGTTTTTAAATTTATAATACCGCTTGTATTGTATATATGTTTTTAATGTTTTATATGTGACGTGAAAGTATATTTAAATGGTTTTTTAGAATTGTTGATTAGATGTATTAAATAATTTTCGAGTGACGGGGATTTGACTTTTCACTTCGAGATTTTATACTTTAATAATTTGAAATTTGATACTTTTGACTTTTGGATCTTCCACGTTCTTTATTCGTGGTCACAATGAGGTTAACTACGGATGCGTGCAGGCTTCCGGGAGTGGTGTCGCGACCGCGCAGCCGGCTGGTAACCGGGACTTACATGAGGTCACAATCCCCCATTGGTCATTTTATTGCACCTAGCCCGTATGTTTTCCTTTCGTTCTTGTTTCCATCTTGATCGTAAGGTTTTCAGGGTTATTGTATTTTGAGTTTATATATATATATATATATATATATATATATATATATATATATATATATATATATAATTATTTATTTATACTAGCAGCGATTACTCGACGTTGTTCGGTATTTACCATGAAAAAATGTGATAAAAATTACACCGGCACATTTACGATCGTGAATCCTATATATTTTTTTACATTGTGTAAGATGTAAATTCATTGCATTATGTAAGAAAAAAAAATCATTGCATTATATAAGTCATAGCTGCATAAGAAAGAATCTTCTTCATAAAATGCTGATAATTAAATAACCATTTTAACACTTTACAACATTATTGCAAAGTGTTTATGATTTTGTCCATTCTGTCTGTCTGTCCGTTAGAACGATAACTGTCGTAAAAAGGACTTTATCAAAATGCAATTTTAGTATGTTGTTCATACGGTTTGTAAGACCTATGGGAATATAAATAAATAATATCACCCAATTTGTTTTGGATTGAACCCGGTTTGAAAAAATGAAATTCATTGAACTCTATGAAACCTATTTTTTCAAACATTTTTAAGCTAATTTAAAATTCACAAATTGCTCCGAAAGTTTTAGGAAATATTAGAATTATACCATAAAATATATAAAAAAATGTTGAGCAAAATATATTCTGTAGTTTTTTAAATACCAATTAAAATAGTAATTAAACCCTTTACATGAAGATATTACGTGACAATTATATGAAGAAATCACGTGACCCACTTAAAAATAAAATATGCCATCCATCTTTGTGTCGAAATCGTGATTTTTAAAAGTTTTGGAAAGTACCCCATTAGTTTTGGATTGAACCCTGGTTGAACAAATGAAATACATTGAACCCTATGGGACCTAATTTTTCAAACATTTTTAAGCGGATTTAAAATTCACAAATTGCTCCGAAAATTGTAGGTAATATTCAAATTATTCCATAAAATATATACAAAAAAATTCAGCGAATATATTCAGTACTTTTTTAAATAAGAATTAAAATAATAATTACTCCTCTTATATGAAGCGATCACGTGACCATGATATGAAAAGATCACGTGACCCACTTCAAAATGATATATGGCATCCATCTTGTCTCAAAATCGTGATTTTTAAAGTTCTTTTTAATTCATATTGAGTGTTGTATCCGTCCTAAAACCACTTCATTTTTGCTTAATTTCTGTGCATCTACATACTGAAACAACGCAATTACAATATATTTGAGTTTAAATGATCAATACCTTCCATATTGAGTCAAAATTGTGATTTTAAAAGTTCTTTTTAATTTAAATTTACGCTTGTGTCCGTCCTAAAACTGCTATATTTTGCTTAATTTCTGTGCATCTGTATTCTGAAACAACACAATTACAATATATTTGAGATTAAATGATCATCAAACTTTGAATATTTCTACAACGAAACCTAATTTTTACTTAAGGAGAATATAAACTGATTAGGCTGTAAGATGAGTTGTATTAGAATTTCTGAATTTCTTTAACGCAAAATTATTTTGCTCAGAAGTCTGCAATATAGATGATATGAATGAAACATTCATTGATTTTGCATAGAGACGCAGACGATTTAATGGCAGACGTGTTCGATGAAGTTTTATGCATAGGGTTAAAATATTTTGGCCTCCATGGTTTTAAGTTTTAAAGTAAAATAAATTATTGCAATACTGTGATGAATGAAATAAAAATGTATGGATGAATTATTTACTTCTTTTACACATAGAACCAGGTACTTTCCGGCCGTCCAAACGGTTACCTTACACGTATCTGGTAGGTCGAACAGTCTGGGTCTCAACAACAACACAGAGCCAGGTAGGACAGAGTAGCCCAGTGGTTAGCGCACGGGAATTGCACTCGGTAGTCCCGGGTTCTATTTCTACAGTTGCAAAAACTGCGGCCGTTTTCACGCGGAGTACGATCATGTTAAACATGTGAGTCCGTAAATCGTTCCGAGATGTTGGTGGGAGGGGAAGGAGGATACGGTCCCTGTGTATACCTTCCTCACAGGATTGCGGCCTAAATTGGGTGGTACTTCCCGGCCGTCCAAACAGTTACCTTAACCCTTTCTGGAAAGTCGGACGATCTGGGTCTCAACAACACAGGGACAAGCGATTAATATTTCGATGACGTCATTTCAATCAAGTTTGTTTTCTTTGATGAAGTTTTAAATTTTCAATTATAATTAATTATTGCAGTATTGTGATATATTACAGCTGAATTTATCGCATTTTAGAGATGTTTAAATGAAATTAAAATTGAAAAGTGTTTCATAATCAATGCTTTATGCATGTTTGAGCTTTCTTTTGATTTCTTAATACTTTTCGTTGTTGAGTAAGCCTGTGAGAAATAAATCATGGTGATAATTTCCATTTAGATTCATATTTCAAACCTGCGATTTTCAAAAGTGACTAATACGTTCAATAAACTCAAACAAAACTCAGAGATGTAATTGACTTTCACGTTAAAACCAACGATTTCCAAGCTTTTTTGTTGGGAATCATGGAGTTAGAGAGTAGAACTCCTGGGGAAAAGTTTCGTTTTCCATCAATATCTCGACAACCCCTAGTTTTAATAACTCGAAACTTAACATTTTTTAAAAATTAACATTTTTTAATAGGCCAATTGTCTCTTTTATTAATTTTAATTATAGCGTGCTGCTATCCATTCATATTTTTATTCATATGGCTGGATACGGGCACACAGTTTCAATTGGCAAGGCGTTTTGTTTATGGAGGAAATCAGGTTCTTCTGTCTCTTAAATTTTAACCTCCCTGGTTGAGCAGGAGTTGTTTTTTTTACGGATGGCAACATCCGGTTTAGCGGGAGATTTTGTGCTGACTCGCTCTCTTCTCTCAAAAATTCTGGTACGCGAAGGTGGTGATATTGGTGGGGTCCCCTCTAGGGAGGATGCCTCGTGTCCTTGCCATTTTTTTGTTATTAATGTGATTTTAAGTCCTGTAAATGAAATTATTTTTTTACGTCTAAATATATATATATATATATATATATATTTTGTTTTGTGTTTCTGTTATGAATCAAGTCTGATTTTCTTGGTTGGATTTTCTTTGGAATGTATATTTTACAAAGTGCGAATACAGGAATTTGCTATTCTCAAGTGAATTTTTATAATTGTTACCTATTCATTGATCCATTTTTATTAAAGTTATTTTGACCAAGTTAAAGAACATTTATTTATTTCACAGTTTGACAGCAGCATATGCCTCTATAGATATTTTCAGTGGATTTCACGTTCTTGCCAATTACTATGCAATTCTGATCTTATGCAAGGATCATTAAGTCTGTTACTATGCATTTATGGTTTTTGGAACCTTTATTGGAATCGTTATGTTGGTATTAACTTGACACAATTATTATAACCATCTTTCTACTGTCCTTGTGGATTATTATAAAAGAGTTGTCCTCAGGATATGGAAACAAGTTAACAAGTCATCATGAAGATTGAAAATTTTAGCCATTTTATTTATGCGTAAAAAAAGAATATTACAACAGCAAAGTTCATATTGATATTTCTGTGTGCAGTTTTCCATTTAAATTTTGGAATCGTGTCCAGCTATTATTTCATTTTCTTTCTGCAATCCGAGTTTGAAACTTGAGTGTAGCAGAAAAGGTGCTCTTGATGTGAACATTATCATGTGGAACCTGTGACTTTGCAGATCCGATTGATCGAAGTTTTCAGCATTGAATATTCATGAGACATTTTATACTATTCATAATTTTCTTATATAAAGAACCTTAAATTAAGTTACAAAATGAATAATAATTCTGTTTGCAACATTGATAAAAAAAAATTAGATTGAATTAGATCAAGTTACAGGTAAGGTAATTTTAGGCGCTTACATACAAAATGTTTTTTTTATATTTTAATTACACAACGCATTGTTTTATATTCAAAATTCTATTCCCCACTATACGGTCCCATTACATTAAGTATTTAAATAATTAATTTCCCTTTTAATTGTATGTGAGTGTCCGACCCAATCAGGTGTTGAGATATGATCGTTCAATTGATTTTATTTTCTTTAAGTCCCTTGAATGGTTGTATCAGAACACTACAAAAAGAAACGCAGATTTTCAAAACTTTTCCTGCAGATGAAGCCAAAGATCCATATAAAAAATCGTGAAGTCGGTAAATATAAGTTTTGGCAATTAGTACTAACTCTTATGTAATAAAACGTTATTCTTACTTCACTCTGGCGTCCACGTATTTCTGGTTATATACGCTTGCGTAACTTCATAATACTGGATATATTTATTACTTTCCTTACTTACACTTTACAATACTTTCCCATAAATTTTGTAGGGAAAGTATTGTGATGGGGTCAACAATTTCAATTCCAATTTTAGAATAGTAATTATGATTTTTCATGTGCTACCATCATCAGTAACCTTTAATGACCTGTTAATGATATCATTAATGTTTCACTAAAACAGTAGATATAAAATTACTATTTTTGTAAAAGTATTTAACATATTCATGATTTTATAATTTTTCTCAATGAAAAAGATACTGATGGAAATTTTAGAAGTCTTCTTTTGTTCAGACTATCTTAAAATTCAATAGGTTTCTGGTCTTCACAAATAATAACACTTTTTTCAAAATGTTATTTTATTTGCTCAAATTATTCGAATGATATGTTTTCTACAAACTCACAGACAGACCGATAGAACACTCACGCACTCACACACTCACACACGCACGCACTCACACACACACGCACGTACTCACACACGTACGTACGCACGTACTCAGATACACACGTACGCACATACACACATATACTTCATCTAACTTTTCCTTTAAATATACTATATATTGTAGGAAAAGTAAATGGTAAAATCTTGTTCATCTCATAAGATTAATTCAATAAAATTCTCTATACGTTATCTGTTGATGTCTATTGCTATCAACTTTAACTATTATTTCTATATACACATAAAAATACTCTCAGATTTGTTACATAAGATGTGCATAAAATGTAACAAAACCTCTTAGTGTAACAAAAAACTACTGGCTAAATGAAAGAACGATTTATAAATCCCTTCTTCGGCACGAATAATTGCTGATAATTTCCGATTTTAAATTGGGCTACTTAAACAGAAGAGACATTTACGATAATGTTTGCCAATTATGTTTCAGAAAAGTAGCTTTAAATAATGTGAAAAAGCGGATTTGTTTAAAACATAGAATATGCAAATGCGTGGACATGCCATTTAGAAACAGTGTTTTTTTTTTACTTTTTTCCAGATTAAGGTAGATTAACTGAGTCACCATATCAGTGCCAAGTATGGAAAATGTAAGTACTACCAAGGAGATAGACATAGAAGAGAACTTTTTGTTGGCAGTCAAATTTGCCATCTATGTTTTTACTTAAAATTTCTTTTTAATATATATAAAAATATACGTTTAAAAGTAAAAAAACAAGTTATTTAAGTTACTTTTTAAAATATATTTATCAGAATCGACTATATATGTAGCTTATATGATATGGATTCAACATCAAATTTAAAAGGAGATAGGGTGAGGGTACATTAAGTATTTCATTTCCGGTTCAAAATTTCATATATTTCACTCCCGATTAAAATTTTCCATTCTTCACTGAAATTTCTAATTTTTAAAGATAACTGTAAATACAGCTTAGGTAAAATGGAGATGGATTATAATACATCATCAAATTCTAGAGGAATTAGAGTTATCCATTAAGAATTTCTATATCTGGTTCCTTTTGCACATCCGCTTCAAAAATTTTCATTGGAACATCTATTTCTTAAGATTCGCTATATATAGATCTTAGGTAATGAGTGATATAAATTCAACATTAAATTTTGGAGGGAGCAGAATGTGCCACAGAGAATTTCCACTTCCGATTCTGGAGATGTAATTTTTGACTCAAAATTGTTATTTACTTCGCAACATCTAATTTCCAGGATCGGCTTTAAAAATAACTTAAACAAGAACTTTTAGGAATTATTCATTAAACTTTAGAGGGTGTTAGTTGGTTAATTAAATTTTTCCATTTCTGACTTTTTCCCACTTCAGGTACAAAAATTTTTCTTGAAACATATATTGATCATGGGTGACTATTGACAGTACTTAAATGATGAATATGGATACTTATAGATTCAGTACCGAATAGAAGATTGGTAGGATAATAGAAGACCGAATAGATTTATTAAAGTTCTCTACATGAGGTTTTTTTTCCAATTTGGATTCACAAACTTTCATTTTTCCTTGAAAAATCTATTTGTTTGAATCGGCAATAGACATAGCCTGATATGAATTCATCATCAATATTTTTAAGTCATAAGGGGATAACCTAAAGATTTTAATTTCCGGTTCAATAATTTTTTTTATAGACCTCCTATTTTTTCAGAATTGGTAATAGAAATATAATTTTTTCAGAATTGGTATCTTACTTGATGCCAGGCATTGATTCAGCACTGAACTCTAGTGGAAGTAATGTTTTCAGTATGGATTTCATCTTTCGTTTCTGCGGGAAGGTATATGTCCGATGCGATTACACAATTTTCTCTTTCCAGCAACATATATTTATCTTTCCTTGCAACATATATTTATCTTTCCTTGCAACATATATTTATCTTTCCTTGCAACATATATTTATCTTTCCTTGCAACATATATTTATCTTTCCTTGCAACATATATTTATCTTTCCTTGCAACATATATTTATCTTTCCTTGCAACATATATTTATCTTTCCTTGCAACATATATTTATCTTTCCTTGCAACATATATTATAGACTGGCTAGGAACAGAGCTTTGACGATGACTGGTGTTTTGCATTCAGCATCCAAATTTGGAGAAGATTGGGCATTTCAGTACGATTTTCTACTTCTGGTTCTTGAGATGTCACATCCAGTTTTTCCGAAAATTCACATAACTGTACAAAATATGTGTGTTAAAAAGGAAAGAGAATTCTCAATAGCACTGTTGAAAGTAAAGTGTAAACACCAGTTGAAACTATACGAAGACGATTTGATAAAATTTTTGTATAACTTGTGTTGAGTCTAAACAATCTCATAAAAGAAAATTGAAATCCTGAACATTATATAAAGATAAATCATGCAAGAGGTAAATCATGCATAAAGCATTGATTATGAAACACTTTCAAACTGAAATGCAATTTTATTTAAACATCTGTAAAATGCGATACTTCGTCACTGATATATTTTAAATTATCACAGTACTGCAGTATTTTATTATATTTGAAAAATTATAACTTCTTGGAAAGAAATTAACCTTCTTCAAATGACGTCAATTGCAACATAAATTGTCTGGTTCTCTATGTAAAAGCAAAGAATATTCCATTCATATCCCTTATATTCCGGAATCCAGAGCTAAATAATTTTGGATTAAAAAAATTCACAATTCTTATACAACTCATCTTTAATCGCTTGTTTACATTCTGCTTCCATTCAAATTAAGCTTCATTGTAGAAATAATCAAAGTTTAATGATCATTTAAACTTAAAAATATTATAATTGCGTTGGACAGAATATAGATGTACAAAAAATAATTAAAAATAAAGCAGTTTTAGGACGTATTCAACACTAAATATAAATTTAAAAGAACTTTAAAAAGCACGATTTTTACACTGGGGAAAAAAGATGGATTCTATATTTTATTTTGAAATGGGGCATGTAATCTTTTTATATAATTTGGGTGTCATTCATATTTTAATATTTATTTTAAAAACTACTCAACATTATTTCATGAAATTTCTTTTACACATTTGACGCGATAATTTGAATATTTTCTAAAATCTTCGAAGCAATTTGTGAATTTTAACTTCGCTTAAAAATGTTTGAAAACTTAGGTCCCATAGGGTTCAAAGTTTTTCACTTTTCTACCCAGATTTAATCCAAAACTAATGTGGTGATATCATCCATGTACATTTACATATGTCCCACATTTCGTCTCAACAACATACTAAAATTGCATTTTGATAAAATTATTTTTACAGCAGTTATCGTGCGAACGGACAGACAGACAGAATGCACAAAGTCTAAAACACATTTTAACTATATCGGGAAGTCTTAAAAATTAAGGATGTGCATTCATTAAGGAGATACAAATTTTATGTAGTAGAATATGTTTGTGTGTCTATGCATCTGTGTTGTCTGTAACGTAAAATCAAGGTTTCGGAAATCGATGAATTTGAGCATTTCAAATCCCCAAACGATATGGCCCAGTAAGATGTTTTAAATATTCGAATTAGTTTAGAATTTATCAAATTTAAGAGCCGAAAATTTGCTATTTTCTGCCATTTCGCAAAATAATTTTATTCAATGCCGAAGTATACAAATCTGCTATATGCGTTTATATTACTGTCGCCACAGTATCGAAAGTTTAAAAAGCAAAATTCTAACTTCACAAATTCAAAAGAGTTATTTCTAATATTTTTTAATTCGGTATCAATTTTTATTTCGAATATTGTGCCAAAAATGGCATCAATGAATTAACGATAAAAGAACTGGGAGCAGCATAAAATACATGCTCTGAAAGCAACATAAATGTATTGTAATAAAGAGGCATCACGTCTATTCTAAATTCAGTTATAAAATCAACGACACAACATCATAGATAAAAAATCATTTAATAAAATCATCCTATAAGACGTACATAATTTAAAAAATCCAGAGAGCTTTCGGGCATTACTATACCCTTTATCAGTGGCTATACGAAACAGTAAACGAAGAATGCTTATATGTAGATCAGATCAGCATACAGACCTCTTTACAGTTTTCTGCGACATCTTTTTTATTGTAATTGTGCTTGACTGCATTTTTGAATTATGTATATTCTTTGTAAAATATTTAGCACTTGTTTAAATTAAATCTCTTGGGTATAAACCCTAAATTTGTATTTATAATTAATTAATTTTATTAGCCTGCTTGTACTACCATAATTTTGTGTTTCTTTATGCAATTCTGTCTGCTGATCTGGTCTACATATAAACATTCCACGTTTACTGTTTCGTATAGCCACTGATAAAGGGTAGAGTAATGCCCGAAAGCGCTCTGGATTTTTAAAGCTATGCACGTCTTGTAGGATGATTTTATTAAATGACATTTTATCTATGATGTTGTTGTTGTTGTAGAGACCCAGACCATCAGATCTACCAGAAAGGTGTATGGTAACTGTTTGAAACGGACGGGAAGTGCCACCCAATTTAAACCGGAACCCAGTAGGGAAGGCATCCACAAGGACCGTCCCCTACCACCATCCTTCCCCTACCACCAACCTCTCGGAAGGACTTGACACACATGTTTAACGTGATCGTACACCGCATGAACACGGCGGCAGTTGTGGGAGCGTGCAAATCCAGATCGCAAACCACCGGGCTACCGCGCCCAAAATGTGCCAACAGCACGCGGTGTTCCAAGGTGGTCACCCACCCAAGTACTAACCGCGCCCGATGCTGCTTGACTTCGGTGATCTAACGAGAACCGGTGTTTTCAGCACGGTACGGCCGTTGGCTCCATCTATGATGTTGTATCGTTGATTTTATAACTGAATAAATGTATTGGTTTTCAATATCAGGTTCAAATTACGTCAAAGATAGAACTAAAAAACTAATTAAAGACTATAACTTTTAACTTAAGGTAATGACATTTATGTACTCGGATTTAATTCGCCCTGTATGCTTATCTAATGCGCAGCACGCTCGTGCAAGTCATTTATAATTTATTCTCACCTGATGATGTATCTTAAAAGTGTTGTTTATTTTCTGGAATTATTTGCATGTTTTAGTGTAATTTTAATCAGATGTTTGCATCTTAAAACTCAAGCCGCGGTGTTTTTATTTTCTAGTGATCTATATTCCCGCAAGTAGGAATTTCCTACTGTGTGACTGAAATTGAAAATTTCATATATCTATAAAATTGAATTTCTCTAAAATTAAAAAAATATCAGATATCTTAAAAAATACAGTCCAAAAACATATATGATCAAACAGAAAAATATATTTATATATATTTGACAAAAAACTGCAAAAATATTGTTGATTCTCATCAACTATTTTATTTCCTACAAAAGCAATATTTCGAGGATAATTTTAAGAAAACTCATAAATTTCTGTCGAATTCCCTCTGTTTGGAACTGCTCAAATGAAACTAAGAAATAAAACAAAACATATACCTAATATTACTCGGATTCTATGTTCTATTTTCGAACAAACATAATACTATAAGCTTCATATACTGAAATATCCTCATATAGTTTCAAATTGAAATTTATTTTTCTCGAGGTAAATAAAAGCATGACATATAATATAAAACGATTTCTTGAAAACGTTATCGAATATTTACATTTTTTATTGTATTTTCTTTTTCATTTCAAATGCAAATAAAATTCTTGTAAAGTTTCATTTGAAACCTCACATTTGACTAGATTTGAAATTTGAGTAGATATGCTTGTATGCTCCGACATAAATTCTTAAAGCATCTTAATAAACGAACAGCATTGTTTGGATTTTTTAAAATAAAATTTAATCCATATTGAATAAATTTAAAGTTTCAAAATGATACGTATGAAGAATCTGACACACACACACACACACACACACATATATATATATATATATTTATATATATATATATATGTATATATATTTCTAATTTAACTGGTGAGGACAACTGGCATCCTGCCCGTGAGTAATTTAAAAGTCATGTTTATATATATATATGTGTATATATATAATTTACCATAAAAAATACAACATTCAATCACTGTGTGTCACAACACGAAAGAGGGGGGTTATAATATACATAGTTGTAAATAAATTGAAAATTAGTTCAATGTCCGGCAGAGTTTCTGTATGTGAGGGCATGTGCAACTCTCCAGAAATATCCATTGCTGCTCCAGAATTATCTCCAGAATTATCCATTGTTGTAAATAAGTCAAAAACGATTTCAATGTCAGCCTTCCTTTTCAGTATATTATATCACTGAACATAAAACTCCAGAATTTTCCAGTGCTGTAAATAAGTTAAAAACGAATTCAATATCTGGCTTCATTCGCAGTATCTGAGGTCCCTCTATGTAGAACTCCAGAGTACTGTTCTTCATATATAGATAAATTTATATCTGCTGATACCACTCAAAGGAAAAATTCAAAAAAGGAAAAAAAAGGATGCCCGTTCAATTAAATGAGAAGAACGCTCCGGTTTTTAATATGAACTCTGAATTCAAGCAGCAGTGGACATGGAAAGTCAGTAGATGATCGAAAAAATTTAGTGTTCACGTGGAGTGTTATGAAAATGCTGATAGTCTGTGCTAGTATCTAAATTGCAATGCTTATCCGTGATTGAAATACGTTTGGCAACATTTTGTAGCAGCTTTATCCAGAGATAAATAGATATACAGATAAATCAAGGTATCTATATTATTAATTTTTGCATCATGCATGGATTCATATATATTTATTTTTAAATTTTACAGCATTCCATTTTTTCCAACTTCATATTATAATACATAATGTACGTATCACGACGGAGTAGAATATAGTTCCATTTTTGGAATATTTATACCTTTTGAGTATATCTATAAGAACCGGTATGGGTATATGTGTATGTCTGACTGTGAATACACCCCGTTAGTGTCTATAATATATTAAATGCAAATGGAACTATAATAAAAATTGTAACAAATATCACACTATTTGAATACCGAAACCCCATTGATAAGCTACATGCGATAAAATATTCTTCCTTTTTTTCGACTCAAACAGTTCGACACACCCGAAAACGACTTCCCAGCCGTCCAAACAGTTACCTTACACCTTTCTGATAAGTCGGACGGCCTGGGTCTCAACAACAACACCAGAAAGCGTAAGGTTTGTGTTCGGACGCTCGGAACAATGCCTTATGTTTGAGATCGGAACCCAGTGGGGGCTGCATCCACAGGAATCGTACCCATATAAAGAGTCTGGCTGCACAACCGGGAATTGAACCCTGTATCTTCAAACTGGTCGGCCGACGATATATCTTCCAGATTTCACTGAATCTGTACTAGTTGTACTAGGTTCATTTTCAGACCTCCGACATCTCTGCACTAACCTACGGGGTTGATTTGTTCGGGCGCCATTATAATGAACTTTACTGCGCCAACTGAGAATTGAACTCTGGATCTTCGAATTGGATAGCCGGCTCTCAACCGTTGAGCTACTGGGACGAAATTGCAAGCTCTTATCGTTTAAGTGGACTCTGCATTCTCTACCTTCTAATGTCAGATTGGAAACAAATGACAATCTGGCTGGCCAGCCTCCTGCTATTTTTACCTCAGGTTAGCCTCCTGCTATTACTAATTTTTTTATGTCTTCAGTAGAAATGAGAGTTATAATATGTTTAAACTTTCTGTTTACACAAGAAATACTTATTGTATTCAAAATAATGCCTGAGGATGTTGCATGTTGTGGATATTTTTTCAGATTAGGTTAATAGTGTGAGGGCGAATGGGATACAATAAAACAAAAAGAGCAAAGCTATTCGAAAGAAGTGTTGACATTTTGACACAATTCTCTATTCTATGAAGCATGCACTTTTATGTTTGAGCAATTTTTTCCTAATGGTAAAGTTTGTCAAATCGAAACATTCCCTTAATGAATCATCAAGTTCGGAATCCAGGGACATCCTCGTTGTCCCGTACCATCCTCCCTTGTCACCAACCTTTCGGAAGGACTTTCTAACCCACAGATGTAATGTGTCCGTACGTCTTTAAGGCGATAGTTTGGGCAGTTCCAGGATTCGGATTCAGATCCTCCGAGTGCAATGTTCGTGCCTTAACTTTAGGGCTTTCCCGTCATTACTGGCCAAAATGGACTATCTAAAAGTTAATTAAACCATCTTACATATCTGATCATGATTCATATAACATGCTATAGTGAAAATGACCCATATAAATGCTATAATAAATTGTTAGAAAATACATAATTAAACTTTTAATTTTGTAAAATTTCTTCGTGAAGCATAAATCTTTATCTTTCACACTAAATTCACAGAAAAGTGTTACTTAACGAAATAAATGTAAATATAGCTTCAAACTTTTTTAATTTCTTTAGCATAGAAATAATAAAATCCGTGACAAGTAATATTTAAAATACATCCTACTAAAACTCAAACACATTTAAGAATATGTTATTCCTTGCAATATTTTTCCATTTTAAGTAAATAAAATGTGATTAAAAGCCAATTTGAAACATAATGGTTAACGGTTAAATTTTCTATTAAGAATATTATATACTTTATTTGTATATATGTATAATAACATTGTATTTTAAAGCATATTATTTTCTTGCTATTTAAAACAGACATCATATTACAGTTAATGATACGGCGTTTTTCTTGTTATATGTGAAGCTTGCGAAATAATTTCAGGACCATAATTATTCAAATCTTTAAATTAGGAAAATTAGTTTACAAGTAAATTGACTTGGGAATTACGTTGTATTGTCTGCTTTCGTATAATAAAAGAGTAGAATAGGATTTCGTATATAAAGTTAATTAAGTTTACTTATATAAACGTTTAGTATTTTCACCATGATGCTGTAAGTGTAATCTTGTATTGGGAAGTTTTGAATTATTCAAAGAAATTTACCTCGATCAATGTAAAAGAAATATACAACATTGGAGAAATTTATAAAATATAATTTTATGCTTTAATTACAATGTTATCGTTTGGAACCATGATATTTAAAATTTACGCAAACTAAAAGAGTGAATAATTTTTACTAATTGAATGCTTGCAATTGAATATACGGTACGTAGAATTATTCCGAATTAGTTTAACTGTATTGCTTCATATTTAATTATTACAGAATATCACATTTCTTGCTTACTTTTACACTTTTCATATAACTTAAAATAATTATAATATTTATACTGTCGAACATGGCAAAAATTATTAGTGCTGACATATCTGACATGTCTAATATATTTCCACGTATGCGGTTCTAGTTCAAAGAATTTCATAAGTTTCCTCGTGGTTAAGACATACGTTGGGCTCTTCCCAAAGGGAATATTTGGGTTTCTAATGAACTAACAAGAACTTTTTGAGCGAGCCTTCATGTGGCGACAAATGGTAAGCGTAGCAGTAAAAAATCGAAATACCTCACAGGATCTGTACACAATTTACATTGCAGAACGAAACTGAAAATATTTTTGATAGGGATTAATGTCTCCTAATATCAATAGTTAAAATCTGTTTAAGGGGCCATCTTCATAGTTATTTGGGCACTATATCCGAAACATAAGAGCAACCCCATTGATCATTTCATATTCAGATGCTAGAGAAAATACCATGCGGATATAGAAAAAAAATACCAATTTTAAAGGATTTTTCATCTATTTGCAAGTGCTTGAAATTTGCTGATCCTATTTTTGAATTAATTTTTCAGTTTCTGGCATATATATTTGCGTAAAATGGTCTCTGCATACTTTTCTAACAGAATCCCCCCAAAATGCATACAATTTTTAATATCCAAACATATTTAATATTCAAATATATTTGAAATATTTATTGATTGCCGTACCGGGCCTTCCGGTAGACACGGCAGACCAGAGAAATCCTAACATTCCTGAATTTATTACCCAGGTTCGAAACTCCTCCAGTCCGTGAGTGAAACCCACAGATGACCTGCCACAAAATTCCAAGTGCAATTTGTATAAATAAACCCTTACCTTGAAGGCAACAGCTTCAGCTGAAAATACTTATATCAAGTATAATTTAGATGACTCAAATAAACACACCGCTAATTCTTTAATAAATCCAATATTTTATTAAGAAATTCTATTTCAGAAGGGAGTAATTAATTATCACAGTTACTGAATATATATTATTTTCCCATCACTGGACACAGGACATTACGTTAACACCTTAAGCAGCCACAGGTTTACTGCCGGAATTATACATCATTCAATAATATGATAAAAGTAGCAAGGCAATATTTATATTTTAATTGACGTTATATGGAAATGGTACGGTCTCAAAACACAGGGAGCGACGCACTTAGAGAAATTACTTATATATGATTTTAGAATAACAAGATAATTCCAATTAAAATTACTCAATGAATGCAGATATAATTTAAGGACGGAGGCCCAGTAGTTACTTTAAGTCTATGCAGGAATTTATGATAATGCATCCGTAAAATCCAGTGTATAGTTATAGAGTGGGGTCAACTTTCTTACCTCCGGATACGTAGTAGTTGAGATGAAAAGAGGGACAAACCTCCGCCGCATTGCCCTCGGAAAAACCCGTACGTAAGTAAGACCGGGACACTATTATGTAGAAAGACAGCATAGGTCCGGTCTGGGCTCGGCATCATATAGCTCCTCGATTCAACAACACTCTGACCCGGCAGAAGGACCTCGGGCCAACATCAGTTCGTCGTCGTTGTAGTCGTGGTTAAATGAAATAAATCAGTGGCGATGGCTAACTCTTGGCCAGCGGTCGGCAGGATCTTCCTTCGATGTCCGTCGATGTCGGCAACACTTCCTCATGACCACAGAAGCAAGGATCGACGTAGTGTCGGATCCCGCACACTGTCGTGAGCAACGTGTAATACGGTCCAGACCGACCTGGAGTCGTCGGTAGCTGGACAGGGAGGAGCACTCAAAATACTCCAACACTCTGCTTTTATACGAAATTTTGCAAATCCGACTGTTAATCTCAAATTGGACCTGCACGAGAACTATTTACGGATTTGGACCGATCCAGAAACGTTTTGAACTTTAAAAGCTTAGCCTCGCAACGAGGTCCCAAAAGATTCCTACCCTCGCAGCGAGGTCTCAAAAAAATTCACCAGTCGTTTTTCTCTGTAGAACAATTGTGTTGAAAAATGCAATCCTTGCAGTTAATTTCGTTACCACAGACATGCAGAGAACCAAGCCCATACATAAACTTCCGTCTTTTGCAGGCGATAAATGATCCGGAACTTAACGGTCTAAATAAGACTTATCTTTCTGAGTGCGCGCTTTACAAATTAATATTAAAATGGCGTAAAAGCTATTCTTTTAACACAGATAATTGCGGAACATAATATATATTTAAGAGACAAGAGGGATAATTAAACAGTGTTAAGTATTAAAAATTATGTGTAAAATACAGAATATTGAAATATAATGCAGATTTTATGATTTTTTCAAAAGTGACGAGAGATTTAGAAATCTCGTCAAGACATGGTAATTAATAAATTAATATTAAAAAAGTTACAAATGCAAACAGCAGTAAATTTTGATGAAGCTACATCTGAAACATCAGTATAAAAAATTTTAGTCTTATCCCTGCAATATTGAGTTTGATATTACATTTTATAAAAAAAGAAATCGATGATAGTATGCTTATCGGGGACCATTCACAAAGTATCATAAGAATTTGCTCGTTAATATAAAAAAAATTCTGATGAGGGCAGCACATGACTTTCCTTATATAATAAATATATTTGCTACTTTTACAGTAAAAAAAACATTATTTTTATAGTACTTATTTATATTCTTTCCAATATATTGAATTTTCGTCAATGAGTCGTCATTTTCCATGTCCTCATCATCAATGAGTCGTCATTGATTTAGCGTCATTTTTACCCATTTGGCGGGTTTTTCGTTAATTTATCAAAATTTATCAAAATTTAAGGCCGCCAAGTTGGCGACATTCCACCAAATTCGTCGCTAAAATCTCGCCAAGAGTTATGGACGAAGAAATAAGTTATTCTTACAGCAGATAAATGACTATTGGCGTTCAAATACAAAAGTATTACTCAATGTATCTTTTTTCATGAACTGAACGAGCTAGATCCACGAGAACGATGTCACCCAATTTATCGAATGGTATTACATATGAAAAGTGAACATGTTCTCAATATAAAATATTTTTTTTTATTTTATATGACTTTTTGATAATTTTTTTGAAAAATGTGCAATATCTCGAGAACGGTTCATGTTAAAGTTCTAAAATTTATGACATTGGTTTTAAAATGAAAAATTACATATGAAATGTATAGTTGCGTAACTTTATTTGCGGTTTTGATTTTTTGACGATTTTTTCAAAATTTCACTCGAAAATTTAGGCGAGTTCTGAACATTCGATTGCGTATAAAAACAATAGGCTTCCAGTGTTTACCGATTGTGATTTTTGTACCAAATTTTGTTCGAATCGGTCCAGTCAGTTATCGTCTCCACAGTCCGGTCATCTCCTCGGTCCAGTCAGTTCGACAGTTATCGTCTGCACTGACTCACTGACACACATACACACAATTATATACACACATACGCAAAATTATATAACTCTGGAATCTGGACTAAAAGTGTATGAATAAAATATTCACTGATTTCACATAGAGAGCCAGAAGATTTATATTTCGAAGACGCCATTTAAATGAAGGTCATTATTTTTTCGCTGATGTTTTAAGTTTTCAAGTAAAATAAATTGTTGTAGTACTGTGATAATTTAGAATATATCAGCGCTGAATGTATTGCATTTTAGAGATGTTTAAATAAAATTGCATTTCAGTTGCAATACGTTTCATAATTAATGCTTTATGCATGATGGATCTTTCTTGTCTTAATATCATGCAAATGGATAAGGGCATTGTGACTTAATCAAATATGAAGTCAATGATGAAATGCCACATGTTAAACAGAAAGTTTTACTTTTACTATTTTGTTACTAGAAAAAAACATCGATGTTTTTATAAAACCATCTACACTACGCCTAACTCATCGATGTTTCGCATACAACGATTCTTAGTATGTAACACTGAAATAAAACTTCTCTCAAAACGTAAGTGAAAGCAACAGAACATTACATGCTGGCGAAACCAGACTATCATAATGGAATAACCCTTTTCTTCTGCAGAGTTAAATGTTTAGACTCACGCCTAATGGTAGTATGTAAGAAATTTTTTGGTTAATTTTGGGCTTTTTATATAACTTTATATCGGCAATTTTATGGCGAATACGAATATGTAGTGATTAATGAGAGCTCCGCCATGAAAATTTCGGAATTAGAGCAAAAATAACTATGAAAACGGCCCTTATGCAAACTTTAAATATTGATATTTATAGCAATCTTTAATCCTTATCACATGATATCTTCAGTTTGTTTTTGCGATGTAATTTGCGCAATTGCGGTAGGTTGATTCCCTTTTTGTGAGGACGCACACGTTATTTTTTGCACACCGATTAAACATTTTTATTACTTATTGCTTGCCGACGTGGTTGTTGAGTGGTCAAGGCGAGCGTTTACACTGCAATCGCTCGACCGCAGCGTTGTGGGTTAGAGTCCCACGTAAGGCATGGATGTTTGTGTTGTGGGTGCAGTGTATTCTGACCCCCTCCGATACGCCTGTGGTAACGTCCTAGAACGGCTAAATGGTTCACGTTCTGGCCGCTGACAAAGGCGAATGATGATGAGTCAAGTGCCTGGCCATTTGATTAAAAAAATATTATTGCATACCTATTTCGTGAGGACATGCGGATTTCCACAAAAACGCAAATTGCCATATTCAAATATGGAAATTGATAACCTTAGTGAAATCCAACCCTTTCATACATTTGATGATGAATCTATATCAATCAGCATATACGCTGCATCGATTGTAGACCCTGAGAAATATATGTTTGGGGGAACAAATTTGAGTAAAGACAAATGTCAAAATATTTGCCAAATGGAGGCACATTTATCAAGAAAAATAAATTCAAACCGTAAATTATGCATAGTTTTTTATTTAAATCTTTCAATTTATATATATATACTCCACAGTAGGAATTTCCATCAATGTGACAAGATGTTAATACGTTTATATATAAAATTAAAATATAAATATATCTTATGAAATGTTAAAATATCACTTAAATAATTTGTCCTAACAGAAATGTATTATTTAGGAATATATAATAATCAAGAGTGAAACTGTATATATCTCTCCAATTTTTATGTTTTCCAAAAGTATTGCTTCGAGAAAATTAAAATAAAAACAACATAAATTTCAGTCGAATACTTTCACTTTTGCCCAGTTTAAATGAATCTCTGAAATGAAACAAAATATATGCCAAATATTACTTAGATATTTTTTCTATTCCAAAGAAACATTATTACCATAAGCTTCACATACTGAACTTTTCTAACATAGTTTTAACCTGAAATTTATCTGGTAAAAACAAATATAGAATATAATAAGAAAAGGGTTTCCAAAAAACATTATCGAAGATTTATCATATTTTAAAATTTATTTTCTTTTCCTTATCCAATTTAAATAAAATGCTTGGAAAGTATCACTTCAAACTGGAGAAATACTTATACAGTGAAGTAGTAGAAACATTTGTTCAAATACTTGTACAAGACTTGAGTAGAAATACATGTACATTCAGGTTTTTATTATTCAAGTTATATATTCAGGCATTTATAAGATTTTAATAAATGACATCACTGGTGTGATCTATTTTAACATGATATTAATCAGATTTTGTAAAATTTATTTACGATAATTTTTTCAAACTGCAGCATAATCGTTCAGTGGCTCGGAGTCAATAAGGGTATACGACGTCCACGTCATTTGCTAAAGTTTGTTTCTACAATGGTATGGCAAATAATAAAGTAAGCTGGTCGATTTCTTGTCGCGATACAGGATAGTCGAAGGACTAGTGTCAATGAGGATTAGTGTCTATAATAGCCTCATTAATTCCACTGTTTAAGAGCTTTGGTATATTTCACATACACTTGATACAGCCTGACGCAACAGACTGACATTAAAATCCCCAATGTTCAGTTTCAAGGTTTCAAGGACAAACCAATTAACGGATCACCAGTGGCAGACGAAGGCTGTCAATATATTTCCAATCTTGGGGGTCGGCTGGGAAATAGCAATAAAGGTAGTTTAAGGAGAAGAGGTTTCATAAAAGAAGCGGGCGATGCTCTTAGATCCCGATTGTGACGAATCACAATCGAGGTCTGACGAGTCGCATAATTTGGAATAAGAGGAACAAATTTTCCTCGAGAAGTAAAAAAAGGGGGGGTCGAGCTGTGCTCCGAAGAACACCGGCTTTGAAACGGTGAAAGGTGCGTTTTTATAAACGCAGGGATTTTATGTGCAACAGGGCGGGCGCTTCACAGGACCTAAACGGAGATACCGTTTAGGCTTGGGTATAAAATTTGAATTTTATCGATGTCGTTCTTCCTCGACGACTTTCATCTGGGGAATTACTCTAGAAAAGATTTCGTATACATGTTTGAGGGAATACTGGCTCTGGAAGCTCAAAAGTATACCAATAATGGTTTGATTTAATTCCTCTCTATCCTTGAGTTTGGTAGATTTGGGTGGGTTTGATTTTTGAGTTTCATGAGCGGGGGGGGGGGGGGGGAGGGGGAGCTTTGGGAAGTCTTCAGGGTTGTTTTGAAACAGATTTGCATACGAAATATTTTTGGATGTATATCTTGAATTGAATTTATTGTTTAGGTTAGAATTTAGGGGGGGGGGATCTAGGTTTGGATTTAGGAAACTTTGGGCAGTCACTGTAGCTTGCAGAATGGTGCAGGTACAGGGTGTTCATTTAATTTTAAGACATTTATTTGATATATGGGGGCCTGCACATTTAGGGGGGAGATATCATTGATTTGAGGAGTGATGAAAAGTTTGACAGGAAAAGAATTAGCTAGCCTGGGCTCTACCACGATATCTTTCAACTTTAATTTGCATGCCTAACATGTTTTTGATTCTGTAAATTTCTACGTTTTCCGGGGTTTTTGAGCATTGAACATAAAAGAGAGGCATTATAATTTTCTTCGATTTGGGGCCTTTATATAATTGGGTTATACTATTATTTTTGATTTTATTAACTATTAGTTCACTTTTAATCGAGTCAATGTCCGTTGGGACTGTGAGGCCTCTAATGACGAATTTCAAGGGGTTTTCCTTATTTAAAAGAAAGGTCGTATAGTGGGGTTTATCATAATTTAACTTGTGTTGAATATCAATATACTCTTCACGGCAGCTAACCTGGATTTTAACAAGACTTTCCCTCAGGTTTCCCTGAAAGGAGGGAGCTATCAATTTTAGCTGAGACAGATAATTATGCCAACTGGTGGCAGGAACAATAAAGAAAGACGGAGGCGGTTTTTCTTTTTTGGGGGCAGAATCAGTAATTTGAGTGTCAGGCCCTGAAACATCAGGGACTAGCACATGCTTGACCGTGCTAACCGGGATGGGGGGGTGTCGATCTTCTTAACGCGGGCTGAGTGCTTCTTAAGTACGGTCTGAAATCCGTTGCTATCGACAAGGGGATGTTTCTTTGATTTAACATTTAATTTTGGAGTAGCACTAAAGCTAAAAGGAATATTAGAAGGTAAATTTGAGCTATTTATAACAGCAGATGGCGCCACTTGTGTGGTGGTACTAGTACTGAGCTTGTAGATAAGATTAGCGGTTGGAAACGCAGGAGGGGGAATACTCCGGTGAGAAGAACTCACGGGGGACTCACCAACATCTGGAGAAGTAGAGGTGTCCATCTTTGAACGTTCTTTCACTTTCAATTGTGCCAGACTGGCACGCATAAGACTTTTTTGCTCTGGATCCAACTTCTCTGGGAAATCTGAGCAAAGATCGAGCAGTTCCTCATAGTCGAGTTCCATAATCCATTTCGTTTCGTCTGCATCATCCTCAGTAGTAACTGCACGTGGTGGGGGACGAACAACCGGCATTCCAAGCATTTGCTCTTTATATCGATTGTAGTCATAAACAGTCTTGTCGTCGCCAAAAGTCCGTTTGAACTCATATAGTTTCATCATTGCACGTGGAACTGCTTTAGGTTGACCTGCTACAGGAACAAAATTATGGTTGAGGAAATCAGCTCTGTATTTATACCAATCTTTCAATAACTTATCGTTACCATACACAGCAAGAAGTCATTGAACTCCAATGGCGAACTTCCAGGTTGAGACATCACAAAATCACAAGTCCAAAAGCACGACGAGAACACGTGGCGAGGAGCGCTGCACAAGACAACCTCCCTCGACCAAGTACACCGACAGAATTCCTCAAAAATGTATGTTCAGTACTCAAATGTATGTTCAGTGTTTAAATGTATGTCTCCCCAATGTTCAATAGTTCTAGAATTCAAAAACATCCAACCTGGGACTGGCTACCCGTTAAATTCCGTCAAATTGCTGCATTTATCCATGACTACACTCAATTGAATATTTTCCAAAGTATAGCTATTATCAGGTTTTGCTCACATTATGATATGAGGTAATACTGACAGATGTCATATTTTTCTCAAGATGCATACGCTCTGCGCTCCCAGTATAAATAACTTTTGTACTGTTTTATTTATGCGGTAATTTACCCAAAAGTTACAACATATAATACATGTAGTTTATTTTAGCGCGGATATTCAAATTCATATATACGTATTTTACCACAAAACCGATAAATAATTAAACTCTTTCAGCACAATATTAAACACGTGTAAATGTATATAAAGATAATACTTCGCATTTTAACGAAAAATTTATTTCTCATATCTCTTCTATTTGAAACAAAAGCTGTACAACAAAGTATAGAAAATAAACGCGGTGTTTGTTCTATCATACGTGTGCTAAAACATTTGCGTGATCATTAATATTCTAAGCTTGAAATTAGGAAAATGAGATTGCGGAGTAATTGGCTTGGGGATTTCATGGGAACTTCTTTTTCTCACAATGAAATATAGAGTAGGATTTTGATTCAGAAAGTTAATTAAATTTACTTTTATAACAATTCGGTTTTTCACACCACTACTGAAAACAAAGAATGTTTATGTGGTTAGATAGATTGAGATTGAATGAATCATGTAGAAGTACTTAAACCCAAATAAAATGTTTTCAATGAAATCTGTTCTTAAGCATTTTCTAAAAAACAATGAGTTATATAATTAATATATTGCATTGTTGGAGTCTGTAATGTGCTATCAAATAATTTTATGTTGAATAAACTTTCTTTTTTTTTAAACAAAATTGATTTACTCATATAGTTATCAAAGTTATTAAAAAATATTAATAATGCATCAAACATTGATTATGAAACACTTTCCATATGAAATGCAACTTCATCTAAACATCGTAAAATGTAATACATTTAATACACACAATTTTTTAAATTATTACAGCACTTTAGAAATTCATTATATATGAAAACTTGAAACTTCTTCGAAAAAGACAATGTTAATTCCACAAAATAAATTTTATTCAAATGGCATCATCTAAATAAGAATCGTATGCCTCTTTATGTAAAATCAATGAATATTTCATTCATATCTCTTATATTCCAGACTCCAGATCTAAATAATTTTACGTGAAAAAATTCAGCAATTCTTATACGACTAATTTTACAATCGCTTGATTTGTTTACATTCTGCATACGTTAAACTTAGGCTTCGTTGTAGAAATAGTCACAGTTTAGTGATTATCATTTAAAATAACAAATGTTGCAATTAAGTTGGCACAGAAATTAGATACACAGATAATAAGCAAAAATACAGCAGTTTTGGGACGGATGCGCATTAAGTATAAATTGAAACGATTTTTAAACATCACGATCTTTACGCAAAAGGAACAAAAAATGGATGCTATATTTAATTTTGTCAAGAGTCACTTGATCTCTTCATATATCATGAGTTTAATTATTATTTCAATTTTTATATAAAAAACTACCCAACATATTTTGCTGAAATTTTTGAAATTTTAATTTGGAAATTTGATTATTTACTATATGTTTGATTATTTCCGACATTGAAAGTTTACAATAAGATCCTGTATAATGCAGTAAAAAATGCATCGAAGTTCGCAATATTGAGCATATGTTAAACTATGCAAAATAAATCGTTAAACATTGTAATGTTCGATTTCCTCGAAGTATAATATATAATTTTTAGACTTGAAATTTGAGTGGAGCATACCGAAAATCAGTAAACAATTTTGTGTTCCCATTTCACCAGTGTTTTTTCAGACTTCAACAGTACCGATGGTTCCCTTGGGGGTCCTTCCTCAACCCCCAAGGAGTTATTTATGAATTCTTGGCGACGACATTTCTGCGAATTTATACATGATGAAGAGGACCCATCTTTATAAGGGGAGGAACGATTGGTTGCGACACATTCCTAATAGGTGTTGAAATGTCCACAGTTCATTTTTTTTTTATCAAATATTACCACAATTAGAAAATACTGTGTTTGGATGTACATATCGTTTGTGGATATTATGACTCATTTACAATATTTGAAAACATCTCTCTGTATGTTTAATAATACTATATGTACTCTTATAAAAACATTTATAGTTTTGAGGCGATTGCTTGCCCCCTCCCCTTGTTCTGATTGATTTACCTCATTGAATGTATCTTTGATTAGTTTGTAGGGCACAACTACTATTGTTTTTTGGCGGTCATGTGCCTTGTCATGCTATGTGAGGCAATGTTGTTGTTGTTGTTGAGACCCAAAACGTCCGACCTACCAGAAAGGTGTAAAGTAACTATTTGGACCGGGAAATACCACTTAATTTAGACCGGAACCCAGTGGGGGAGACATCCACAGGGACCGTACGCTCCTTCCCCCACCACCAACCTCTTGGAACGACTTACGGACCCACATGTTTAACGTGATCGTACTCCGCGTGAACACGGGGACAGTTTTGGCAGCGGCGG
This sequence comes from Amaurobius ferox, assembly GCA_951213105.1. Lineage (NCBI taxonomy): Eukaryota > Metazoa > Arthropoda > Arachnida > Araneae > Amaurobiidae > Amaurobius > Amaurobius ferox. Next base: position 78,251,518 of record OX578146.1, on the reverse strand, counting down.
AAATCGAACCCGAGCCTACCGAGTGCAATTCCCGCACTCTAACCACTGGGCTACCGCGCCCTATGTGAGGCAATGTGTTAGAAATCTGTAGTGATTCCTCTCATAAATAACGTGTTGCATAAAGTCTTACACATGTCCAACTTATTTTGTAAACAATCTATATTTTATATTATTGTAAATATTTCTTTGTGATGCTTATCATGTTTTTCGCATTCTAGAAGATGAATGAGCTAGACCTCGGTTTTAAAGGCGTACAAACCAAACAATTCTGGATTGATCTGGCTTTCCAAAATTGACCTGATATTCAAGACGTGTCGGACAGTTAGCACGCATGTCAGGCCGAAACATTTTGTCCTGGACCTCAAAGCTTTTATCACTGATGTTAGTTTGTGTTAATTATGTTAAGGAAAATCACATACATTTGATATTTAACTTGAAAAATTATCTTCCCTGTATCCTACGGTGGTTTTCCAAGCTCAAACAATTTTACTTTCCACTTCCTTTTACAATAAATTGATGTAATTTAATTTATCATGGCGCACGTAAAGACCTATAGAGAATAATTAAGCATAATTATCATTTAATGAGCCGAACTTAATTCACAATTGATTTGTAGGGAAGTCGAGAAAAAAAATCACGTTTTAACTCTCAGATGGATGATGTGGATATCAGTCAACTTGCGGCTTTAAATTAACATAATTTTTTTTATCCCACGCCGGACCTTGGTTTTTCAACCATCAGTCTCTGTCGGGCAGCCCAGTAATGTCTTGAACGAAACGAAAAGTCATCCTCCGCAGAATTTCTATCTGCGACGTCACTAAGCCCAGGGCAAGTGAAGAGGTGGTCACCAGGCATGTCACCAAGGCCACAAAGTGGGCATGTTGGAGAATCCGACAAGCCAAATCGATGTAAATGTTTCTGTAGAAAGTCGTGCCCAGTCCTGAGTCGGAAGTTAGCCACTCCCACAGCTCTATGGAGGAAGACCGGGACAGGCTTCCTTAACAAAGAAGCACAAGTCTTTCCCCTCGCAATTTCCTTGCAAAATTTTTGTCGAAAGGAGCCAATTTTTAGTTTAACAAGCCTTTTAACAGTATGATAGTCCAAAGTCGGGCAAGGTTGCTTTAAGTTTGAAACAGCCTTAGCCAGTTTGTCAGCCAGATCATTACATACCAGAGATACCGCAGTGGCTGGGGATGCAGAGCAATTGGACGTCCCTCCTCCAAAAAAGCATTAATGGCCATCTGACTGTGGTACTTATTGGCCATCGAACTGTGGTAATGGCCATATGACTGTGGTCTTATATTGCTAAGTGTGATTGAAGAGAGTTAATTGATGGTAGACTGTGAGTCAATGAAGATTACAATATTATGCTCTCTTCCCTTGCCAATTTCGTCAAGTGCCAAAAACACAGTTGCCACCTCACCATTGTAGCTGTTAAAGAATCCCCATATAGCTTTTCTCAGCCGGAAACATTTAGAATACACATCCGCACCAGCATTTTTAATGGCATCCATAGCAGATACATCAGTGTATATATGTAACCAATTTCATAAGGGGTATCGCTCTTCAATAGACATTAGTGAACTACCCAAATTAACATACTGGATATACTCATATCAGTCAGGGATTCAAGTGCACACTTACGTGGTCAGCTTTGACATACAAACAATAAGAAAAATCCATCAGTTTGGATTCCAGACAGCTGGAACTAATTGGCGAAATATGTCGTAACGCTAATCTGATGATCCTCTAAATTAACAATTTTTAATGAACAGTTAGCCTGACACTCCTGCAATCACGATGTTGAATGATCGTGAAGTGGCACTTAAGTGACTTCAGTTTTGTGTTATTTTATGTGTTGGAATTAATTTGTTTTTACTATTTAGACGAGCTTCTAATTTATGAGTTAGCCACTGCTCGGGATAGTCACATATGTTTATAACCTGAATGAAAGTGTAATTTCCTCTGAATTTTCAGTAAAGTGCCTTGTTTCATAAATTCCACTTAGACTTATTGTGTAACGAGTTTCTTGCAAAACTAAGTTTAAAGTTCATTTTGATTAAGCTGTGAATAGACAAGGCTTTACAAGATTCACACACATTTAATTAAAAAACACTTTTTTTTCTACTTAAAAAAATATATTTCTTATACTGTGAACGGAAGATTAATTTTCTACTTGCTATATGTTTTAAAATGGATATTCGTAGAAAATGCCTAAATAGTTTTACTATAAGAGTTAAATTGTCCTATATTTGAGTTTCCTACGCCCAGATTTTCTATTCATATTTTGGCTTCCGTGAACAAAATAATAGATCATCTTGGGAGATAATGTCACAGTTTATGAATAAAATTTCTTTATCATGTATACATTATGAGAACTTTCTCGAATATATTTTCCACTTTTCCGAAATAAATATGTCTGAAAAAAAGAATAAAAAAAGTTCATAGCGAAGTTTATGACCTCAGGTAAAGTGAATCTTTATGTTTACGTGTGGTCTTTCACTTTTTCGTTGGGATTATTTCTGCCTTTTGTCATAAATAGATCTTTTTCACAGTATTGGGTTTTTTCATGCTACATTATTTTCAACATCTTTGTTTTGATTATGTTTTGATCTAAAACACCTTGATATTTAATGTAATGTGAGTTGATAGAAAATAGAACATTAAATTGGTTTACTTTTTGAAAATTAAATAAATATTTGGGTTGAATTATTATCTTAATTGAAGTAATCGTAATTATAATATTCCGCACATTACTATCATGGCCTCAATAACCCATCATTACCACTTTGCACGAGTTGCTAAAATATAATCATCAATTAAAATACTACAAATTATTACATTCCACATTTTTAACTTTTAAAATAAATATTAATTATGTATACATATTATTGTTAAGTTTGAAATTACATTAATTTCAAAAACGCTTAAAAAGGAGAAAATGCACGTGTGAGACCAGGCTTTATATTATTCCAAACGAATTTATTCACCTAATATATTCATAGATTAGTACATACCTCTGTTTGTCGGCCTGTTTCTCATTATGCTTGGGATATTGGCCGTTTCATTTTCTGAAATTTTGAGGTCAGCTTTCTCTTTTCTAACACACTCTCAAATTTCAACATAACTACTACACATTTCAACATAACTACTACAACGCTTCTGCATCATCATTGCCTATGAAATGCTACTGGACAGTCCTTCATGTTGACTATCTCTCTTTGTATCTGGACTCCAATTTTTTTGAAAAACACTCTTGGACTCTCCTAGCCTGAATATATATTGAATTCTCTCCTTGTTGCCACATCATTTTGCCTGAGGTCCTGATACGTCCTCCGAAACTCTCATTGGTTGCTCCTCAGAGCGATGTAGCAACACTTCTTTATTGGCTACCTAGGAGATCTCCGTCCATACCACACCTGAAATTTATGTGAACTGAATTTATTGGGTCGTAGCCTTTCGAGTCAAAACTGTCATTAAATGGCCCTTACAAGTCTACTCTCTGTTTCGTTATACATAGCCGTAAATCTCGAAACTGCATAATTGCCTCCTGGTCTCACATAATACTTATTCTTTTATTTTTACATTTTATAATCACAGTTATAGAATGTCAAACTTTATCAATGTTTTAATCAACATTTTGTAAAGAATCAGGATTTTGAAGCAAGTATTACTAATAACTGAATTTAATATGTAATTTAACGTTTTGAACATTACTTAATTAAATGTTCAAAACATTTCATCATTATTTATAACATTTCTTGTTACATTCAGACTGAGCATTTTTAGATTGGTGAGTTTTGATAGATATTTTATACATTAAAATATAGTGCGTCATCAGTTCTAAATCTTAATGAATTTATATTGCTAAATTAAGACTTTTGGTATTTTCTTTGTACATATATTTTTTGTATTAACGAAAACACAACAGCTCTTACAAAGATAGGTTGTTTCTGATAAGCACGCAATGTCTTGAGTAAAGTACCCTACTTCTTCTAGAATACGGTGTAAAATTTAAATCAGTCATCATCTGCAATCAATCATCAGAAAATAATGTCTCGAGGATTTTTTTTTTATCTAGGAGAGAATATTTTAATTGAACACCCATATCCTCCAGTGTTTGATGCAAAATCCATATTAGTTAATATTATAAGCTCCATCTTTCGCTGATACTAGATAAGAAGTGTTTCAGAATATGTATATGGCAAAATTCATGCAAATAACAACCAATAGAAATTCCAAATGATTATATTTGGTGTTTTAGTAGTTTTTATAACAATAGTATTTTTAAAAGTTATTTATACATTTGTGTATTTAGTATATATTATGTTGAGATATATTTGTAAATCTATATAAATAAAATAAGAAATATGTCTGTCTGTCTCTGTGTGCGTGTGTTTGTTTGTTTGTTTGGTTGTTTGTCTCATCTTACGAAAAAACGACTGCACCGAATGTCATGAAATTTTGTGGGTAGCCCTGGAATAAGCCCTCTTAAAAGTCAGTCCATGTTTTGAGTTGCGATATTAATAGATAACACACCCTTAAATCTCCGGTCGTCCAATTAGTTGCTCTAAGTCCTCTGGACGAGCCGGACGGCCTGGGGCTTTCACACCCATAAATCTTCCACACACATAGCACTGTGCAGACGATATTTTTTCTACGAATTTACAAAACGTATCATATTACTTACCAATGCATTTAAATTACATATGTTGATTCAACAGACGATTTTTACTCAACTTTTTCCGATTTAAATAATACATAAGTTGATATAAAAATAAATATGATAAATGAACAATGCCTTCCAATATGGCACGAGTGCCTTATATCAGCATCTACTTATAATTAATTTAATTAATTTAATCTTCACGTATTTTAATAACAAGAAAGATCAATCATGCATAAGCACCGATTATGAAATACTTTCCAACCGAAATGCTATTTCAATTAAAAATTTCTAAAATGTGATACATTCAGTGGTGATATCTTTTACATTATCACAGTACTACAGTAATTTATTATACTTAAATATTTAAAACTGTATCGAAATATAAATCATCTGATTCTCTATGCGAAATCAATGAATATTTCATTCATATAACTTGTATTCCAGACTCCAGAACTAAATAATTTTGTGTGAAAAAAATTCAGCAATTCTTATGTAACTCACCTTACACTCGCTTGAGATATTTGCATTCTGCATAAGTTAAAATTAAGCTTCCTTGAAGAAATAATAAAAGTTTAGGGATCATTTAAAATCACAACTATTGTAATTGCATAGGCACGGAATTTAGATACACAGATAATACTCTTATACACAGATACTATATGTGTGTGTGTGTGTGTGTGTGTGTGTATGTATTCAAAGTATTGGAATTCGTGCCGAAGATCGGAACTCGAATTTTCGAAGGATCAACACGTTTTGGTACTTCAAGAACAAGAAAAAACAATTTTTAGGAAGACATCTGTGTGTGTAAGGGTGTATCTGTGTATGTCTCTGTGTGTCTGTGAGGATATTGCATCCACTCTAATTGAAAAACTAATGGACCGAATTTCATAAAATTTGGTAGGTATGTTTTAGTGGGAAATCCTGATGTTCATTAGATTATAGTGCGATTCGTAATAAAATAATCTGTCTTCTTTGCAAAATGGCCGGCAGAAATTGCCTTTATCCACTCTAGCTAAAAACTAATGGAACAAATTTAACAAAATTTGGTGTATAATATTTCAATAACCTACAAGTGATTTATATACCAAATTTAACAAAATTTGGTATATAAATCATTTGTAGGTTATTCTAGTACGATGCGGGAAAAAGGAACGGGCTATTTTTGCGAAATGGCCCGCAAAAATCGTTAAATATAAAAATAAAGGACTACGTGTGCTCAATTATATCTATTAAATTCCTATTTTATACGTGATGTTTGACAACAAAAAGAATAAGACTAACCCTATTACTCTAGGACTAACCGTTTTTGAGATATTCTAATTTTTTCGCGATTTCGCTAAGCCACTTTTGACAATAAGTCCAGCTATCAAATGAGAACCAAATGTAAGTTTAACGTGCAAATTCAATGCCATTTAAAATATTTATGGCTGTTATTTTGTGCAGATAAACTCAAATTATTATTGAACAAATAAAGAGAACGTTTGCAGGGAAAGGTCATCTGCTGCCCACATCAGAATTTTTAACAATATTACAGCAATGACTTATAGAAGTGAACGGGGATTATTTGCAGGCTATTTCGAAAAAAATGCATGATCTATATTTAAAGATCCACTAAATTTTTGTAGAATAAAATGTTCAACAAATTTAAGCTGTGTACCAAATCTTAACTCTCTAGGACGTAGGAAAGTGCATTTAAAAGGCCATCAAATAAATATATCCTGAAGAGCTATATAAATTAAAAAAAAATTTGAAAAATTATTATCTACCAAATTTATTTTAAAATGTGGAGACTTCTCTCATATACAAAATGATTAAACTCTTGGAAAGATATTTATTATATAATATATATTTTTTTTCTTTCTGGAGGATATCCCAAAAGTCAGAATTTAATTGAATTTGTTATTTTCCCTATATTAAATAATTTTTAATTAAATAACTACTTAATATATTTTGCTGAAATTTTTTTTATATATTTTATGGGATAATGTAAATATTTTCTAAAAATTTCGAATCAATTTGTGAATTTTAAATTTGCTTAAATGTATGAAAAATTAGGTCCCATAGGGTTCAATGTATTTCATTTTTTCAACCCGGGTTCAATAAAAAACTAATTGGTTGATATTATTTATTTATAATCCCATAGGTTCCACAGACTGTCTGAAAAATATACTAAAATTTCATTTTGATAAAGTCATTTTTACGGCAGTTATCGTGCTAACGGACAGACAGACAGACAGAATGAACAAAGTCATAAACTCTTTTCAACTTTGTTGTGGAATGTTAAAAAATACAAAATCAACGATGCTTAAAATACCGTATATATAATTCTACAAAAATTAATCAATCAATGGTAACTGAAGTATTTAAATAATAAATAATAATATGGCGTTATATATACTTTGATATGCTATTAGCATTTCTTAGGTGTGTATGTAACGATTAAAATAAACATAGTAGCAGAGATAACGTATTATCCCGCAACTCTAGTTTATTTACGCCTATTTTGTTTGTGATAGATATTTTACTTTGTTAAAATCCCATGATACTTATTGATTGATTTTCACCATAGCAATCTTTCTATTTATATAATATTTCCAGGTATATAATACTACATAACTATCTTATAATTCTAAAGAAGCAGCCTAAAATTATACATAAGTTGAAATAAAATACAGTTAATATACCAGTGATGGACTAACACTTTGCCGAGATATTTACATTGGATTTCAAGTCAATGATATAGGATTGTGTGACTAGGAAAACATAATTTGCTTTCAGCTCACTATTTTACAATTCATGTTATTCCATTATTAAAATCGAATAAAACGAGTCATATAAATGCTCGTTATTTTGATGAAAATTTGATGGATTCTGGTTTAAATTGGACAACCGAGTTACATAAATGTACATTGCTTTATTTTAGCCATTTCTGTCTTACTTTCCCTATGTACATAATGTATAAGGAAAATATTGTGACGGGGTCGAAAATTCGAATTCGAGTTTTCGACGAGAGAGCACGTTTCAAGCATCCGTGATCACGAATCAAACCTTTTTGAGGTGATGTCTGTATGCGTGTGTGTGTGTGTGTGTGTGAAAGTATGTGTGCGTGTGTGTGTGTTTGTGTCAGTGAGTCTGTGGAGACGATATCTCACGAACGAATGGAGCGATTCGAATGAAATTTGGTATAAAATTCGCAATCCGTGAATGCTATTGTTTTTAAACGCAATCGAATAAATAAGAAAAAATGATAGGCGTTATATATACATTTTAATCCCCCTAAATGTTCGAGTGAAATTTGAAAAAAACATCAAAAACCAAAACCTTTCATATAGTTACGCAAATAGACATTTCTAGTGAAATATTTCCTTAGAAAACGATTGACATAAACTTTAGAACAATAGTATGATCTTTTCTCGAGATATTGCACATTTTTCAAACAAATTTATCAAAAAATCTCATAAATTAAAAAAATATATTAACTGTTCAGAAACATATTCTCTTTTCAAATGTGATATCCTGCGATAAATTTGGTGATATCATTCTCGTGGATCTAGCTCATTCCATTCATGAGAAAAGATACTTTGAGTAATACTTTTATATTTGAACGCCAATAGTCATGTATCTGGTATAATAATATCTTATTTCATCATCTGTAACGCTTTGCGAAATTTTGACGACAAATTTGGCGGAATATCGCAAACTTGGCGACTTTTTAAATGTTTCCAAATTAACGAAAATCTCGCTAAACACATTAAAATGACGCTAAATCAATGAAAATGACGACTAATTGAAGAAAATTCAATGTCTTAGAAAGAATATAAGTATCTACTATAAGAAAAAAATTATTTTTAACTGTAAAAGTAGTAAATTCATTGCATTATATAAGGAAAGTCATGTGTTGCTCACATCAGATTTTTAATTAACTTCAGAGATTCGTGACCCTGTTGCAAAATGATTAAATTTTTCTTAAAGCACGAAACATTGTCTTTGGGATTTTATGATGTAATTAATACATTATCATAGTGTATAATATTTGTATGTCTAAATTTTTGTAGAAATAATGTTGGTACATTATTTATACAAAACATTATAGGATTTTTTCAATTGAATAAACTGATATACATAAATGATCATTGCTTCATTTATATTAACCATTTATTTTTCACCCAACGTTAGAGAATCGTGACTCTGTTACAAAATGATAAAATTTTTCTTCGGTAAAGTCGGAGACATTGTATTTGGGATTTTACAATGTAAATAATTCTGTGTTACACAGTATCACAATGTATAATATTTGAATACCCAATTATTGGCAGTAATAATATTGGTACAACTTGCGACAAATGAACTGCCAAACCAATATCTTTTGCCACAATCTAATATCAAAATCTGTCACAACTAATATCTAAATCTGCCACAGTTTAAATTTAATTAACTTAATTAAAAAACATCAATTTGAAAAACACCGCAATGATATAAAGTACAAGACAGATCAATCATGCATAAAGCATAGATTATGAAACACTTTCCAACTTCAATGCAATTTTATAGAAGCAGCTCTAAAATGCGATACATTCCTCGGCAATATTTTTAAAATTATAACAATATTACATTAATTTATTATATTTGAAAACTTAATATTTTATCGAAAAAAATGAATTTCCTTCACATGACGGTATTGAAATATAAATTGCCTGATTTAAACATCTCTAAAGTTCGATACATTCCTCGGTAATATTTTTAAAAGTATCATAACACTACAGTAATTTATTATAATTGAAAACTTCATAGAAAACAAATTAAATTTATTCAAACGACGTCAACGACAAATAAATCGTCTGGCTCTCTCTATAAAAGCAGCATTTCATTCATAAACTTTTTTCCATTCTCCTCATTCATCACATATTATAAAACTTTATTTTATTTATAAACTTAAAATCATGGAGGTACAAGTAATTTAAATTTTAAAATTTCATCGAAATAATCGTCTTATTCTCTGTGTAAAATCAATGAATGTTTCATTCATAACAACTATATTGCAGACTCCCTGAGCTAAATAATTTTGCGTTAATGAAATGCAGCAATTCTTATACAACTCATTCTACATCTTTTGGCGTTAACATTCTCCATAAGTGAAAATTAGGCTTCGATGTAAACATAATCAAAGTTTGCTGATCATTTTAACTCAAATATATTGCAATTGTGTTGTTTCAGTGATCTCTTCATATAAAGCTTGTAATTATAATTTTAATTTTTATTTAAAAAGCTACTGAATATATTTTGCTGATATTTTGTTCATATATTTTATGGGATAATTTGAATATTTCCTAAACTTTACGAAGCAATTTGGGAATTTTAAATTCGCTTAAAAACATGTTGGAAAAATTAGGTTCCGTAGAGTTGAATGTATTTCATTTTTTCAACCCGGTTTCAATCCAAACCTAATTGGGTGATATTATTCATTTATATTCCCATAGGTACCACAGACCATCTGAATAACATACTAAAATTTCATTTTGATAAAGTCATTTTTACGAGATTTATCGTGCTAACGGACAGACAGACAGACAGAATGAATGAATAAAGTCATAAACACTTTTCAACTATGTTGTAAAGTGTTAGAAATGCAAGATAAAATTTGTAATTCTTAATCAACTTGTTTTTTCACTGTCAATATAAAACGTATCTTCAAAATAAATATATAAATTAAATGTTAATGTTCGTAGCATACCACTCCTCCGAAGTATTAATTTTTTTCCTGGGATGCACGTATTCCAATTTAGAGACCTCTGCCATAGACGTCAGAAGTCCTATTTTTTTTCATCCCGTACTCCTATATGGTAAATTAAAATGCGGGATTTTTTTTGTTCTAAAAGGGCTTTCTATAATAAAATGATATTCATAGAATAATATTGTGTTTATGACGGCGTAATGCAAAATTGTAAGTTACAAGAGAGATCAATCATGCTTAAAGCATTGATTATGAAACACTTTCCAACTTCAATGCAATTTTATTTAAATATGTCTAAAATGCAATACATTCCTCGGTAACATTTTAAAATTTATCACAATACTACATTAAGTTATTATATTTGAAAACTTAAACCTTCATCGAAAAAAACGAACTTCATTTAAATGATGGCATTGACATATAAATTCCCTGGTTTAAACATCTCTAAAATAAGATATATTCTAAAATATTCATCTAAAATAAGATATAAGATATATATATAATTTTAAGCATACAGTTTAATTACTTGTAGCTGAATGGTCTTAAGTTTTTAAATAAAATAAATTATTACTTTACTTATACGCATAATGTATAAGGAAAGTATTGTGACGGGGTCGAAAATTCGAATTATGTGTGTGTGTGTGTGTGTGTGTATGTGTGTGTCAGTAAGACTGTGGAGACGATAACTGACGAAGGAATGGACCTATTCGAACCAAGTTTGGAACAAAAATCACAATCCGTAAACACTGGGAGCCTATTGTTTTTATACGCAATCGAATGTTCAGAACCCCCCTGAATTTTCGAATGAAATATTGAAAAAATCGTCAAAAAATCAAAACCACTAATAAAGTTACGCAAACAGGCAATTCTTATGTAATTTTTCATTAGAAAACGATTGACATAAATTTTAGAACGCTAACATGAACCGATCTTGAGATATACTACATTTAAAAAAAATATCAAAAAGTTATATAAAATTAAAAAAAAATATTTCCTATTGAGAAACATGTTCACTTTCATATGTAATACCTGCGATAAATTGGGTGACATCATTCTCGTGGATCTAGCTCGTTCCATTCAGGAAAAATAAGACTTTGAGTAATACTTTTGTATTTGAACGCCAATAGTCATTTATCTGCTGTAAGAATAGCTTATTTCTTAGTGCATAACGCTTGGCGAGATTTTGCCGAAGAATTTGGCGTAATGTGACCAACTTGCCGACTTTTTGAAGTGTTGCCAATTTAACGAAAATCTCGCCAAATGGATAAAAGTGACTCTAAATCAATTAAAATGACTACTAATTGAAGAAAATTCAATATCTTGGAAAGAATATAAGTATCTACTATAAGATAAACCTATTTTTTTTACTCTAAAAGTAGTAAATTCATTTCATTATATGAGGAATGTCATGTGTTGTCCGCATCAGATTTTATTATTACTGTGTTGAATGAAATGAATGGGAAAATGTTATGAATAAAATGAATGGGAAAATGTTATGAATGAAATGCTGTTTTTATAGAGAGAGCCAGGCGTGTTTTATTTCTATGACGTCATTTGGAATGTTAACTGCTTTCGATGAAGTTTTCAAATATAATAAATTATTGTAGTATTGTAGTAATTAAAATATTACCGAGGAATGTATCGCATTTTTGAGATGTTTAAATCAGGCAATTTATATTTGAATTCCTTCATTTGAATGAAGTTCATTTTTTCGATGAAGACTTAAGTTTTCAAATATAATAAATTAATGTAGTATTGTGATACGTTTTAAAATAGCACCGAGGAATGCTTTGCGTTTTAGAGATGTTTAAATAAAATTGTATTGAAGTTGGAAAGTGTTTCATATTCAATGCTTTAAGCATGATTGATCTTTCTTGTTTATAATTTAAATGTCCTCTGTCTTTTGTATTATTCCAGTTACTTTTCCATTTTTTAATATGCTTTTCCATGTATCTTCTTGTATATGATTTTGGTAATTAAATATTTGTTGTATCTTTTGTGGTTTCTATGATTGTTAATTTTGCTAGTTTATCAGCATTTTCATTTCACATATGTCCTATTTGAGCTTCATTATTTCGTTATTTTATATAACTACCCTGCTTTAACTCTCAAGCAACGTCGCATACATTTTCCAGTGTTACATAGTAAAATAAAATATATACTTATCTGTGTGTATGTGTGCAGTCCGTAGCGAGAAATTAAGCATCGTACAGCCATGAAGTCCTTCAGGATCTGGGACTATACGTTTCGGGCATAATTTTTGTAGTCGTTGAAAATTATTATAAGAGGGCTTAAAATACTTTTTAAGCCCTCTTAAATTAAATACTTTTTTTTAATTTTATTCTGCCAATCTTACAGCGAACGCTCAGAAGAGTAGGAAGGCTTTATAAATTGTGCCCGCTTTTAACAAAAACAATAAATAAATAAATTATTTCGTAGAAGTACACATCGTTAAGCCACGAGCATATAATTTGCATCCAGGGAAACGCCGGGTACATTTACTAGTTATATATAATAACTGACTAGCTTCAATTCATCCACAAAATGCTACCATAATAAAATAACCTTAATTAAGATTGTAGATGCTTTAATATCTGGTTTAATTATCCTTTTCATTTAATTTGGAATAATGAGGTTGTTAAAATTGTTCCCTGGAGACACCGATAATGTTTAATGAAGTTCAGCGGTATGATACAAGCAGAGAAGTTCACTTTGTTTTAATGAAACTATAAATAACAAAGTTTAAACGGATATTCTAAAAGCTTTAAATTTTCTGGTAAAAATCGTCCCTCTAAGCAATTTAAACATTTGCATACTCTTTAACAATTTACTCTAGATTTAAAATAATAAATGCACAGTATTTTCTTGCACTTCTAGTTCTAAAAATGTTATAGAATTAACTGGAAAGTCTCATCTGGACATTTTCATACCAGAAAAATAAGTACATATATTTTTTTAATTTTACAAGGAAAAATTTGAAAAATCGATATCATAGTTCCAAATTATTACAACTATAGCGTGGTACCTTTCACTTTAAAGGGCTTGAAAAAATATTTCAATTGATACCATACTTGTCAATGTACAGCCTGGGAGTGTAACTTCGCCAATCATAACTTCGGCCTCAGCCTGGGAGCTTAACTTCGCCAAGCGTAATTTCGGCGTCCGCTTGGGAGCTTAACTTCATGATGTCATTAGTCTGGGAGGCAATTGACAGCACGAAAAGAAAAATTGCATGTAATTTTTAAAACTTAAAATATTTAAAATATTGTATAATATTTAAAAAATTGTAACGTAATTTTCACAACAATGACTGAAACTATTAAGTATCGTGATCCCATAAATAATCCCATTTAAGCATGATTATGTCAAATTTTGTCCAATGCTGCCATGTTAAAAATAATGTAAAAATATTTAAAAAAATATTTTGCTGGAATTTAAAAAAATATATGTCTAGTTTTTGATTTTTAATACCAAAGCCGGATGTAAAGTTTCGTGAATATCCATTAATATTTGTGGCTGCTATAGAGTATATAAAAAAATTCGACCACAGACATCAAATGGACATCACTCTAAAAATATTGCTCTGGACGTTTTAAACATATGTTGGCATTAAAATCTCAAAATCGAAAATTGTCGTAAAATCAATAATTTCTCAATACTAAATATGTGAAAGTAAAAATCGTGTGAAATCAGCAACCATTTCAAATTTAAGCATAAAAATGGCGCACATTATATAGATTTATTAACATGGACATTGCGGTATGAAAAATACTGCTTCATTTCCGATTATTTTATGTAGTATTTTTTAAACGTACAGACATTTTTAGCTAAAATAATTATAACATTATTTCTCAATAGTTTGAGCGTCGGGCCGGTTAGTACTTGGGAGGGTAACCACCTGGGACAACCGCGTGCAGTTGGAACTTTATTTCATTTGCTATTGTTGGGCTGTGAATCCCTCCACCTTGACCCCACTCCATTACCCTGTCTCTTGGATCCAAGCCGTGTTTTTCGAAACATATTTCTACCCATTAAAATGTTTTAATTTATTTCTTGTAGATAATTTTACTTTTCTTTTTCCATATTATGAGACTCGTCAAGGGCTTTTGATCTAGGAATTGTCCTAAATCAAACCCGAGAGCACTGCTCCGACTATCCTTCTCACAACTATCCTTATACAAGAATATTTTAAGCTATTATTTCCCAATCCTCTCTTTAGATGGAGCTTAAAGGCAGTGTAATTACTGACCTGGGATATCCTGTAATTGATTCCTCGATATCCTTGAGATTAAACTATTTAGGTATATGAAAGGCAACTCGTTTACCATAGTTAGCACAGGATATTAAAAACAAATCCATTGATAAAATATAAAAATTAATTGACGGTTATAATTATAAATTAATATATCTCAAGATTGGTTGATTGCACACGAATAAAGTTAATTCATTAAATTTAGGGTACATTTTTCTGTGAAGGGTGGTATCAAATAATTTTATATGTCTGGTTGTTTCCGAGTTATAGCTGAAAAATTTTAGGTAAGTCCATAATTGGTATTCAAATTTTAAATTCCTACCTATATTACATTGCTCTGTAAATTGCAATCCTTAGCTCTAAAGTTCTTAACTCGGGATCCATTGACCCTTGTGGGATCCTTGGATGGGCTTCTGGGATTCCGTTCTGCCGGTCGCTCTGTCGTGCTTTGCAATTAGTATTTATTACTTACTGATTTATATATGGATTATATACGTATATATACAGAGTGATTAAAAAAATATGGACTAAACTTTACGAGGTGGTAGTAAATACCAATAAAAAATTTTCGTCATAGTTTACCGGATCGGAAACGAAACGTACAGGCGTTACAGGGCGCTTACTCGTTGGGAAGCGGCCGCTCCGTAAAACTTGAAAAAAGTCATTCTGGTTGTTATTTTCTGGATGAAGAAGAAAACTACGTATTCAAATTTCTTTTGCGGAAGAAAAGAAGAGATATTATGCAAATTTTCGTAACACTGGATGCACGGCCTTATCAGTTCGAAGCAGTTATTTGCAGCTCAAACTTTTGAGTCGATGGATGCATTTACAAGTAGAGAAAAAAGCGATATTCATTTCATCTATGGACTTCGTATTTCGGGATATCTCAAGAGTCTCGTCTATGATATTCCCTTTGAATCTTAATAGGAACAGGGGGTAATAATTTTGCCGTTACTTCCAAAGTGCGGGACATACCTGAGTATTTAGGGATATCTCAAGAGTCTCGTCTATGATATTCCCTTTGAATCCTAATAGGAACAAGGGTTAATAATTTTGCCGTTACTGCCAAAGTGCAGGACATTTCTGACATGTTCGAGAGAGATCGTGAACCACCCCGTCGCCGCTGTGAGACGTACATTCAGATTGGCGTTCGCCCATTACTGTAATTATTGTTTATTAAATGTCATTTTATAACTTCTAGTTCATTCTTGCGTTTTCGCCTCACCTCATTGATTCCGTCATTAGGCGCCCACTGGCGCTTTTACGTTTCATTTCCGACCCGGTAAATTATGGCGATAAATGCTTGCTTTGGTGTGTACTACTACCTCAAGTTTGAACTATCTTTTTGGAGTTCCCCTGTATATATATATATATATATATATATATATAGGGAAATCTCATATATATATATATATATATATATATATATATATATATATATATTTATAACGTCCGCAAAATAGTTGACTAGCCATGTTCAATGTGTATAAGCATTTTTCTAAAACAAAAAGGTATGAATGTTTATTTAAAAAAAACCAAATTTTGTTACAGGTTTTTTGCTTACAAAATCCATAGGTTTCAATCAAATTTCACGAAACTTACAGAACATTTGTCGACGTCCAAGTAAAACATTATACTTCAATTGAAAATAAAAGCATTGAATATACGATGATATATAAGCATTGGAAGAAACAAAGTTTTTACTGCGCAGGCGCGAAACATAGCAATAGGTTTCTTTCATGATTTTGTAGTGAATACTGTAGGGCAACTTCTATAAAATAATCCACTGGAATATCGTGAAAATTCACAAAGTTATCGACGATATAGTGATCAGTTTTCTCTGACTCTCTGAAAGTACCTGGATTATAAGGGAGTTACCTTAAATTGCCATTTTAAATCGTAAATCATAGGATAGTTAAACTGGAATACATGCAATTAAATAATATACTAAATACATATACACGATCTGATCAAAACTATCCGAGCACCTGTATGTTTTGGTTCTCCTTCAGAAAAGTTACAAATTAGTATGAAGTGGAGACACCTTTTGCTGGAATGACGGCTGCCACTCTATCAGGGAAGCAATCCACTGGTTTCTGGAAAGTTGCAGCAGGAATAGTACGTCATTCTTTTAAAAGAATACCAGTAAGATCTGCCGCCGACGTGGGCCGTTTTGACCTAACTCGCTGTCGACGTTGCAATTCATCCCATAGTTGTTTTATGGGATCGAGATCTGGACTCTGAGTAGGTCAGGCCAATTACTCAACATCCATGTCAGCAAACCAGCTCTACACAGCCCGTGTTTTGTGGACAACAGCACGATCTTATTGAAACAAGAATGGACCCACCCCAAACTTATACCACTATGCAGGCAGTATGGAATTGTCCAAAATATCGAGATATCCTTCCGTCTTCAGAGTTCCCTTCAGAGGAATAAGAGGGCAAAGACCGAATCATGAGAAACAGTCTCAAATCATTATACTTCCACCACCAAACTTAACTTGCGGCACAATATAGTCCCGTAAAAGGCGTACACCCGCCATCTCCCCACCCAGACTCTACCATCGGATTGCCAGAGAGTGTACAGTGATTCAACGCTCCATAGCACTTGACGCCATTGCTGAAGGCTCCATTTTTTGCGCGCTTTGCACAACTGTAATCGAAGCTTGGCATTGGTTGCGGTAATGCTTGGTTTATATGCAGATGCTAGCCCATGAAAACCAAGACTTCGCAGCTTCGGACTAACTGCCATTGTGCTGACGTTGCATCTAGAGGATTCCCGAAATTCCGAACAAACTATTTCCGCCGATGCATGCAGTTCGCTTTCACAACTCTCTTCAGGACTCTGTGGTCGCTTTCTACTAGACAGGATTTTTTTAAAGAAACAAAATTTGGTTTTTTTAAAGAAACCTTTATATCTTCACGAATGTACGTTTTTGTTTTATGAAAATGCTTATATACATTGAACTTGGCTATTTAACTATTTTGTGAATGTTACAAATCATTTCCAGCTTTCTACGATACATGGTGATCAAATACATTTTCCAATTTTTTCAATATCTTTGTGGTCCCCTAAATACACAAGTCACCGAAACTTTACTGGAAAGTGTGCGTTCAAGCATGTTCTTCACATCGCCAAAGTTACAGAACACTTCGCCAAGTATTTGTTTAGAAATTAGAAAAAAGAATATCTAACATCCAAAGTGTACGGATATTTTTGATCATATAGTGTATATACAATCACTTGTTCCATCAGAATCAGTTACAAAGAGAAGACAAAGCTATGACAAAAATAGATTAAAAACCTTATTAAATTGGTCATATTCGAAAACGTTTTATACAATGGATCTGGATTTTATAAACAAATCAACGGCATACCCATGGGGGGATGTTAATATTTACTTGCCGATTTTTATTTATCAAATTATGAACTAGGAACTCAAATTATTAACGAGATGCCATATTCCCGCTTCGTTGACGATGTATTAATTGGAATATCTGATAGAACTTTTATATTTGATTTTAGTTTTTATCCATCTAACTTGGAGCTCATAGAATCTGAACATAATAACATAGAAGAAATATATTTCTTGGATATCACTATATATTATGATCATCAAGAAAAACTGTGTTATAAGACATTTGATAAAAGACGTAATTTTAATTGCACAATCAATTACTTCACTCATTGAAATACTAATATGAGTATAACTATACAGCGTAATGTGATCATTAATCATTTTGCAAGATACAGACGTTTAAATTCAACTGATAAACAGATTGATATTTGCATACGACGTCTAATAATGGAAGCCTTAAAATATTCATACCCACCTCGTTTCATAAGACATTATTATATGGCATATTGTAAAAAGTACCGTAAAGAAATATATGCTACATTTGATGATTTGCTACAACTCAACTCTATCCGTTTGGAATTAGATACACTGTAATCATGAGCTTATCTATCTCTACATCTGGAATTTATCATAGTTTTCTTCTATGGACTTCTAACGACGTAGCACATCTACGAACATCTTTTTTAAAAACGCTATACATGGTTAGAATACATTTTTATTCATATTTTAATCATATTTGTTCATTTCATTTTATATGATTTTATACGTTCTTGTGACTTTAAGATATTCTTTTAGGGATTCCGTTTTTTCCCCCTGGCATACTGTTGATTGTTGTTTCGGGCGTGTAGTGGTTTCTGGGAGTGTTTCTTGGGATTAAAAGCATGCTTAAACCAGGAAAAGGGATCGCAATCCCCCTTGACCTCTCTACAACCCCGTAAACACACAACTTCTAATTGCATTAATCCATTTTCAATCTCATTTTTTCTTATTATATATATACTATATATAGTATATTTTCTTACTATATATATATATATATATATATATATATATATATATATATATATATATATATATATATATATATATATATATATATATATATATGTACATATATGTATATATATATCTGTGTGTGTGTGTGTGTATGTACAGGGTGGTCATAAAAATCTTCCCCGATATATGAACACCTAGCGGCCTATCCGCTCAATCAATGGAATGGAAATTTCAGATATTGTTATTTAAAGGTATGCCCTCGAGATTGTGGTGATTTCAAACAATAGAGCTCTTAAGGTTACGGTTACAGTGAAAAAATTTCGAAATTTTCGAATGGCAATACCCACTTTCTTTCCCGCGCAAATTGATCAGAACATTGAGAAACAATAAATGGCGTTGGAACTATACACGTATGATGAACATCGGCGGCGTAAACCATTTGCAAAGAAGATCATTGTAAAGGACCAATGACAACATGGAGAGGATGTGCATTGATGCACTTTGCGAAATTTAGAGAGATAGATAGTAGAAGCACCAATCACAGAACACTATGTGCAAAGCATTACTTGTAGAAAACCTTTAATAAGAAGTGTGGGAAGATTGTTTCTTCAATCAGTTGTTCGAAAGTGCCAACAAGATGACACTTACAGGGAAACTACGAGGTGAATTGATAAAGCTGCTTTATCTGAACGGGGAAAATGCTGCCGAAGCAGTGCGAGTTTATCTGCGAAATCATAAGCCAAGACGAGGCCCATATTCCGTACGAACTGTATGTGATTTGGTAAAAAATTTGAAGAAACTGGATGCACATGTGATAGACCGCGATCCGGACGACCTTTTGTTCCTGTTGAAGTTGTTGCGGAAGTGCATAATACGATTACTGCAGGTCCTTTGCGTACTGCAAGAAGTGTTGCCCGCAATTTCGATGTATCGAAAACCACAGTCCTCAAGCTTCTGCGCTCTGTCCTGCGGATGTTTCCTTATCGATTCCAGTGCGCCCAGATATTGCAATCTGGAGACGAGAAACAGCGACTTTGCGAATTTTTTCCTTATCATATATGATGAAGATAGCAGGTTGCCGCTGCGGACATATGGACGGATGAGACACATTTCTCCTTAACTGGAAACGTAAACTCCCAGAACTGCGTTCACTGGCCTTACGAAAATCCTCACGATGTAGCACCAGTGCTTTACACGAAGCTAAAGTGACTGTGTGGTGCGGAATCGGAAGCACATTCGTTCTCGGTCCGTACTTCTTCGAAGAGGTCACTTCCAATGGTATGCAAACGTGCTCCATCACAGGTCCTCGGTATAAAACAATGTTGCAGAATTACATAATTCCAGAATTGCAGCAGCGAAATGTTGTTAATGACATTATACGTATGCAAGTTGGTTCTCCTCCACCCATCGCTACGTGTGTTCGACAAGTGCTGCAACAGAATTTCGGTGATAGTGTCATCTCCCGTAACTTTGCAGTTTCTTGGCCACCGCGATCTCCCGACCTCACTCCGATGGATTTCTGGTTCCGGGGTTATCTGAAATCTAAGGTGTACACATAAAATTCACGAGATTTGTCAGAATTGAAAGATGCCATAAAACGTGAAGTTATACAGATTCCTCCTGCGATGTTACTTTCGTCATTGTTGTCAACAATTCCCGCATGCAATGCGCTATCGTCTGCGAATGTGGACATGTTGAAAACTTGTATTCCAAAAAAGTTGTTTCCCTCTCCTCTCTTGTGTTGTCATTGGTCATTAACGATGCAATGCTCTTCTTTGCAAACTTTTACGGCTTCAATTTTTGTCATACGTGTTTCGTTCCAACGTCATTTATGGTTTCTCAATGCGCTGATTAATTTGTGTAGGAAAAAAGTGGGTGTTGCCATTCAAAAATTTCGAAATATTTTCACTATAACCGTAACTGTGAGAGCTCTATTGTTTGAAATCATCACAATCTCGAGCTCATACCTTCAAATAACAATATCTGAAATTTCCTTTCGATAGCTTGGCGGATAGGCAGTTATGAGCTCATATCTCGGGGAAGTTTTTTTGTGACCACTCTGTATATATATATGTGTGTATATTTATATATATAAAACCATTTCTTCGTTGTCCTAAATAATAATAAAATTTTATTTTAAATAAATATGTCCATTTATAAAAATTTAACAATTCGTAATCCAAACTGTAAAGGGCTTTAATTCGTCAGCACAGAATGAAACCTTTATTTAAATTTTATACAGTTTAATTTTGAGTTTGAATATCATTTTCATTTAATTGGTGTGATGATGTTGTTAAGAGTCTCCCTTTAGACTATAATGTTTCTTAATGAAGATTAGTAGCTGCAGATGGAAATGAAGCTCGTTTTGTGTTATTAAAATCATACTTTTGAATCTTGAAATATTTAAACATTTTCAACATACTAGCATGAGCAATAGATAATGCTAACTTGGCCAGCACGTTTCTGCAGGGAGGTAGTGGTTTTAGAGGTTTCACGCCCCTTTCGCCGATGTACACGTGTTTTTATATTGTTATTTTACATATATACCCTGATTTAACATCCGGACAACGCTAGGTACATTTTCTAGTGCTACAGAACGTGAATCTCTTTTCTGTCTTTTTGTTGTGCGTGACAAGCTCAGTAACAAATGCGGTATAAAATTGGACGGAATGTTGCCAACTTGGCAATTTTTGGAAAAGGTCTTCGAATTTACGATAATGCAGTATTTCGTAAAAATGAGTTGAATTCAATCGATAGTCGTTCCGCTTTGTATGAATCCCAATATTTCGTAACCTTGGGATATCCACAGATTTAAAACGCTTAAATTTTTACAGTATAACATTATAGTCTGTCTTTAAAAAGAAAAATCTGATGTGGGCAGCACATGACTTTACCTGCAGACTTATATTAACGTTCTCTTTATTTTAAATAAATTTATTTCACTTTTAATTCAATTTTCATTCTCATTCGGTAACCGGGCTTATTTTCAAAGGTGGCGTAGGGAAAGTACGGAAAACTAAAATATCTCGAGAACGGCTAGTCCTAGTGTAATGGGGTTGGTCTTATTCTTTTCGTCGTTAACAATTACGTATTAAATACCCATTTAATGGATATATTTGAGTATACCCAGTTCTTTAGTTTAGATTTGGATAATTTTTGCGGGCCATTTTGCAAAAAAAGGCAGGCCATTTTTTTCCGAATCGTACCAAAATCTAATCAGCACCAAGGTAACCCACAAGTGACTCATCTACCGAATTTTGTGAAATTCGGTCCATTAGTTTTTCAGTTACAGTGGATACATGCTTTTGCGGGCCATTTTGCAAAAAAAAGCGGGTACTTTTATTCCGAATCGTACCCAAAACAAATCAGCACCAGACTCGCTCACAAGTAACTTACCTACGAAATTTTGTGAAATTCGGTCCATTAGTTTTTTAGTTAGAGTGGATACAATATCTGCACAGACAGACAGACACACAGACACACAGACACACAGACAGACACACAGACACACACACAGACGTCACGCTAAAAATAGTTTTTTCGTATTCTAGAGGTCTCGAAACGTGTAGATCCGTCGAAAACTCGAGT
Organism: Amaurobius ferox; assembly: GCA_951213105.1. Classification (NCBI taxonomy): domain Eukaryota; kingdom Metazoa; phylum Arthropoda; class Arachnida; order Araneae; family Amaurobiidae; genus Amaurobius; species Amaurobius ferox. The sequence goes on along the minus strand of OX578146.1, from coordinate 78,228,923 downwards.
TGTGATTTTCGGCATGATTCCAATACTTTCCCTATACATTACCATGTATTGCAGGAAAAGTAAAATTAGAACAAAATAGAACTTGGATAGAAATTATATGCATACCAATTCATTACGTATAAAATAGCTGTTTATCTTTAAAGACAGATATACATCTGGGGTTAAGCGTTATATGCATACCATTTAAAAAATAACGTAATGAAATTTTCATTATTTAAAATTAATTATCTAAGCTTGACAGAAATTAGATAATATTTTTCTTCAAAATAGCTCAATTCTATGGTATCAGAGGTAAGGAGGAAATTGCAGTATAGCTGAACACAGGTGTTATATGCCTCAATTTGTGTAAATAAAAATTATTTGATAAAAAAAACTACGATTTTAATGACCAGGATTTAAAATTAAAAGTTGGCTTTTCTAATTCACATTCTATTCTTTCAATTTAATATGTAACCCCATTTTGTAGCATATCGTACGGTGCTGGATACATGTGTTACATTAGATGTCTCATTCGACGTAGATAGAAATTATTTGATAAAATTCTAAGATTTAAAGGACTAGGTGAGATGATATACTGTGATAGATTTACACGGTTGTGGGATTTTCACTATGGAGATATTTTAATATCAGGTATATTAAACGTAAGGTCAAGACCTGAGCAATAAAGGAACACTCCAGGAAACAATGCAGACAGATGATTTGACGGCAAGACGAGGGATTAAATTTTAATTAAGATATGGTGTGCAATAAACTGGTCCCATGTTTCTTTTTTCGAAGTGCACCTGATTATTTTGGCCATCAAGCCCAATGGCATTTATCTACAGGAATAGGTGTTTTCTCACAACACCTTGCTCAAACTTGTGGTGGAAGGCCTAAGGGTGGGGGCTGCTAGCCCATGAACCAGTGTATTCAAAGAAGGGGAATGCAGCGGAACCAGCAGCGACTATTGGAGAGGTTCAAGGCAGTCTAATACAAAATTTGCTGTCAGAAATTGAGAATTCAGAGAGGACACTTATCAATAAGGTGAGTGAAAAATGGAGTCCCGAGGTCTAGATAAGTTCAGAATGGACTCCAAATTAATGTATCTACAACGACTACGATCAAAGACGCCCCTTTAAAACGATGCGTCAAAGAGAGTAAAATTCATCCATTTACTCACCATGAGAACGTTACAATTTAATTAATAAATTGACTCTAAAGTCGTACATCGAAAGTTATGTCCATCATCACAGCTGACTTCAATTTTATAATTATAAATTTAAGGAGTATAATTTTAACATAAAAATCTTAATGGCAATTTTAATATTTTAAATTAATAATGTTAAAAATATTGAAGTCTGACAAAACAAAGTGACATTATTTTGTTGTTTTACATTTTTACACTTTATCTTTTAGGATTTAAGTTTATTTATAGGTTGATACCAGACTACGAAATAAGATGGGTTCTATGCTGAACACTCACGATATTGTACACACGATTACGTGCCCAAGTTATGTTAATTTAAAAACTAAAATACATATTAAAATAAATAACTACACAAATTAACACCTGACATAAAATATGTTTTCACCATATTTTGGTGCTCGTGACATTATTTCTTAATAATTCATGTTACGCTAGGATTTAAAATGAAAAATTTGCTGCCTTTTCATGTCACATATCTATGTTCTTTAACATTTTGTGTGTAAGTACATTTCATAACATATCATAAGGTGCCTAAAAATATTTGAAATAAAATGGGTGTATTACAAATTTATTCAACGGCGATTTTTACCTCCGATTCCACATTTGGTCATGGAATAAGGGATAGAAGCGGGCAAATGCATTTGTAGGGGAAGGGCTTTTTTGTTCTGTAACAATCACTGAAGAAGAAAAAAGCGAGTATTTTCTGTTTTAATCGCATTAGCCATAATTGCTAAGAAACGATAGTTCGCTACGGGCGTAGCAGTCGGTAAATACATATAAAATTAATTTTACAAATATATAATTTAAACAGTATATATTAAATACCTATAAAATTAATTTTACAAATATATAATTTAAACAGTATATATTCAAATAAAGAATATCTTAATAAATTCCATATATTGTATTTGTTTCAAACGCAATTACACTACATGGCATTGAATTCTTTCAAATTCCAGTATTCGCAGTTTCAGAGTGTTAAATAAACATCCACAAATTTGCGTGTCTTACAGCTCATCACCATAACAATTCAAATGAAAAATGCTTCAATAACGGAAGAACCTTAATTAAGACTTTAGATAGCTAGTTTATTTTAGATTTTGAATAAGATACTTATTTAATTGGAGTGATGAGGTTGTAAAAATGTTCTCTTTAGACTTATATATCGGGGTGGAAAATTTACTGGATAACTGTGACTGAGAAGCTCACTTTATGTTGTATGTAAATAATACTTTAAATCATTAATATTAAAATAAAGTTTCACGAATCATTTCTCTATCTTTAAATTTGGTGTTGTAGAAGACATAGAACTTTTATGCAGTTCACTACCTGTACTTGAATATATTTACAATATTACATGAATAAAACGGTTTACAACATTACATGAATAAAAAGTGTTACAACATCATATGAATAAAACGGTTTACAACATTGCATGAATAAAAAGGGTTACAGCATTATATGAATAAAACGGTTTACAGCATTACATGAATAAAAAGGTTTCCAACATTACATGAATAAAACGGTATACAGCATTATATGAATAAAAATGTTTGCAACATTACATGAAAAAAAACGGTTTACAGCATTACATGTATAAAACGGTTTACAACATTACATGAATAAATTTCCATGCCACTATTATGATGATAAAAACCATGTAGTACAAAATAAAAATATTGTAGTACATTCATATTCTCTTTTAACCTGGACATAGGATACATAGAACATCTTATTTTGAAGACACATGTGAGAACCAATGAATAAACCTTCCCACTTTTATCCATTATGTGATCAAAATATTATTTTTCTTAAATTGGCTTATACAATGTTATCTGATATTGAAAATAAATTGTAACTTCATATGTATAAAACCATGCATCTTACTATTATGGTTTCAACAATTGTATAGTCAAGTTCTTGTGATAATTTTATATTTTCTCTTTATCTGTTTTTTATGTAGGATATATTTTGATTTCATTCATAAATATTTGTAACATCAAATTTAAAAAAATGTATTTTTCTACTATTATGGTTGTAATAATTTCATAATCATATCTTGTGTCACATTTCCATTTAATCTCGGTTTTATATAGAGATTGCGTGATTTTGAAAAGTTTATAACGTTATATGTACGAAACCACACATCTTACTTTTATGTAAAATGTTGAAAAATTAATTGTATAATCAAAATATCATGTTATTTTAATATCTACCACTTATTTGGATTTAACATGCACCTTGTGTGATTTCGAAAAGATTGTAACATCATATGTTGAACCAGACCACTCCACTGACTCTAGGGCTTACAGCAACTGTTTGAGTGGTGTAAAACCATATCTTACAATTATGCTTTTATCAACTGCATAATACCTTGTCTGATTTCAAAATAATCTGTAACATCTTGTATATAAAACCGTTAATATTAGAATTATGTTTTTAAGAATCGTATAAAAAGAAACGTGTATTATTTTATATTTTACTTCGATATATATTTTACATTCTGTATATATTACTTTTATAGATCTTTTATGATTTTGAAACGTTGTATCATTATATGTATATAGCTGTAGCGGATGATGTTGCCGGGCCCGAACCAGGGACCCGGTGCTTACAAGACCGGCATTATAAGATTAGAGCAAAAGCTAGATTCGACTCCGAACTCATAATTCGGGTAACCTAGCATCTTCGATCGATGTCTTTGGCAGGAGATCGTCTGCAGGAGCAGAGTCGTCTGCTGCCACACACTCCCCTACCTGATGAGAAGACCCTGGTCGAGCGAGTACCTCGGGTGTGACGTCTGTCGAGGTCAACCAGGAAGGGAGTGGTAGTGTCTCGGGCTCCGTGTGGTGCTGCGATCTCGTGTTGAGATGGTGAGATCGTTGGAGAGAGGAGGTTGCGTGTTTCAAACGGCCAGCCATCATTGTAGCAGATGATGTTGCCGAGCTCAAAACAGGGACCCGGTGCTTACAAGACCGACATTATAAGATTAGAGCAAAAGCTAGCTTCGACTCCGAACTTATAATTCGGGTTTCCTAGCATATTCGATCGATGTCTTTGGCAGGAGCAGAATCGTCTGCTGCCACATAACCACCGGTCTTGCACTTATGGTATTATCAACTGTATAATATCTTGTTTGACTTCAAAAATGTTTGTAAGATCTTGCGTATAAAACCACTCATCTTACTATGATAATCTTAATAATTATACAAACAAAATCATGTGCATTTTTATATTTTGTTTTGGTTTTAATATAAATCTTTTGCGATTTTGAAAAGGTCTGTAACATCATATGTATGGAACCACCGGTCTTGCAGTTATGGTTTTATCAACTGTATAATTTCTTGTTTGATTTTGAAAATGTTTGTAACATCTTGCGTATAAAACCACTTATCATACTATGATGTTTTTAATAATTGTACAAACAAAATCATGTGTATTTTTATATTTTGCTTTGGTTTTACTATAAATCTTTTGTGATTTTGTAAAAGTTTGTAACACCATATGTATTCAAGCACGATCTTACAATTTTGGTTTTATCAACAGTATAAAACCTAGTTTAATTTCAAAAATATTTGTAACCTCTTGTAAATAAAACCCCTCATAACTGAAAGTTGGCATTTTAAACCCGTCACAATACTTTCATATTTTATGTTCTACGTATTGCTGTGAAAGTAAAAAAAAAAAACAGAACTGAAAAATTAGGGTATAATATTTGAATATTTTTCTCAAAAAGTCCCACGAAGACTGATAAAGTATTCCCAATCCTTTTACGAAATTTCCCTCTTATCGCATAAGTACAGAACATTAACTCTACTAAAAATGTATTAAAACTTCTATTTGGAGATCATAACTGTCGTTAATCTTCATATAAGTTTTTTTTTAACCAAGCAGGTTAAAACGAACACTTTTGAAAATGTTCAGACCCAGTAAATTCAATTATGCCTGAATTAAATCCAAGATAACTTATTTGTGTAAGTATTCTAATATGCAGGAATCTAAAGCTGAGTTATTACTGTTCTAGATAATGTTTATCTTGAGATAGTGTTTATGTATAAAAAGTATATAAGCGCATGTATACTATATATGGACTTTCTTTTAGTCATAAATCTAAGATACGCTTAGAAAACGGTTAGTAAATTAATTTCATTCCATGCTTTTGTTTTAAGAAATCCAATGTCTACAGCACATGACTGTCTCTACAAAAGAACACATTTTTTTATCCAAGGACAACAATAATGAGAGATTTCATATGAATCATTATCGTTGAAAATCAATAGGCTGATATATATTAAAAGTTTGGAAAAATTCCTTGAATTAAGCAAGCATATGTCAATAAGGTGACAACAATTGTTTGAAGTCCCTTTCTTCAGACCAACTGAACAAGTAGAACAGTATGCGGCTTTAGCCAATGCCAAGAAAGTCTGTCCTTATAATGCCCTCAAAATAATCGTCTTCACCTTACTGACATATTCCTGTTTATTCCAGAAGTTTTTAAAGCTTTTATCTTGCAATCAGCAGTTTATTGTAATGTATCTTATTTCGTTATACTAAACGTAGCAAATATCATGAAACCGTTTCATTCTTTTGAGATATACGTATCATGGTCCTTGTGGGAAAAGTAATATTTCGAATAACACAAGAGTTGGACTCGTGATGGTTACCATGGTAGTTGCAATTCATTTTTGGTTAAAATTATTTAGAAAAATATCCACTCATTTAATAGTAACGTGTGTATCATCCCCGACCACCCCCACCCAATTTTGTTCCAAAGTTTGTACTATATCGCAAACGATGAAAATTAGCGTCGTAATTAATATTTAAATAATTGATTAAATTAAATAATTATACAACTTGGCTTTGCGCACAATCAGTGTTATACTAGATCACAGCAGAAAATACAAAGTTATGTAAGCAGACAAACGTTAGAAAAATCTGAGAATTTCTTTTTTCAGAGGAAACAAGCCTGGACCTGAACGGGAAAATGACAAGTATGCAAATTGAAAATTACTAGATGCAAGAATCCATTATAATACCGCCATCTGGTGTGACGAATAGAAATTAAAAATAGACAAATATAGGAAATGAAGAAAATAGGACATTGAGAAGCGAACAAGAAAAAAGTAAATAAAATGCGATGAACGTGAACTTATTATGCAGTAAACAAATAACGTAAATGAAACACTAAAATTAGACATGCCATGCTATACCTCAGAGAAATATGGTGTCATTGACGAATCACTAAGCAGATTACTGGCAATTTTATTAATGTGAACTGCTTCAAAGAAATCAATCTATAGGTATGAAAACAGCTGCAGAGGTGACTCAGATACTGTATAACTGTTTGATATGCACATTTTTGGGAACTGTTTTTCATTTTTGGCCAATTTTTTACTCATTTTGGACAGTATTTTAGAGTATTTTTTTAATGGTCAGTATCCGAGAAACATGACATAAGCCATTAGGATGCCAACAATAGAACATGATACTAAATTACTAAGTCAATAAATGGTTGTTAAGTACGTTTATATTTTCAATCAAGAAATATGTTTATTTTTCAAAAATGATGGCTATAAATGGCACTACTCAAAGACCTCATGTAGCGAATGATAAATTATTAATGCCAAATAATGGCTTGATAGATCCGTCAACGGTTGTAAAATTCACAAATCTAACCAAGTGTAAATGTTGATAATATAAGCAGATATATAAAATACATATGTAATGTTTGTTATGTTTTAATTTTGTCAGTATGTACAATTGAATTTTTATTTTTTTATCAAATGGCCAGGCACTTGAATTTCATCATTCGCCTATACATCGGTTAGAAACGTGAATCATTTATCCCTCCTAGGAAGTTGCCCCACACGCACCAGAGGAGGCGGAATACACTGAGCCCAACAACACAACATCCATGCCTTACGTGGGACTCCAACTCACAACGCGGCGGTCGAACGATCGCTTGGAAACGTTCGCCTTGACAGCTCGACCACCGCGTTGGCTGTACAATTGAATACAATTTTAACTAAGGCAATCCTGGATTACAAAATCCCAACAAGAACATTTCTCTGTAAAATCTACAAGGCATATTTTGCGAACTGAATTAATTGTAAGTTAGTGCAAAATTATCTAACAAATGAGGTAATCAAATATACTGTATGTTTAAAGCAGAAACAACTTTGTGTTAAGATGAAAATCCCATCTTTGAGTCTTCAGATAATACTCTAAGAATTTCTCTCATTTCTTTGATGGCTTAAGAGATCGACGGTTCTAAACCAGTAGTAAATGAATATCATTTAAAAAAATATATTATGTTAATAATGCATATTAAATTCTAGAGGATGCATGCTTCGTAATCCCCATGATTACTTTTAGGGACACTATTTTAAATGCTTTATGTTTGAAATGAACCATGGAAAAAATAAAGCGAAAACGAAAGAATAAAATTAGACATGGCCAGGCTACACCTCAGAGAAATATGGTGTAATTGACGAGTCATTATACAGATTCCTGGAATTTTTAATAATGTGAAAATCCTCAAAGAAAGCAATCTATAAGTATGAATGGAGCTGTAGAGGTGACGTAGATACTATTTATTCCTTTGATAAGCCTCAGTTTTGGGAACTTATCTAGTAAAACTCGATGAATAAGTATATTAGAATATTTTATAAATGGGCAGTATGGGATAAACATAGGATATGTCATTAGTATATAAAAAATAGAACGTTATATTACATTTATAAGTCAACAAACGGTTGATAAGTATGTTTACATTTCCAATCAAAAAATCCTTTTATTTTGAAAAAGTCATGACTATACCTTATTACTCACCATTAAGACATCATGTATCAAACGATGAAAGAATGATGTCAAATAATAACTTGATATTTCAGTTAATAGTTATAAAAATCACAAATTGATCCAAATATAAAAGTTGATAATATACGCAGAGATATAAAATACGATTGTAATGTTTTTTTAACACTTTGCAAAAAAATTGAAAAGTGTTTATGACTTTTTAACACTTTACAACAAAATTGAAAAGTGTTTATGACTTTGTTCATTCTGTCTGTCTGTCTGTCTGTAGTCCGTTAGCACGATAACTGCGGTAAAAATGACTTTATTAAAATGAAATTTTAGTATGTTGTTCAGACGGTCTGTCGGACCTACGGGAATATAAATGGATAATATCATCCAATTAGTTTTGGATTGAACCCGGGTTGAAAAAATGAAATACATTGAACCCTACGGGACCTAATTCTTGAAACATTATTTAAGTGCAATTAAAATTCACAAATTGCTTCGAAAGTTTTAGAAAATATTAAAATTATTCCATAAAATGTATAAAAAAATTCAGCAAAATATATTCAGTAGCTTTTTAATAAAAATTAAAATAATAATTGCACCTTTTATATGAAGGTATCCCGCGACCTTTATATGAAGTGATCGCGTGACTTCAAAATAAAATATGGCATCCATCTTGTCTCAAAATCGTTATTTTTAAAGTTCTTTTTAATTTATATTTACTATTGTATCCGTCCTAAAACCGCTTTATTTTTGTTTAAATTATGTGCATCTATATACTGAAACAACGGAATTACAATATATTTGAGTATAAATGATCATCCAACTTTGATTATTTCTACAACGAAGCCTACATTTCACTTATGGAAAATGTAACTAGCAAAATAAGTAGAATGAGTTGTATTAGAATTGCTGCATTTCTTTAACGCAAAATTATTTAGCTCATGGAGTCTGCAGTATATCTGATATGAATGAAATTTTCATTGATTTTACAGGGAGAAGGACAACTTTTTCGAAGAAGTTTTAAACATAGAGTATAATTACTTGTACCTCCATGGTCTTAAGTTTTTAAATAAGATAAATTATAGTATTGTGATGAATGAAATGAATGGAAAAATATTTATGAATGAAAGGCTGCTTTTATAGAGGGAGTAAGTAGCGTTATATTTCGATGATGTCATTTGAATATAGTTCATTTGTTTTCAATGAAGTTTTCAAATATAATAAATTATTGTATTATTATGATAAGTTTAAAAATATTACCGGGAAATGTATCGCATTTTACAGATGTTTAAACCAGGCAATTTATATTTAAATGTCGTCCTTTGAATGAAGTTCATTCAATGAAGTTTTAAGATTTCAAATGCAATAAATTAATATAGTGTTGTGATAATTTTAAAAATATTACCGAGGAATGTATCGAATTTTAGAGATGTTTAAATAAAATTGCATTGAAGTTGGAAAGTGTTTCATAATCAATGCTTTATGCATGATTGATCTTTCTTGTTTTTATTTTAATTTTATCTAGTACTAGCAGCATACCCGTTCTTCGTACGGTGTATATAATATAAAGAAACTTATAATTCGCAATCATGTGCAAATTCTGTTAAAATATTAAATTTATTGCTCATAAAGAGAAGTTTAAGAATATCTGTTCTCACTATGCAAAATTATCTTCACGGGCAGATCTGAAGAATAAAACACCCTGACCCCTTTTGTAAGCAAATTTACAAAAAAAAAAGGAATTGAATCATTATATGCAACTCCGCACTACTTATATTGTCGTAGATTAGAAAATATGCCAGTGTATTAGTAGAAGATTACCCGTATTACAATATGAGTCTCAAAAATATTTATCAAAATAAAAGAGATGGCACATAATAAATTAAAATAAATTGAATAATTCATAATAAATTGAAAATATCAATAATCTCCGTACTCTTTATACCAGAAGGTCGTAATTTATTGCAAAATATTTGCTCAAAAATATTTGCCAGAATAAAGGAGATGACGTAATAAATTGAAAATATCAATAATACCCGTTATCTTTTACCAGAAGGTCGTAATTGATTCCAATATATGCCACTATATATCTAAATATATGCCAACATACCTGTACTACTTATATTCTCGTAGATTAGAAGATATAATGCATTTGTAGAAGATTACGTACAACGTACTATATATGAGTTTCAACAATTTTCGTCATAATAAAACAATGTCATAATAACTTGAAAATATCAATAATCCCTGAATCAAAAGTCCCCGAAAATATCAATAATAGTAATGTTTACACCTGAAGACCGTAGTTGATATTATCCAGTCAAAATGCAATGTCAATGAAATTTATTTTATATACATATCTTTATTTTTCAAATCGGAAAAGATTTAATAAAAATCGTATGCCGCATAACACATTGGATCCGTTGCTAAGCGACATGATATCATTTGCTTCAAATAAATTGATGGAAATCATATCATCTGAATAATGCGACCTCCATGGAAGATTTGGCGACATTTTAGTCAATTTATCGATAACTTAAAAAATCCTCAAATCTATCGCCAAGTGGGACTATAGAACAGATAGTCCGATTTTGCGACAAATTGACGAAACATCATCACAATACTATCCCCTAACAAAACACAATTATTTTCATTTATTAAGCGCGATTTTATCAATTCTATGATATTTTTATGGACTCACAAATATTTTTATCAATTTGGTGATATTAAAAAAATTCGTTAAATGTGTTACTAAGTAGGATGGATGGACTGTCCGACAAATGCTACCGAAACATCATTTCAGTACTCTATTCTAAAAAACAAATCATTGATTTGCGTCATTTTTATAAATTTGGAAACATTTCCGCTAATTTGGTAAAGTTTAAGAAAAGTTATCAAGTTATTTAGAGATATTCCGCTAAACTCGTAGCTCTAAATTTGCAGATCTGAAGAATAAAATATCCTAATCCCGTTTGTATATACTAAATGAAAACACTAAAATTGTATTATAAGATACAGCCGTTCTACTCTTTGTCTGCTTCAACAATCGGCTAAATGAATTTATTAGCTAAACACAATATATGAGTTTATTAGCTAAACACAATATATGAGCTGGAAACCTCTTTGCTAAAATAAATGAAAATGATGTACGCAGTTCGCAATTTATATAATTAAAAGAACAACCAAACCTTTCATTTAAAAATATATTTTTACATCCATTTATTTATTATTCAAATAGAAAAAATAATAATAAATATTAACAACACATTTAATTTCATTCCGTTGCCGATCAACAAGATATAAGATAGAATCTTCCTCATAAAATGCGAAATTAAATAGCCATTTTGATTTCTTTAGACTTTTAATCGTTGAGTAAAAGCTTGTGAAATATAACCACGGAGGTAGATTTTTCCATTTAAATTCATGTTTCAAACAATTCGTGTTTTTCGATAGTGACTAATTAATGCAAAAATCCTGCACCAAACTCGGAAGTAAAGTTTTATTTCATTTCGCCGTTTTAAACAAACGATTTTCATCCTTTCCGTTTGAATAAACCACGGAGTTGGAGAGTATAACTCATAGGAAAAAGTTCCGTTTTTCATTAATATCTCGACAACCCCTGGTCTTAGAAACTCGAAACTTGGACTAAATTTATGGGGGGCTATTTCAAGGCTATCCACAAAATTTCATTAAATTCGGTTCAGCCGTTTTTCCGTGATGATGAGACAAACAAAAATTTCGTTTTTTACTAATATCTCGAGAACCACTGGTCGTAGAAACTCAAAACACGGACTAAATTTTAAGTGGGGCTATTTTTAGGCTACCCACTAAATTTCATCAAATTCGGTTCAGCCGTTCTCCCTTGATGATGGGACAAACAGACAGACAGACAGACAGACAGACAGACAGATTTTCAATTTTATTTATATAGACATGCAATTAATATAATTTTAACTAAGTCAATACTGGATTACAGAGCTCAAGCAAAAACATTTCATTTTAAAAATTTCAAGATATACCATGCAAACTGAGTTAATTGTATGTCAGTGTCAAATTTGTTAACACATGTAATGAAATATGAAAAAAGTGATATAATGAAATATGCTGTATATTTAAATAAGAAACTATTTCCCCTTAAGAGGAAAATCCCATCTTTGAATCTTCAGTTAATACTGAAACGAAGTTCTCTAATTTCTTTGATGGCTTAAAAGATTGACGGTTCTAAACCTGAAGTAAATGAATATCATTAAAAGAAAAGATATTATGTTAATAATGCATTTTAAATTCTAAAAGATACATGCCCCGTAATCTCCAAGATTTTACTCTTAGGGTCACCATTTTAAACTATTTATGTTTAAAAGGAACCAAGGACTTCCGATGGGTTATACCGCATGAAAAAGTGATGCAAATAAATAAAACCTCATCAGAGTGAAGCATTGAGTAATAAATCCGTAGCAGCTGTCGAAAATTTATGCATGACATGTATTTCCAAGTTAGGATTATATCTGTAATAAGACAATTCGTTCAGCGAAACGTTTGAAAATAATGTTGGGATTATTATTCTATTTGAGAAAGTTTAATTTAATTGTAGAAATGATTTTTGTGTTGCATAATATTAGTGTTTTTTATAAAAATAGAAATATTTAGCAGTTTTACAGTAGAACATCAAATTGACAATTCGCAAGTAATTGTTTTATTTCGTTAACGCCGTTGGGTTTTAAATGTTTGGATTACGAAGTGATTAAAGTGATTTAAATGATAATGCTAATTAAAAGTAATTAGAGCTATGCATTAAAAAATATGGTAAGATTTTCTGACAGTGCAATAAAAAAAATCGTGCGAACTGACACGTCTTCAACTGTCTAAATCGTTTAAATACTTCATGTCTAGTGTACATGTTGGAATAAGCAACTTTTCGAATGCACTGTATTTTCGATTTAAAATTAATGCTAAACAACATTTTTACTTTTCTAATAGTACGTAAAGCACATAAGAAAAAAAATATGATGTGGGCAACATATGACTTTCCTTATATAATGCAATGAGTGTACTACTTTTACAGTAAAAAAATATAGGTTTTTCTTATAGTAGATACTTATATTCTTTGCAGGATATTGAATTTTCGACAATTTGTCGTCATTTTAATTGATTTAGCGTCACTTTCATCTATTTGGCGAGATTTTCGTTGATTTGGCAACATTTCAAGAAATCGGCAAGTTGGAGACATTCCGCCAAATTCGTCGCCAATATCTCGCCAAGCGTTATGGACGGAGAAATAAGTTATTCTTATAGCAGATAAATGACTATTGGCGTTCAAATACAAAAGTATTACTCAAAGTATCTTTTCACATGAATGGAACGAGCTAGATCCACGAGAATGATGTTAACAAATTTATCGCATGATATTAGATGTGAAAAGTGAACATATTTCTCAACAGTTAATATTTCTTTTTAATTTATGGGATATTTTGATAAATTTATTTGAAAAATGTGCAATATCTCGAGAACGGTTCATGCTTGCGTTCTAAAGTTTATGTTAATCGTTTTCTAAGGAAATATTACATAAGAAATGTCTGTTTGTGTAACTTTAGTAATGATTTTGATTTTATGATTTTTTCAAAATTTCACTCGGAAATTTAGGGGGGTTCTGAATATTCGATTACGTTTAAAAACAATAGGCTTCCACTATTCATGGATTGTGATTTGTGTACCGAATTTCATTCGAATCGCTTCATTTGTTAGTAAGATATCGTCTCCACAGTCTCTCTCTCACACACACACATACTGAAATCACCTCAAAAATGTTCTATTCGTGATCAGGGATGCTTGAAACGTGCTGTCCCGTCGAAAACTCGAATTCGAATTTTCGACCATGTCACAATACTTTCCTTATATATTGTGTATATAAGGAAAGTAATATATGAAAGAACTTGCCTCAATATTTTCTTTCAAACTAGGACAATGAAGTTATGTATAAAACAAATTTATAAAATAAAAAGCAGGATAAGGAAGTAATAAAATACATTTACAAAGTAATAAAGCAGGAAAATGAAGTAATAAAATAAATTTATATATTTATATGGTAATAAAGCAAGAAAATGAAATAATACAATACATTTACAAAGTAATATTTACAATGCATTACATTTATAAAGCAGGATAATGAGGTAATAAAATAAATTTATAAAGTAATACAGCAGGATAATGAAGTAATGAAGCAGGATAATAAATTAGTATCTTCAAGTTTTCGGAAATGTAAACAGGTTAACATACCGCAAATCATGAGTCTCATGTAAATCATTAAGAAATCTTATCTACATAAATTATCAGAGATTTAGATTTGAATTTCGTCTCTGGATGAGCCTTATTCCCTTAGAATTTTCTGCAGTCAATTTTGGCAATATTTAACACAAAATAACTATTTTTAAAATGAGCGGGGTTTATTTGAATTGCCTGATAAATATCACTAAAAACGTATCAGAAAAAACGCTATAAAGATTTTATATACTTACTGTATTGATTAAATATATGCTTATACATATATATTTTATAACAAAAAATTTTAAATTGCTAAGCTGAAGTAAACGATTATAAAGGATTTTCATATTTGAGTTTTGGGCGGGCTGGGCTTAATTAAAACTTCACCCCAAGCCCTTAAACGGGATTATTTATTACTGAACAGTTAAACTTTTGATATAATTTAAATTTAGAATTCGTTTAATGTATCCGCCTACTTTCGGGGAAAATATTTTTAAAACTGTGGGAACTATTTGAAAATAAAGTTGCTTAAAGTAAACTTTTAAATAACATTAATTATTATTAAACATCTTATCTTAACATTGCCGTAAATTCTCATATTAGTGGACTTATTACTGAATTGTACATTGCTACTTGTGCCGCTATATAAAACCCTCCAATTATTTAACTTTCGTGTGAGTCCTGTAAAGAAATTATTAATTATTATAATACTCATTGACTGCACCATTTAAACATTAGCAATAAAACATTTATTAACAACATAAAATCTAAATTATTTAATTACACCAATTATTCATATTAATAATTATATGCTTAACAACAATTCTTCTCATTAATTATTGCGGCGGAGGGGACATCTGTGACCAGTATTATTAAAATTACTATCATGTGTCTATGACTTGTGATTGTTAATGGTCACATACCTTCAAATCTGTCTTGGGATTGGATCATATATCAAATGCTTGCATCAGTTATATGCACCGCCATAACTCGCGGTGTTTGGCGCCTTCTCGTACATCTGATTGCACTCCACCTTATATAGATCTAACCAGTATTTTTGAAACATTTGCACAGTCTTTAAGTCATGTTGTACAAGCTATATGTGCACCAGTTGCACAAATCTGCTCACGTCCTTCTTAAGTCAAATCTTCATAATTGTCTTTCGTTCTCGGATCACAGACTGTGGTTCCCTCGTTGGGGGGGGACTCCCCCTTTTCTTCCATTTGCCGCATTGAGATTGACGTAACAATCTTCTTTTTTTATTGGTTACTCCTTTAACCAATGGAACCATTCCACATCTCGTAAGGCCCAGCTCAGCCCCTCTGTCATGGCCCCTAAATTTATGGTCTTCTGAACTTTAGGTTCACGGAGTGATAAAACACGGTGCCAGCCAGACTACAAGTATTGTTCGCCGTTTAGGCCACAATAAATATTCACATAAAACTGTCTCATCAAATGTGAGGTCTATTTTCTGGTGTCATAAAAACATTTACTTTAAATTGTGTTTACTGCTTGTAAATTGTGAAATGAAAACACGAAAATGTCTGAAAGTTTAGATATACGTATCATATATTTTTATGAATTGGTAAATTTTTTGCACACTTACTGACATTTATCAAATTCGGCTACCACTTTACGCAAATACTTTGGACTTAAAGTATATAGCAGCAATGGACGTGAAAAAACTAAATTCTAAGAGAAATATTCAAATTAAAAGAAAATTATAAGCAATGATATGGACTAATATGGATATTTTTTTTTCAAATGTTGCAGCCAGTTTTTTATAAATACAGCTGATAATGAAAAGTACACATAAAATTTCAGTAAATTTTAAAAACCATTTAAAAAATTTACAAATTTACATTGTCATTTTTATATTATCATTAACAAAGTTGTACAGAGAGTTGTTGGCTTTGGTAAATGCCATTAAAGTTGCCTAAAATTATCCAATTTATAAAATATAATACATATTACAAAGCATTCAGATATTGTCATATTTTTATATCGCAATTTACGGAAACAGTAAAAATAAATAGCATTTTCGAAAATTTGGTCTAAACATAATTAGATACCTTAATACAGTTATTAACAATGGAATTGGTATAAACATCGAAATAAAAATTACTGTTGTACGTTTACCCTATATGAAATCTATGAGCCTGCATATAGGATAAAAATACATGATTAACAATTACGCTTCAAATTCATGATAGGGTATATCCGGTATAAATGATACACATAGATATGATCATTGAACATTTTAAAATAATTATGCTGTATAATTTATAAATATATTTTAAACTGAAGTTAACAGAAAAGTCATCATTTTAAAATAAAATTCTAATTGCGAAATATCATATTTTCCCTAGTTAAATTATTTGTTTTAAACTTCAAAAACTTTTAAACTATTTTTTGTGCACGTCTCATTTTCGAGTTCTGACCTCCAGCTAAATGCTATTTTTTCAAAAGTAGAAAATTAAAATTTTATTTTGCAAGACACGGATAAGAATAAATCACTGACACAAAAAATACTCAAAGATTATTTTATGTAAATTATATGCTTTTTAATAGCATACACAGTTATTTTTAAATCTTAGAATAGAAGTATAAGAATCTAAGTTCTCGCTAAAAATAACCTTTACAAGAAAATCTAAGGAATATAATAACCTCTTCCGCTTGTAAACAAACTTACAAAAATTTGTAGTTTTATCAGCATACGCAAAATTGAAAACGCTGATGTTATAATAAATGCTTTTACCGTGCCATTTTTATCATGTTTTGATAGTCACTTTCCGATAAATGAAATTCGTCTGCGGTATAAATATATTTGATTAAATTCCACTACTGAAAATGTAAGACATTTTTATTTGAATAAAGTTGATGAAACAAACAGAACCATTCGTATACTGATACTTTGTATACTGCTACTTTATTGATAATTTTGCAAACTATCAGAAAAGCCGCCATTCAGGCGGTTATGCAAATTCCAGCTTACTTTCTGAAATAGTCAGCTAATTATCGTATATGTATTATAATAACTATCAGGAAACTTACTCTTCATTAAGGACAACTGATTCCTGTGATACTTTAAGTAACATGCCTACAAATGTTTTTCAGTGTAGGGAAGATTATTTTCATTACTATATCGGCAACCTCAGAGCCCAGACAGTACAAAAATAGACTTGCAACGATTAAAATAAATTAACTTCAAAATTTGAAAAATTTCCATAAAAACCTGGGACTTTATATATCAAATATACAAGAAGAACATTTTCACATGTATCTGTGTACGAGAGATGTAAATAATCACATGATCTGTGAATACATTTCATAAAAAACAGATACTTTTCATACGAAATACGTTTCTTCTGATTAACCACGAAGGCTCGAATTAATTTATTATCATCCAAACAATATTCGATATTAACTATGATGACAGATAGAGACAATTTACCGCACATTAGGTTTTGACAAATGAAAAGGTCAGGACTTTCTGATTGAAAGCAGGAATATTTTGATAGGATGATGGCGGATATATTGATTACAGAGTAACAATACTCCACGAAAAAGCGATGAAAATGGGTGAGTTTTTATACCTTTTGTCTGGTAATATAGCTTTATGTATAGTAATTTATCGATACTACAAGAACCAGAGTGGCCGGTCGTTATATTGAAAATGTCGCTCTAAGTACGACAGTTGTACTGTAAGGATACATTATTTTAATTTTAAACGAATGTTGCTTTCAAAGTAAACTAATGGCCACTTGGATATTTCTGTCTAATGTTATTCTATTTGGTTAGTTTTCGCGATTTGACCCATTTCATAAATTTGGGAAATTTTTTGTAGTATGTATCGTTTTGTCCTGCAGAATATTAGATGCAACGGCAACTAAAAAAATCTGATGTGGGCAGCACATGACTTTCCTTATATAATCCAATGAATTTACTACTTTTACAGTAAAAAGAAAATATGATTTTTATAGTAGTTATTTATATTCTTTCCAAGATATTGAATTTTCGTCATTGAGTCGTCATTTTCCATGTCGTCATCATCAATGAGTCCTCATTGATTTAGCGTAATTTTTTCCGTTTGGCGACTTTTTAGCAACATTTAAATAGTCGCCAAATTGGCGACATCCCAACAAATTCGTCGCCAAAATCTCGCCAAGCGTTATGGACGAAGAAATAAGTTATTTTTACAGCAGATAACTGACAATTGGAGTTCAAATACGAAAGTATTACTCAAACTATATTTTTTCATGAATGGAACGAGCAGAGATCCACGAGAATGATGTCACCAAATTTATCGCATGGTATTACATATGAAAAGTGAACTTGTTTTCCAATAGGAAATATTAATTTGTATTTTATATGACTTTTGGATATTTCTTTTGAAAAATGTGCAATATCTCGAGAACGGTTCATGTTAGAATTCTAAAATTTGGGTCAATCGTTTTCTAATGAAAAATTACATAAGAAATGTATATTTGCGTAACTTATTAGCGGTTTTGATTTCTTGACGATTTTTTCAAAATTTCACTCAAAAATTTAAGGGGGTTTAAATATTCGACTGCGTATAAAAGCAATAGGCTTCCAGTGTTTATGGATTTTGATTTTTGTACCAAATTTCGTTAGAATCGGTCCATTCGTTCGTCAGTTATAGTCTCCACAGACTCACTGACACACACACACTCACATACTTCCACACACACACAAATACTTTCACACACACACAAATACTTTCACACAGACATCACTTCAAAAATGTTTGAATCGTGATCAGGGATGCTTGAAACCTGCTCTCCCGTCGAAAACTCGAATTTGAATTTTCGACCACGTCACAATACTTCACTTGTACATTATGTATATGAGGAAAGTAATAACAGACGACGGTAAACAAAAATCAAACCATTCATCCCTAATTGTGTCTAGTTATGCTGCCAGTTTCAATTTTTGTGGCTACGTAAGGAAATATTCATAATAAATTTATAGAACATGTAATGAAAACGAAAACAAAAGCTTTTGAGTTTTAGCAGAATAATTAATACAATCTTGTTCTAATTAGCTATTACGATGAAAATTTTCTTGGACGTTGTTTTTAAAAAAATGTAGCAAACAATATTAGCAACAAATTTACATTTGTTTAGAAAAACATATTAGCAACAAATTTAAATTTGCTTAGAAAAACATATTACATAAATTCGTGGACAGATTAGGCCTTCTTAGAACATATAGATTTTTAATTTAGCTGACGATCATTTTCAACGCATAAACAATTCTTTAATTTAATGAATAAATAAAATTTAATATATAAAACTTTTCCAGTTACGGATGAAAAAGGAGAAAACATTTTCGATTAAGAAAATAATTCTGTCTTTCGATCGTCGGGTTAATGAAGATGATATGTTCCATAATTTCTTTGAAGTCTTAAAAGATTGGCGGTAACTCAGTGGTTATTATATTATGTAAATAATTCATTTTAAATTCTAATTAAAGTATGTTATGTAATCTTCTACATTTTACGTTACTCTTTTTTGAATTCTTCACATTCAATTTAAATCATACTCTCTGACTTATCCTTACTTAAAGATAGTGCTTCTCCTTTATATTGAAATAATGTACTTCAAAATTATGTGGGCATGAGACATTACAAGTATTCGTTGTTAAATCGGAAGACACATATTTATTAAATTAGAAAAAAAAATTGTAAGATGTTGAAAATTAGTTATGAACAGTGTAATTGTGATAACTCAGAGCTTGTGTTATCATAATTTGTATTACTGTATATTTTGGTCCATGAGGAATTTTTAACTAAGCTCAAAAAAGGGATGAATGTGTAAAAGAAGAAGCATTGACATATTCAAGTGGCTACAGGAGTTATAATTAATAACACCAAGAATACCGACGCGGTGGTCGAGCAGTCAAGGCAGGCGTTTTCGAATGATCACTCGGTTGCCGGGTTGTGGGTTCGAGTCCCAACTGCGGGCATGGATATTGTGATGTTGAGGTTAGTCAGTCTTCTGCCCTTGTGGAGCCTCGTCTCAAGTGCAGCTGCATACTACCCTTCGCCATGAACCAGGGGCCTTTGGACTTTGTGTAAGGCTTTCCTACACCAAGGGGATTTGTAACAACAACAAACCAGGAATGGTTAAACAAAGAACTAGACATTTCAGTGTTGATATATAGACAATGATAGGTATACAGATTTATGATAGGATTGAGCTGTAAACTAAGTACTTATACCGATAAAATGAGGATACCGATAAACAGATGCCACTCAGATGTTAGATGATGGAATATAGGGCAACTAGTTGTCCAGAAGTAGTCCGTCCTATTCACACTATTCAACCAAATAGTGAAAGAAGTAGTAAGGATGAAAAACCATAATCAGACTAGAAGAAGTAGAAGTCTCATATTGACTGCCCTGTGTTGAAAAAGAAGCCAAGAGAGAAGGTTTCAGAAACAGAGAGAGAAATATTTGAAAAGTCACAGAAGGTCTTAATCACTCGAAGGAGATGGTAAATAGGTGTAAAAAATCTTATGATTGCAAAAATGTGGTATATATGAAAGAGACGATGTCAATCCATTTATAATAATTGCCAAGTTCCCTTCTGCCTGTGAAGCTGTTTTTGTCACTTCCCCTATAATTACAGATTTGTAATTTGGTATACAGATCAATTGTTTGATCTCGAAAAATATAATTTTTCTAAAATGGCCATTCAAAGAGGTAGTCCACACTAAATCGTTTAGGGCGCGGTAGCCTAGTGGTTAGCGCGTGGAAATTGCACTCGGTAGACCCGGGTTCGATTCCCTCCGCTGCCAAAACAGCCGCCGTGATTACGCGAAGATCGATCACGTTAAACATGTGGGACTGCACGTCCTTTCGAAGGATTGGTGGTAGTGGAAGGATGGTACGGTCCCTGTGGATGCCTTCCCCACAGGGTTCCGCTCTAAATTGTGTGGCTCTTTCCGACCGTCTAAACTTTACAGCTTTCTGGTAGGTCGGACAGTCTAGGTCTCAATATCAACACTAAATCGTTTGAAATGCAAAATGATAGAAAAGCATATTTTGACTAAATAAAGACAAATTATGATGTATGGGTAAATAGTTCGAAAAAAATCACGTGTGTAATTTCAGCTTTCCAATATTTGCTATGTTAGGGCGCCGCACACCAAAATGTTCGATTTGCTGAAACATGAGAAATGTTTTTATATAAGTGCGATAGAATCTTGCAGTTATGTATACGTGTCAATATTTCTGTGAAATCATGTAAAATTCGAATTTTTCAAAACTGTATTGTGGAGGACGGATGTTCCACCTTAAAGTGGACAAATTTTGATTACGAATCAAATTTATTTATATTAAATACATGGATATCGTAAATTCTGCTATATTAACTTAATTTTGAGTTATAACTGGACAACTGTCGCTGCTAACAATATAAAACGAGAACGTGTTTGAAAATGGTTCAGAAAATGTGGTTGGATATTTAAAATTTGGCATTTTATAAAGAAATTGATATAAATAAGGACAGTGTATTAGTTTAATTGCTTAAAACCATTAAACGCGTTGCGCATATTGATTAAATTAAGAAGTATTGAATTTAAATTGTAAATAGAAGAAGATATGATAATTTACAACTAATTTAAAATTAAATGTGTAGGACTGTTTGGCATATATTGATTAGAAGTATGCAGAGTCCACTTCGAGGATATGGGATTGCAATTACGGCCTAATAACTGAATGATAGAACATCGGCTAACCAGTAAGAAGACCAGAGGTTCGAATTTCGGTTTGGGCAGCTAGGTTCTTTAAATTCATTTTAAAAATCAACCGTGCTGGTTAGTGAATTGATGTTGGGTGTCTGAAAGTAATCCTAGTACAATCAGTACGCATTCAGTGGGCTCTGTTATAATGAGTTTTGATTTCAAATCAGCAGGTCAACTACTACGTAGAAAGCTAACATGTAGGATAAAAATAGCAGCAGGAGGTTATCCCGTGTTAAAACAAGCAGGAAGTAGTTATCAGACTGCCAAGCTGACATCAGAGGGAGAAGAATGCAGAGGTCAACAGTAGAGCATCAGCTGGCCAATAAAAAGATCAGTGGTTTGACACAGAGCCAGCAAGATGTTTTTGCAAGTATTGGAGATATTATTAATGTATTGAGTTAAAAATATTCTTCGCGAATATTTTTAATCAATATGCAATTATTCATGGTTCTAATATATCTTCCAAAAATATGCGCTTTTATTAATTAATCGGCAGTGGTATAAAACATTATTGAATGTTACTAAAACAACATTGTATATTATTGTAATGACAGATGATTAAAATTCACTTCTTATTAGGTTTTGATAAATGATCAGTGCAATCACTTCTGATAAAAATCAGGTATATATTCTCAAGCAGAGACAGTATAGCTAGTTGATTTTAAGATTCACATGGAGATTCAAAAAAAGTTATTAAATATTTCTGTTTCAAATGCAGCTTGGATTTACAATTGTTTGTTGAGGAATGTATATATTTAATCGTACGAAAAGTGTATAGAATAATTTACCATTAATTTAAAAAAAAATATTTTGTCACTTAACTGGATGTACACATGGGTAAAATTGCCATTTTCTATATATTGCTGATCAACAATACACGCCCAATTATGTGTAGAGCAGAAACTATTTATATGAAACTTTTTCATATTTGGACATTATAAATCCATCATTAATTATCCATGTCACGTATTTCACTTCATTATCAAATAATAAATGTATCCTGTTAAAATAAATTACATTTAAACATTCTTTCAGCTTTCATCCTATAAAGAAATGTACTTATATATACGACAATAACACTATACTGAAAATTAGAACTTTTGCTTTAAAATTATGTCTTGATAATATCTACAGCTAGAAACTGATTGAACAAGATATTTGAAACATGATTGAAACTGTTCAAACGATTTTATTCGCCTCAAAGTTTGAAATTTGCGTATTTGCATTGGCAATATTACGTATGTATATTGAATCGCTACAGTGGTCACACATTATAAGCATGTTTATTTCCTTACTTGAAAATAATAATTTTACTTTCCCTATATACATAATGTATAACGAGAGTATTGTGACGGGGTCGAAAATTCGAATTTGAGTTTTCGACGGGAAAGCACGTTTCAAGCATCGCTGATCACGAATCAAACATTTTTGAGGTGATGCCTGTGCGTGCTTGAGTGCGTGCGTGTGTGTGTGTGTGTGTGTGTGTGTGCGTGTGTGTGTGTGTGTGTGTGTGTGTGTGTCTGCGTGTGTCAGTGAGTCTGTGGAGACGATAATTGACGAACAAATGGACCGATTCGAACGAAATTTGGTACAAAAATTACAATCTGTGAATACTGGAAGCCTATTGTTTTTAAACGTAATCGAATGTTCAGAATCCCCTAAACTTTCAAGTGAAATTTTGAAAAATTCATCAAAAAATCAAAACCTCTAATAAAGTTACGCAAATAGTTTTCTAAATGTTGCCAAATTAACTGAAATCTCGCCAAATGGATAAAAATGACACTAAATCAGTGAAAATGAAGAGTAATTGACGAAAATTCAATTTCTTGAAAATAATATAAATAGCTACTATAAGAATAACTTTTTTTTATTGTAAAAATAGTAAATTCATTGCATTATATAAGGAAAGTCATGTGTTGTGCACATGAGATGTTTGTAAATATAATTATATTATAAAACTAACGATTTAGCTTTGAACGTTCTTCTATTTTAAAGTAGCTTGTTACTTTGAAAAGAACAGATGTTTCTTTATATGTTCATTTATAATCTCCACTACACATTGAAAACATCAATCCATGTTATTGGATGTGTCTTCTATTGCAGTGTTCCTCAACCACCGGGCAGCAAAACCGTACCGGGACTTGGCATCAATTCCACCGGGCTAAAAAATTATCTTGGAATTTGTCGTCTTAGTTTTCGAAGTATACTATATGAATATATATTTTGTAGTGGAAATATTCTAAGGAGAATAATATTTGTAAATGTATCAAAAAGCTCAGAATCAAAATGCCTCAATAACATCTGTGTAGAAAATGTCAATTACCAAGGCGCATTTTAACTCTAATAAAAATAAGATACTGCTCAGCTGACTTCTACGGTAAATTACATTGGATAAATATTTTTTTCTCTCAATACCGTTTTTATTCAAACAAACATCAGTAAAATAAATTTAATTATACAATAATCCATTTTATACTGAATAATTTTATAAATTTCTGGTTATAAGAGCGGGGAATGTCAATG
Source organism: Amaurobius ferox (assembly GCA_951213105.1). Classification (NCBI taxonomy): domain Eukaryota; kingdom Metazoa; phylum Arthropoda; class Arachnida; order Araneae; family Amaurobiidae; genus Amaurobius; species Amaurobius ferox. Next base: position 78,204,379 of record OX578146.1, on the reverse strand, counting down.
AAAATCAGCACAAATTAATTTAATGGTGTTGGTCTAAGGAAATTACAATATGCTGCGAAATTTTATTAGTCCAGTGACTGATAACTTATCTAAATGTAATGTTATATTTGCCAATATGTCACACCGTATACATAAATGTACTAATACGTTTTATAATCATGCCCTAATTAATAATTAATGCTTATATTAGTTTAATGTATGAACTTATAAAAATAGAGAGGTAATTACGAGTACATTTGTTGGGACCGAGCCCTCGTCATATAAAAAAAGTCTAATGTGAGCAAAACATGACTTTCCTTATGTAATGCAATGAATTTACTATTTTTACAGTAAAAAAATATGTTTTTCTTATAGTAGTTATTTATATTCTTTCCAAGACATTGAATTTTCGTCAATTATTCGTCATTTTCACTGATTTAGTGTCATTTTCATCCATTTGGCGAGATTTCCGTTAATTTGGCAACATTTAAAAAATTCGTCCAGTTGGCGCCATTCCACCAAATTTGGCGCCAAAATATCACCAAGCGATATGGACGGAGAAATAAGTTATTCTTATAGCAGATAAATAACTATTGGCGTTCAAATACAAAAGTATTACTCGAAATATATTTTCTCATGAATGAAACGAGCTAGATCCACGAGAATTGTGTCACCCAATTTATCGCATTATATTACATATGAAAATTGAACATGTTTCTCAACAGTTAATATATATTTTATAATTTATGGGATTTTTTGATAAATTTATTTTAAAAATGTGCAATATTTCGAGAAAGGTTCATGCTAGCATTCTAAAGTTTATGTCAATCGTTTTCGAAGCAAAATTTCATTAGAAATGTCTATTTGCGTAACTTTATTAAAAGTTTGGATTTTTTGAAGATTTTTTCAAAATCTCTCTCGACAATTTAGGGGGTTCTGAACATTCGATTACGTTTAAAAACAATAGGCTTCCAGTATTCAGGGATTGTGATTTTTGTACCAAATTTCGTTCGAATCGGTCCATTTGTTCGTCAGTTATCGTCTCCACAGTCTCACTGACACACACACACATACACACACATACACATACACACACACACACACACATACTTTCACATAGACACACACACAGACACACAGGTATCACCTCAAAAATGTTTGATTCGTGATCAGGGATGCTTGAAACTTGCTCTCCCGTCGAAAACTCGAATTCGAATTTTCGACCCCGTCACAATACTTTCCTTATACATTATGTATATAAGGAAAGTAATAATTTTCCGGGCCGTGGTCTCCAGGTTGTGAAGCATTGTTCTATTGACATGCCTTGAGTTACAATATACGATCATTTACAGATATAACTTGTAATTTTAAACTACTTTCAGGCGACGTGTATTGTATTTTATATATTAAATTCATATTATATATTTATATTATGATTCATAATGTGAGTTTGTGTTGTGGCTTTAAAACTAGTTCAAAAGTTCTCCGATTGAGGGCACCACATGCATAGTTTATTTATATATCACGGATGTTCAAGCACAATGTATAGTTTGCATACTTTTATTATGTATATATATTTATAAAGAACATATTTTCATATGTTTTTCCCCAACTGGACTGAAATTGAGTCAAAATATTTCCACAAATACGTTTAACCAATATGTGATTGCTTATTATATATCCCTAAATGCATTGTCTATAATACAATCACGACAACAATGTGGTTTTATTGATTTAATGGCAATGACACAAAACGTTGTTGAATACTGTTTAAGCAATACTGTGCTGATAGATCGAGAAAATTTTATTATTCATTAGGTTTTAATATACGGACAACTCAATGACGTCTGATTCATAACAGGCATATATACTCCAATAATGAACACGATGATATTGATTATTAAACTGTACATGCAGACTCATACAAAAATATTTAATAATTTAATTTTTTAATATTTTGTTTCATTGGAGACTATTTTCACAAGGTTTTTAAAAATCACACACGGTTTTTAAAATCGCACACAAGGATTTTTAAAATCACCCATTTTCACAAAGTTTTAGAAAATGGACTAATTTCAATTATAATATATCATCTACAATTAATTTTAATACTTCAATTTGTGTTTATAACGATATAGATTGATTAGAAATATTTAAATATTACCATTGTATATATATGACGAAAAAATTATTTTTCACAAATATGTGTAATCTATATTCAATTATTAATATCACCTTTCAAATTGTATTGGTTATAACACAATCTCCAAAACCAATGGGGTTTTATAGATTAATTCCCAGTGATACAAGACAATATTGAATATTACCAGAACAACATTGTACATTATTGTGATGACATATCATAAAAATTTTCCTCTAATTGGGTTTTGATAAATGAACAGCCCAATGACTTCCGAATAAAAGCAGGCATTTTCTCCAACGAGGAAAGTGCAGCTATTGATTATTCAGCTGCATATGTTGATTCACAGAAAAAATCATAAATAATTCTGTCTGTATTGGAGATTGTTTTCATAATTATTTGTTGAAAAATATGTAAATTTTACCTGTTTAATTGTAAGTAAAAATACATAGGAAAATTTACAATGAATTTTAATAATAATTTATTTTTCTTTCAATTTGATGGGCACATATGTTAAAATACCACACACGTTACGCATCCACAATCAAAGCATAATTATTTCCCAATGTAAAATCTGTAAAGAATATATTTTTTCTAGATAGTCTATACTTTCCCATATTTGGAAAATTTTCCATATTTTACATTCCCACATTCATCATTAATTTACTACATATTTTCTTTTATTATTGAATAGTTAAACTATTATGTAACACTTACTTATCTTTAGCATTTTATTTAACTTTCATACTTAAATTATTACTGTGATACAGTATTATGTTATACAGGATAAAAATATAATAGTTTTTTGTTAATACATACCTAGGCGAAAAAATACGCGAGACTTGATTTTATGAGACGACACCTATTTATGGTGCGGAAAACAATTTATAATATCACGTCACATGATGTTGATGGACGCGAGGGGCGATGGAGGAGTTCAATGAGGAGTCGATTACACTGGCGAGAGAGAGAGAGATTGTTCAATTGTAATAAAATATTGTACAATTAAAGCCTGTAACAGGCCCCTCACTGATGCCTGCAATCCAATGGGCAGCCAGAGCGGAGTTGACAGGAAACCATGCACAAAATATATTTTGTCAGATGTTGGTGAGTTATCATGTGGTAAAGATATATTCGAGAAATTGGCGAGTTAGGAAGCAGTAAAAATCAGAGCTTAGAAATGTAAGAATAAAGTTTGTGAAATAAAAAGTACAAGTGCAGAAAATATTAAAAGTAAACGTCCAGGTTCAAAAAAGAAAGTAGAAACACTATAAATCAGCATTACGGTCCACGAGACTCAATGCCTACTAATGAGCTAAGGTAAAAATGTTTAGTATCATCTATGATAGCATCTATGATTTAGATCTATGATTTAGATCTATGATTTAGCATCATACTTGATATTTAAAATCTGACTCTAAGTTAAGCAATAAGAATTCTGTATTACATTATAAATACCAGTAGAAACCTTTGCATGATAGTGTACTAATAAATGGAGAACAAAATGGTTAACGTACAAAGTACTATTAAATATAAATATATTATATGCGACTTCACGAAACAGTTCCATTATATGAGTAGATGACACTTTTCAGATTTTGACATCACAGATCCATCATTAATTTACCACATACTTTCTTTTAATAAAAAATAACCAAGATAGTCTCTAAAAATTACTTATATTTAATAATTTATTCAACTTTGAAACTAACATATTCACATTTAGAAAAACCACTTTAACACTAAATACGGGGAAAATAAATGCTTTCTTTTAATTAGAAAATCACGATAATTATACTGCTGTTAGAAACTAATTGTTAATTGTTCAAAGAAATTTATTGCTTTTGAATATTGCTTTTGTTATTGCTTTTGAATGTTGCGAATTTTATTTAAAAAGAATATTGCGATTATCTACGTTGCTGAACGGGATATTTAAAACATGAATACAATTGTTTGAGGGATGTTGCTGCTTTTGCTTCGTGGTATTGAACTCCGAGGACTATTCGAGTATTTGCATTGGAAATACTGAGAATGCATATTGAAGAGTTACCAGGTTCTTCATTCGTTCCGTACCTGAGGACAAGACTTTTTCCTCTTTTATGAGAACAAAGCTTTTTACATATGGTTCCGTTTAAAAATGCAGGTTTCGTATTCTGGAATTTGGCTGTTTGAGAGAAACTTGGAAAATGTCTTATTTTGTAAGAAATATAAGTTCTTACGATGAAAGTTATGAAATTGTATTATTTTACCTAAAAATCTGTTGAAAGCAGCGTTTGACTCTCTCTACAGACTCAAACTTATTTTATATTTTACTTTCATAATGAACTAAATTTAGTATAAATGCACAAACTGAACTAGATCCTTAGTGGTAGCTAATCACTTTAAAATTTCAGTTTCAATATTACTTAGGTTTAAAATTAAACTATTACTTAGGTTTATCCTGGGACAAGTTATTGCTTTATTCATTTTTTTATCTAAAATTATGTATAAATTAAGCATTTAATAAATGCATTTATTGAACATTCATATTTGGTCTTTTATTTCAGATTTTTTTGTATTTTCGCAAAGTTTTTTGCAAACCACCCAAGAATATGCAGAAAAACTGCAATTCTCATAAATCTCATAAATTTCTGATCTGCAGTCCACAGATCAAACGAAAGTCATTCCGGCAGTTCGAAGAATCGGAAAGGTGTGCATGTAAAGGTGTACAAGTTTTTAAATATCAGCTGGTTCTTCAACAAGCCTTTGGTGGTAAGGGTTGACAAGCTCTATGGATGAAAATACAGCACAATTTAGATAGTGTGTTTAGATGGGAAATATTTGCCAATATGGCTGTTTGCACAATATGTAAAGGACTTGAGCATAAACTTTTTGATTGTATATAAATTCTTTGTTGTAACATAAACTCTCTCATTCTAAAATATATAAATTCAACTTCTCACACTCTAAACGTCGTATTTTAGCAGCTGCTGGAGAATCTTTTGTTGCTATATTGTAAGTATATATATGTTGTAATTTGTTTATTTCAGATGCATCGCAATACTCTTATATTCATTTAGAAATCCACAGAAACATGAGTTGGGTACGGCTTTTGATATAGCAGTCAAAGTCGAAGAAATTGCTTCTATAACTTCATAAATAGAATTAAAGCTTGTTGTTGTTGTAGAATCTATGTTGCGATCCTTTTAATGTCAACTTCTTTTAACGGCCAAATTGTTTAAGGAAATCCTCTTCGATTATCGTCTTATAGCCATCAGTAAGCATAAATAAAATGATAGGAGACTACAAATGTTCCTCATTGGGGCGATCAATGAACCACTATACCAAAGGAAGTTGTCAATATATCCATCAAAGTGACCCTGTATATATTATTTTCTTTAAAAATAATATTATGTATAGTTTTCATTTTTAATACACTGTATAATTTAATTAATACTTTATAAATGGATACGAAGATAATATTCATATTTGAGATTAATTTTCATTTCCATGGACCTTACTTTATTTCCAGATATTTAGCTATTACCGTTTCGTTCATGATGTATAAACAATAAAAGGAAAATTATACAAACAATCTAAATTTTATCACTGAATCTAGATGTTTAAATTAGGTGAAAACATCTATTCACAATCCAGAGGCAGAAAATTTTAATGTTGCATAGTGTAATTACAACATCCGAATAGTCAATTGTCAGAACTACATTTTGACCCGAAGTATCTAGTTAGTTGCCAAAATAATTTTCACAGCCAAAGAAAAAAAGCCTTTACTACGTTAAGTAATTTTCTAGTTCATAGATCGCGTAGTATTTATATTGATCAGTGGATATCTCAATTGATAAATAGTCAACTTTCCAGAATGAAATTGGATGGAATGGAAATCTGAGATCGGAATCTTTACCAAACCCGTTTTTAATGTCTCCGAATCTTCTATGAGATTCGGCTGAATCCAGTTTCTAATGTCTCAGATGAATTTCCTATTAAAAATTCAGATGTATGTTTGCATAATAGGATTCTAATGTCTCAAATGACTCTAATATAGAAAATCTAATTCAATATTTATATCCCTATATACATAGTATAATGTATAGACAAAGTATTGTGACGTGGTCAAAAATTCTAATTTTGTTTTCGAAGGAAAAGCACGTTTAAAGCTTGCCTGAACTCGAATAATGTGCAATAGTTTTGCAACAAATTTGTGTAATAGTTTTGTACTTTAAATCCCAATAATGCGCCAAAAGTATTTTATATAGAATTTGGGGGTTCCGCCCCTATCGCTACCCTTGCAACCACCGTAACTCGCTTCGCGAGTCGTGAGGATCCGCCTTCTAGTATCTGAGTTCGAGTACAGCCTTTTGTTCGCACTTTTGTGCCGCCTGCTACACAGACATAATACGCAAATGTTTACCGTCCTTGTTAACTGACATTCGACAGCCTTAGAACTCACTTTGCAAGTTCTTCCAATCTGAAGGGCGAATACAACCGCCCACGTGTTCCATGCTCGCTGACAATGGCAGAATCCCGAGCCTCCGCCCTCCATTGGCTGCCGCTAATTAATCGAGTAACTCGATCCACGAGTGGGAAACTTTCGCTTCCTAATCACGAACGCTCACTGACGCTAGCAGAACTCCCGGGATCCGCCCTCCATTTGTAGCCGCTCATATATAGGCTGCCGCCCATTTATTGGCTCCCGCTCATTTATTATTATTATGGGTTGGTGAAGTGAAAGGCTTCGCTTTCTACTCGCTGACGCTAGCTAAGCTCGCTTCGCGAGCATTTGCGTGCCGACTGCTACGCAGGCGTAATGCATCTGTTGGGGACTGTTTTTTATTAACTTACATTCACCAGCCCGACAGCTTGCTTCGCCAGCTCTTTTAATTCGGACACAATCGCCTACGTTTCCTATGCTCGCTGAAGTTCGCAAAACCGCGGGATTCCGCTCTACATTGACTGCCACTTATTATTCGTAGCTCGCCGCAGGCGTGATGTCTTCGTGGGAGATTCTACTCGTTATTAGATGACGCTCATCAACTCCCTTAACTTCGCGAACAATGTCACCAAACTCAGCTCCCATATCGCTACGCTCGCCAACTCTGAATATCGCTTCGTGAGTTGGGAATTTTTATGACTACTTCCTGACGCTCGCTGAGGCTGCATCGCTTATCCTTTCGTGCCACCTGATATTAAGAACGATTTCTTATTGTATTAGGAAGAAACGGCAAAATTTCATAACGTTTGTCTTTGCTGCTTGTTTGTAATACAGTTTCATAATACGTGTTACGCTTTCAGTACGGATATATATCTTAAATAATAAAAGGCAATGTCTGTCTGTGCGTCTGTCTGTCTGTCTGTCTGTCTGTCTGTCTTATACACTATACGCTCAGCGACCGCGCGTCGGAGAGCTACGAAATTTGGCAATCGGAGACCCGGGAGGGTGGGAAGGGGACACATAAAGACCGATTTTTAAAATTTTAATTATTTTTTTTGTTATTTAATGTTTTATGCGATTTCGACCGTTTTTTGATCTTCTTGCCCTTTTTTCTCCTCGATCCAGACATTGTAGAAAAAAACAAATCACACCATCGGAAAGAGCAGAGAATTTCGAGTAAAAATATATCAATTTCAAATCTCAGAGATAAATTCTAATATTTTTTTTATGATTTTAAAGCAAAAGTCACTTTTGACTCAAAAAAACGATTTTTGGTTTTTAAATTCTCGCATAGTAAAAAGTACTCAGAATTTCGACTAATAATTTACATTTTTAGAAAGGTCAAACATCTGGCATTCTTACAAGTCTAATTTGGTCAGGAAATATTCCGTATTGCCCACAGGATCGGGATTTTAAAAGTTTCCGAATTTCAATTTCTCGGCGTTCCGCTCGGCGTGCCGCTTCGTTTCTCCCCCGCTGAAGGAGGGAAGGTGGTGGGTGGGGACGTCAAGGTGGAGGTGACGTCACGGTTCTGAATAGAGCTCCTTTGCTCTATATAAATTATTATATTTTAACTTTTGGATATTTTAAATGGATATTTTAATTTTATGGATATTTTAAATGATGGAACAATGAAACAATGGAATGAGGATGATGGAATTAAGCATATGGTCATTTTAAATTGCAAATTAGCGCGCGGGAAGTTAGCGGTAGGCCCGGGTTCGATACCCGCCACTGCCAAAACTGCCGCCGTGTTTACGTGGAATACGATCACGTTAAATATGTGGGTCCGTAAGTTCTTCCGAGAGGTTGGTGGTAAGGGAAGGAGGATACGGCCCCTGTGGATCCCTCCCCCACTGGGTTCCCGTCTAAATTGGATGAATATATAGAAAGTTATGGAGATTGTCGCGGAGGGCGCGGCAGCCCAGTGGTTAGCGCGCGGGAATTGCACTCAGTAGGTCCGGGTTCGATTCCCGCCACTGCCAAAACTTACGCCACGTTCACGCAGAGTACGATCACGTTAAACATGTGGGTTCGTGAGTCCTTCTGAGAGGTTGGTGGTAGGGGAAGGAGGGTACGGCCTAAATTGGGTGAATAAAAAGAAAGTTATGGAGATTGTCGCGGAGGGCGAAGTAGCCCAGTGGTTAGCGCGCGGGAATTGCACGCAGTAGGCCCGGGTTCGATTTCCAAAATTGCCGACGTGTTCACGCGGAATAAACATGTGTGTCTCTAAGTCCTTTCGAGAGGTTGGTGGTTGGGGAAGGAGGGTACGGTCCCCGTGGGTGCTTCTCCCACTGGGTTCCGGTCTAAATTCGGTGAATAAAAAGAAAGTTATGGAAAATGTCGCGGAGGGCGAAGTACACCAGTGGTTAGCGCGCGGGAATTTCACTGGGTAGGCCCGGGTTCGATTCCCGCCACTGCCAAAACTGCAGCCGCGTTCACGCGGAGTACGATCACGTTAAACATGTGGGATCGTAAGTCCTTGCGAAAGGTTGGTGGTAGGGGAAGGAGGGTACGGTCCCTGTGGATGTCTCCCCCACTGAGTTCCGGTCTAAATTGGGTGGCACTTCCTGGCCGTCCAAACAGTTATCTTACACCTTCTGGTAAGGTCGCGCCAGCGAGTGTGCCACGGTCAGAATTTTCAAGGATAGCGAACAGGCTGGTCGCCAAAGGCGGCTAGTCTTAAATAATAAAAGGCAATGTCTGTGTGTGTGTCTGTCTGTGTGTCTGTCTTATACACTATACGTTCAGCGACCGCGCGTCGGAGAGCTACGAAATTTGGCAATCGGAGACCCGGGGGCGTGGGAAGGGACACGTGAAAACCGATTTTTAAAATTTTAATTATTTTTTTTGTTATTTAATGTTTTATGCGATTTCGACCGTTTTTTGATTTTTTTGCCCTATTTCCTCCACGATCCGGACGTCGTAGAAAAAAACAAATCACACCATCGAAAAGAGCAGACAATTTCGAGTAAAAATATATCAATTTCAAATTTCAATTTCGATTTCTAATATTTTTTAAAGATTTTAAAACAAAAGTTACTTTCTGTTCAAAAAAACCAACTTTCGTTTTTAAATCCTTCCATCGTAAAAACTACTCATAATTTCGACTAATAATTTACATTTTTAGAAAGGTCAAACATCTGGCATTCTTACAAGTCCAATCTGGTCAGGAAATATTCCGTATTGCCCACAGGATCGAGATTTTAAAAGTTTCCGAATTTCAATTTCTCGGCGTTCCGCTCGGCGTTACGCTTCTTAACCGGCGTTTCTCCCCCGCAGAAGGAGGGAAGGTGGTGGGTGGGGACGTCAAGGTGGAGGTGACGTCACGGTTCTGAATGCAGCTCCTTTACTCCATATAAATTATTATATTTATATTTTAAATGATGGAACGATATGGATTTTTTAAATGTATATTTTAACTTTTGGATATTTTAAATGGATATTTTAATTTTATGGATATTTTAAATGATGGAACAATGAAACAATGGAATGAGGATGATGGAATTAAGCATATGGTCATTTTAAATTGCAAATTAGCGTGCGGGAAGTTAGCGGTAGGCCCGGGTTCGATTCCCGCCACTGCCAAAACTGCCGCCGTGTTTACGTGGAATACGATCACGTTAAATATGTGGGTCCGTAAGTTCTTCCGAGAGGTTGGTGGTAGGGGAAGGAGGATACGGCCCCTGTGGATGCCTCCCCCACTGGGTTCCCGTCTAAATTGGGTGAATATATAGAAAGTTATGGAGATTGTCTCGGAGGGTGCGGCAGCCCAGTGGTTAGCGCGCGGGAATTGCAATCAGTAGGCCCGGGTTCGATTCCCGCCACTGCCAAAACTTACGCCACGTTCACGCAGAGTACGATCACGTTAAACATGTGGATTCGTGAGTCCTTCCGAGCGGTTGGTGGTAGGGGAAGGAGGGTACGGTCTAAATTGGGTGAATAAAAAGAAAGTTATGGAGATTGTCGCGGAGGGCGAAGTAGCCCAGTGGTTAGCGCGCGGGAATTGCATGCGGTAGGCCCGGGTTCGATTTCCAAAATTGCCGCCGTGTTCACGCGGGGTACGATCACGCGGAATAAACATGTAGGTCTGTAAGTCCTTTCGAGAGGTTGGTGGTTGGGGAAGGAGGGTACGGTCCCCGTGGGTGCCCCTCCCACTGGGTTCCAGTCTAAATTCGGTAAATAAAAAGAAAGTTATGGAAAATGTCGCGGAGGGCGAAGTATCCCAGTCGTTAGCGCGCGGGATTTGCACTAGCGCGCGGGAATTTCTCTCGGTAGGCCCGGGTTCGATTCCCGCCACTGCAAAAACTGCAGCCGCGTTCACGCGGAGTACGATCACGTTAAACATGTGGGATCGTAAGTCCTTCAGAGAGGTTGGTGGTAGGGGAAGGAGCGTACGGTCTCTGTGGATGCCTCCCCCACTGAGTTCCTGTCTGAATTGGGTGGCATTTCCTGGCCATCCAAACAGTTACCTTACACCTTTCTGGTATGGATATTTTAAATGGATATTTTAATTTATAGATATTTTAAATGGATATTTTAATTTTATGGATATTTTAAATAATGGAACGATGGAACGAGGATGATGGAATTAAGCGCTTATCATATGGTCATAATAAAATTTAAATTAGCGCGCGAGAATTGCACTCGGTAGGCCCGGGATCGATTTCCACCACTGACACGGAGTACGATAATGTTAAACATATGGGTCCGTATGTATTTCCGAGAGGTTGGTGGTAGGGGAAGGAGGGTACGTTCCCTGTGGATGCCTCCCCCACTGGGTTCCGGTCTAAATTGGGTGGCACATCCTGGCCGTCCAACCAGTTAGATCACAGCTTTCTGGTAGGTCGCGCCAACGAGTTTGCCACTGTTGGAATTTGCCATGATCAGCATTTTCAAGGGTTGCGAACAGGCTGGTCGCCAAAGGCGGCTAGTCTATATAATAAAAGGCAATGTCTGTGTGTGTGTCTGTGTGTCTGTCTTATACACTATACGTTTCGCGACCGCGCGTCGGAGAGCTACGAAATTTGGCAATCGGAGACCCGGGGGGGAGGGAAGGGGACACGTGAAAACCGATTTTTAAAATTTTAATTTTTTTTTTATTTATTTAGTGTTTTATGCGATTTCGACCGTTTTTTGCCCTTTTTGCCCTTTTTTCTCCACGATCCAGACGTCGTAGAAAAAAACAAATCACACCATCGGAAAGGGCAGACAATTGCGAGTAAAAATATATCAATTTAAAATCTGAATTTCGATTTCTAATATTTTTTAAAGATTTTAAAACAAAACTCACTTTTTGCTCAAGAAAACGATTTTTGGTTTTTAAATTCTCGCATAGTAAAAAGTACTCATAATTTCGACTAATAATTTACATTTTTAGAAAGGTCAAACATCTGGCATTCTTACAAGTCCAATCTGGTCAGGAAATATTCCGTATTGCCCACAGGATCGGGATTTTAAAAGTTTCCGAATTTCAATTTCTCGGCGTTCCGCTCGGCGTGCCGCTTCGTTTCTCCCCCGCTGAAAGAGGGAAGGTGGTGGGTGGGGACGTCAAGGTGGAGGTGACGTCACGGTTCTGAATAGAGCTCCTTTGCTCTATATAAATTATTATATTTATATTTTAAATGATGGGACGATATGGATTTTTTAAATGTATATTTTAACTTTTGGATAATTTAAATGGATATTTTAAATGATGGAACAATGAAACAATGGAATGAGGATGATGGAATTAAGCATATGGTCATTTTAAATTGCAAATTAGCGCGCGGGAAGTTAGCGGTAGGCCCGGGTTCGATACCCGCCACTGCCAAAACTGCCGCCGTGTTTACGTGGAATACGATCACGTTAAATATGTGGGTCCGTAAGTTCTTCCGAGAGGTTGGTGGTAAGGGAAGGAGGATACGGCCCCTGTGGATGCCTCCCCCACTGGGTTCCCGTCTAAATTGGATGAATATATAGAAAGTTATGGAGATTGTCGCGGAGGGCGCGGCAGCCCAGTGGTTAGCGCGCGGGAATTGCACTCAGTAGGTCCGGGTTCGATTCCCGCCACTGCCAAAACTTACGCCACGTTCACGCAGAGTACGATCACGTTAAACATGTGGGTTCGTGAGTCCTTCTGAGAGGTTGGTGGTAGGGGAAGGAGGGTACGGCCTAAATTGGGTGAATAAAAAGAAAGTTATGGAGATTGTCGCGGACGGCGAAGTAGCCCAGTGGTTAGCGCGCGGGAATTGCACGCGGTAGGCCCGGGTTCGATTTCCAAAATTGCCGCCGTGTTCACGCGGAGTAAACATGTGGGTCTGTAAGTCCTTCCGAGAGGTTGGTGGTTGGGAAGGAGGGTACGGTCCCCGTGGCTGCCTCTCCCACTGGGTTCCGGTCTAAATTCGGTGAATAAAAAGAAAGTTATGGAAAATGTCGCGGAGGGCGAAGTACCCCAGTGGTTAGCGCGCGGGAATTTCACTCGGTAGGCCCGGGTTCGATTCCCGCCACTGCCAAAACTGCAGCCATGTTCACGCGGAGTACGATCACGTTAAACATATGGGTCCGTATGTTTTTCCGAGAGGTTGGTGGTAGGGGAAGGAGGGTACGTTCCCTGTGGATGCCTCCCCCACTGGGTTCCGTTCTAAATTGGGTGGCACATCCTGGCCGTCCAACCAGTTACCTTACTCCTTTATGGTAGGTCGCGCCAACGAGTTTGCCACGGTTGGAATTTGCCACGATCAGCATTTTCAAGGGTTGCGAACAGGCTGGTCGCCAAAGGCGGCTAGTACAACAATAAAACAGTTAATTGTTGTGCAATATAACAATGAAATCCTAATGTTCATAGCAACAATGGCTGCAAAACTCTCTGTTTGTTTGTCAGGATAAATAATAAGTGATATGAATATCAAAATTTCACATTTTCCAAAGTTCACTGCTAACGCTGTGTCATGTTTAGAAATAAATATATATACCTTTACAGTTTTTGATGCTTCAATAACTTAGTCCTCGCTCATTTTGTAACGTTTCTGCCAGAAACCAATCAGAAAGAAGCTAGCAATCGTCTCCACCAATTAAATCTCTCACCAGTAGAGAAGGAAAATGTTCACTTCAGAAGTGCATACAAATTAAATGACTTATTAAATACATCGAAATTTAAGAAATGGGCTACATCCTGCAAAAATTCAACTACGTAGGTACATGTCAACAAAAATTGGAGGTCTTCCTATTGCTACTCTGTCCAGGACGTGAACATGTTACTCAAAAATTCTTAACTTTGGCTTTCACATTAAATATTTCCTAAACAAAATTTTAAATCAAATCTAATAGTTCTATATAAATGTACCAAATTTCATATTTTTATATGCTATATATTTTGCGATACGTCACAGAGAAACTTGAGAAACGCGAAATTTGTCTAACAGCGGCAGCTATTTTTTTTAAATATAGACAGGAAATACCCATCATTCCGTTTATCTGCAACGTTTGGCGATAAATTTGGCGAACTTGATGGTACATTTAGTGAAATATTTCCAACTTGGATATGTGGTGTCGGTATTGGTGAAACCACAGACAAGAAGCAAAACAGTTTTTTAAACAATATTTATTATAACAGAAAAATAACAGGCTAGTGAGCGAATCTATATTAATAACATTTTTAGTGGAACAGTACATTTTCAAGTGAATCAGCAAATCACTCAGAATCGCTCTTGGTAGGGTGTGACAATTGAGAACACCCATAGAGGAAGAAACATAGAGAGAGTGCACATACACATTCTGATATAGGATAATCACAAGTAACCTTCATAATACACTTACATCACGTGATATTTTAGAGTAACAATTTCATTCTTAAGACAATTATTAATTACTTAAATCCACAGACCTGTTTGGGGTTTATCGACACTCCATTTCTTTAGACAGAAAAATGAATATAAAACAAAAATGTACATTCCTGTCTTTACAACACATGTAAATTTAACAATCCTGGAACGTAGAAAAATATAAATCTGGATAGACTGTCGGAACTTCAAACAGCAGAGCACTTGAGGAACGAAATCGGAAACAATCGAGAACCTGGATACTCAACACTAATCTGATAGAAATATGGCATCTCGGCTGGTCATGAAAATTTTTTCACACACTAGGAATGGAGGAAACACAGGTACTCGGGAAACAACAGGAACTTCGTTGCTGTTCTAGAACACCCAACGTCATTCGCGACAGGACGGATTCGAAATATCAAAATTCCTCCACAACTCGACGATAATCCATTCAGAAATCAAAAGCCACAATAAGGGTCAGGCCTGATAATCACTGTATATAAGCAGCACTTTGCTTTTAATAGCGTTTCGAGGCCTACCCATGGGAAGATTTTTTTGTTCCATCAGAACAAAATTCCATTTCTTCACAGGCAATGCTATGCATTTTTACGAGAACGAAGATCATATTTTTGTCTGAGCCATACCGGCCCCAAAACCACTCCTTCTCCCTTAGGCATTATATTATCTGCAATACAATCCATTTATATTCGACCCCAGTCCATTTCATTCTAAAATTCGCGTTCCGACCGCGAATCCAAACACAAGCCACCCTCTCGATTTCAGCTATATCCTCTCTATCGCCAAAACATCCAAAAGCCGCGCGTGCGCAAAACTGGCAAGGTCAAAAACCTAGTAAAAGGAAAACCAAATATAAATTATTTTATTAACACTTTACAACATAGTTGAAAAGTGTTTATGACTTGTTCATTCTGTCTGACTGTCTGTCTGTCTGTCCGTCCGTTAGCACGATAACTGCCGTAAAAATGACTTTAACAAAATGAAATCTTAGTATGTTATTCAGACGGTCTGTGGACTCTATGGGAATATAAATAAATAATATCACCAAATTAGTTTTTTACTGAACCCGGGTTGAAAAAATGAAATACATTGAACCCTATAGGACCTAATTTTTCAAACATTTTTTAAGCAAATTTAAAATTCACAAATTGCTTCGAAAGTTTTAGGAAATATTCACATTATCCCATAAAATATATAAAAAAAAGTCAGTAAAATATGTTAAGTAGTTTTTTAATTAAAAATTATTTAATATGAGGAATAAAACAAATTCAATTAAATTCTGACTTTTGGGATATCCTCCAGAATGAAAAAATATATATATTATATAATAAATATCTTTCCAAGAATTTAATCATTTTGTATAAGAGAGAAGCTTTGCATTTTAAAATAAATTTGGTAGATAACAATTTTTCAAATTTTTTTTTAATTTTATATAACTCTTCATTATATACTTATTTGATGGAATTTTTAATGCACTTTTCTACGTCCTAGAGAGTTAAAATTTGATACACAGCTTAAAATTGTTGAACGTTTTATTCTACAAAAATTTGGTGGATCTTTAAATATACATCATACATTTTTTTTTAAATGAACTGCAAAGATTCCCCGTTCACTTCTATAAATCATGGTTGTAATATTGTTAAAAATTCTGATGTGGGCAGCAGATGACCTTTCCCTGCAGACGTTCTCTTTATTTCTTCAATAATAATTTGAGTTTATCTGCACAGAATAACAGCCATAAGTATTTTAAATGACATTGAATTTGCACGTTAAACTTAAATTTGGTTCCCATTTGATAGCTGGATTTATTGTCAAAGGTGGCGTAGCATAAACGCGAAAAGACTAGAATATCTCAAGAATGGTTAGTCCTAGAGTAATGGGGTTAGTCTTATTAATTTTGTTGTGAAAAATCACGTATAAAATAGGAATTTAATTGATATAATTGAGCACACGTAGTCTTTTATTTTTATATGTAACGATTTTTGCGGGCCATTTCACAAAAATAGCCAGTTCCTTTTTCTCGAATCGTACTAGAATAACCTACAAATGATTTATATACCAAATTTTGTTAAAGTTGGTATGTAAATCACTTGTAGGTTATTGAAATATTATACACTAAATTTTGTTAAATTTGTTCCATTAGTTTTTAGCTAGAGTGGGTAAAAGCAATTTCTGCCGGCCATTTCGCAAAGAAGGCATATTCTTTTATTACGAATCGTACTATAATCTAATGAACATCAGGATTTCCCACAAAAAACATACCTACCAAATTTTAACATACCTACCAAAACATACCTACCAAACCTACCTACCAAAATCATACCTAAACATTCCTACCAAATTCGGTTCATTAGTTTTTCAATTAGAGTGGATATAATATCCTCACAGACACACAGAAACATACACAGATACACCCTTACACACACAGACGTCTTCCTAAAAATAGTTTTTTCGTGTTCTAGAAGTCCCAAAACGTGTAGATCCTTCAAAAATTCGAATTCCGATCTTGGGCACAATTCCAATACTTTGAATACATACACACATACACACATATATTATATGTGTATCTGTGTATTATCTGTGAATCTAAATTCCATGCCTATGCAATTACAATAGTTGTGATTTTAAATGATCCCTAAACTTTTATTATTTCTTTAACGAAGCCTAATTTTAACATATGCAAAATGCAAATATCTCAAGCGATTGTAAGGTGAGTTACATAAGAATTACTGGATTTTTTTCACACAAAATGATTTAGCTCTGGAGTCTGGAATACAAGTTATATGAATGAAATATTCATTGATTTTGCGTAGAGAAACAGATGATTTATATTTCGATACAGTTTTAAATATTTAAGTATAATAAATTACTGTAGTACTGTGATAATGTAAAAGATATCGCACTGAACGTATCACATTTTAGAAATTTTTAAATGAAATTGCATTTCAGTTAGAAAGTGTTTCATAATCAATGCTTATGCATGATTGATCTTTCTTGTTTTTTTTTAATTCTGGAATATAAACAAACTCGTAATTTAAAGCTCGCTTCCCTCAAACGTTGGGTGGGAATCAATCGAAAGGATATTTACATGATACAATTAATACTCTCTCTCAAACAGAAATAAACGGAATTACAGCACATAGGGTGTGAAAACCTTATCACAGATATATTTAGCCACATATTTTTGAAAATATCATTAAAATTGTAAAAATGACGCCAAGTCTACGAAAATGACTTCAGATTGATGAATTAAATTTGTTTTATATATGGATTATATTGTTTTTTACGGATGCTATCAATATTGATAATTGTCAATTTTTGAGCTTCTTAAAATATAAGTTAATTGAGAATTTTAAATAGTTTTACATGTATTCATCCGGAAAAGCGCCAAATGAACAATTCAATACTAAAGTGTCATAGATCTTATACATCGGTTTTTCACTCTGAAAGAATTAAATTCATTGCATTATATAGAGAAAGTTATGTGCTGCCCACATCAGAATTTTTAGAAAATCCACGCTGTTGTTTGTACTAAATAAGTATGTTATGCATCTTGAATATTATTGTTTAATAATAACTGTTGCCAGTGATTTAAGTATTTTAACTTCGAAAAGGTTACACTTTTGTAGATGATAATTGAGATTTTAACATGGTACAATCCTGTGGGAATTTAAAATAAAATGCACAAAACATACGATTTAAACATTTCATACATTAATTCTCAAATGCAAACACTCGACTCAAATTAAATATCAGAAAGTCATTTGATATTCAAACAAGTGGATTAAAATAAACTCGAATTTACAAGATTCCCAAGAGTTTGAAATCAGCACTTACGATTTTAAGAAAAGTTTTTAATTTACTTGATATTTTAAATGAATACGCGATATTCTCATTTTTAAATATTCTATATATTTTATTTTAAATGTAGGCTGTTGAATGAAAATATCAGATCATAATGTTTTAAGTGTATCGAAGAATTGCAAACATACAGAAAATATAATTAAATATAAACTAAGCAATCGTAAAGTATTTCACAAACTGCATTTCTAAATTTTTTCTTATAACTTTAGAAAGAAACTTTAGGATTTAAAGAGTCCGTATTTTTGCACTGCATTAAAATTTCTGGATAATAGGTTGCAATTTATCATCTTTTCATACTAATGCTTAAATTCATTGCAGTTTTTCATACTATTGCTTTTATAATCATGTTTTCATAATATTATTGTGTTCCAGAAAGTTTTCTTTCATAATTTTTACAGGGATGCATGTTTTAAGACATCCTTTTGTGTGTGTGTGTGTGTGTGTCGAAAGCCCAGACCATCCGACTCGTCGGTAGACTTAGAGCAGCTATTTGGATGGCCGGATGTGAGTGTGTGCGTGTGTGTAATACTATTGTTTTTTGTGTTCCAGAATGTTTGCTTTTACAACTTTTACAGAGATGCATGTTTTATGACATACTGTGTGTGTACGTATGTGTTTGTGTCATACAATTGTTTAAGAAAGTATTGTGTACCGGAAAAGTATTATTTCACAACTTTTACAGAGATTCTGTACGTGTGTGTGTGTGCGCGAGGGTGTGTGTCATGCTATTGCTTTAAGAAAGTATTGTATGCAGGAATATTTTGCTTCCACGATTTTTATAGAATCTGTGAGACCAGAAATTGACCTCACATTTGATGAGACAATTTTATGTGTGGAATTTTAGCAAGGCCCAGCTCAGCCCCTCTGGTATGGCACCCCTAAATTTATAGTCTTTTGACCTTTAGGTTCACGTCGTCATAAATCTTGGTGTAAGCCAGACTACAAGCTTTGTTTGCCGTTTTGGCCACCATAATGTCCACACATAAAAGTGTCTCATCAAATCTGAGAACAATTTCTGGTCTCACAGAAATATTTTTTAAGATATTTTGAATAGATTTAGAAACATTTTGCTCTGCATATGTGTGTGTCTGTGTGCATATCACACTATTGCTTTAAGGAAGTCTTATGTTCCAAACACAATTTTTTAGAGAAGTAAGTTTTATGATATTTTGTACATTTTGAATATTTTTGGAAAATATTTTGCTCAGTGTGAGTGTGTTTGTATGTGCATGCTCGCGTGCGTGCACATACAAACATTTTCTACAAAATATTTTTTGTGTGTATTTGCAGCCACGCAATTTCGTGACATGGGACCCCTGAAAGGTAAAACCTATAAAACAATAATCACTGTTTAACATTTATTTTGTCTAGAAAATAAATAAAATTCAATCATTTTAAAAGCTAATTTTAAAAAGTAGGCATTTCTGTAGTGTTATAAATTGTGTTAGTCTGCATGTTTTTAATAGCTGTTTTGTCGCGTTCCACCCTCATTTGACGAAAATGCGCTTCATACCTCGTCTGTACATTAAAGTAGCAATGCCATTTCTATTCCGTACTATTTTTTAAAATCTGATGTGGATAACACATAACTTTCCTTATATAATGCAATATATTTACTACTTTTAAAGTAAAAAAAACAGGTTCTTCTTATATTAGATACTTATATTCTTTCCAAGATATTGAATTTTAGACGATTAGTCGTCATTTTCATTGATTTAGCGTCATTTTTATCCATTTGGCGAAATTTTCGTAAATTTGGCAACATTTTTAAAAAGTCGCCAAGTTGGTGATATTCCACCAAATTTGTCGTCAAAATCTCGCCAAGCGTTATGGACGAAGAAATAAGTTATTCTTACAGCAGATAAATGACTATTGGCATTCAAATACATAAGTATTACTCAAAGTATCTTTTCTCATGAATGGAATGAGCTAGATCCACGAGAATGAACTCACCCAATTTATCGCATGGTATTACATATGAAAAGTGAACATGTTTCTCAAAAGGAAATACTTTTTTTCTATTTTATATGACTTTTTGATAATTTTTTTGAAAAATGTACAATATATCGAAAACGGTTCATGTTAGCGTTCTAAAATTTATGTCAATCGTTTTCTAATGAAATATTACATAAGAAATGTCTGTTCGCGTAACTTTACTTGCGGTTTTGATTTTTTGACGATTTTTTAAAAATTTCACTCAAAAATTTAGGGGGGTTCTGAACATTCGATTTCGTATAAAAACAATAGGCTTCCATTGTTTACAGATTGTGATTTCTGTACCAAATTCCGTTCTAATCGGTCCATTCGTTCGTCAGTTATCGTCTCCACACACTCACTGACACACACACACACACACACACATACTTTCACACACACACACACACACATACTTTCACACACACACACACACACATACTTTCACACACACAGTCATCACTTCAAAAATGTCCGATTTGTGATCAGGGATGCTTGAAACGTTCTCTCCCGTCGATAACTCGAATTCGAATTTTCGACCCCGTCACAATACTTTCCTTATACATTATGTATATAAGGAAAGTAATAATTGACGAATGAACAGACTGCTTTGTGAGACACAGCAAAACTCACGTTGTGTTAAACCGGGGTAAGTTAATATAATTTGATACAAGAGCAAGTTCAGAAATTAGAAGCTGTACAAGCTTCTGGTATGCACAACTTTGTATTTTAAAAGCACACTTTCATGTAATATAGCGTTAGCATGTATTTTTTTATGCGATATAACTTAAACTAAGTAATAATTATCTTTACGAAATTTTTGAACTGCAGGAAACATTTTTTGTGTTTTTCTACCTCTAAACATCTCAGAATACAAGAATGAGTCAATTTTTGGATAACAAATACTTTTCTTGCAATAATAAGCTTAGAGAGAAACAATATGCATCGAATAGTTCGATAACTATATTACAAAATCACAAGACAACAGTCAGATACAATAAAGCAGCAAATAAAAGCACTAATGAGCGTAACATGAAAGTAAATATAATAGTAATATAAAAGAACTAATAAGCGTAAATAGGAGCAACATATAGCAAATACATAGATAAATAACTAAAGAGATCACTAACCAACCGCGAAATGCAATAAAACAGCAAATGCTCAGCTAATTCACAAAATAGCTGACACTATTTCCAAAACACTAACGCAAGTCACAATTCAATATAACAATCATGACAACTACTCTCCAACTGAGCGATGAGTCATTTTATATACTCTCCGTGAAAATTTCTAGAAATTAATGCATTATGAATGAAAAAAAGCAATTGAGTTCGAGTTTATAAGGAGTGTCAGCTGCTGCCCTCAACACATTTTTGAATAAAATAAGACAACTTGCAACATGGGAACATTTGAAACTTTTATATTCTAATAAAATCGTCTTCACCAAAGTTTTGTTCTCATAAAAGCGGGGGAAAAATCTCTACCCTCAGGTGCGGACGGAATGAAAACCTGTTGTGCTTCAATATGAGTCTTTATATTGCCAATGTAAATACTTGAATAATAGTCAAATTTCAATACCATGAAGAAAAAGCAATAAAATATATCGAACAATTTCAATCTTGTTTCAAATATCTCTTTTAGTTAGTTTTTAGTAGCGCAGATAATTGAGATTATTTTTTCAAATAAATCCGTAGTTTTGGACTGTATTATTGGAGTGTCTGTAATATTTTATTACATGTAGGGATCGAAGAGCTTGTTATAAATAAAGAAATACCCCTACCTCAATAATAATACATTGTAGGTGAGATTGGGAAAGTTTTATATATATACATTAAGGTGGTTTGTCACTTTTACAAAATTTATTTAACGATTACAAAAAATATTCTTCACAAATTTGAAATATAAAACTATATCTAATCAGGCAGATCTAGGTCTAAAAGAGAAAAGATCGCTAAATCCTTTAACGCTTAGATTTAAAGATTGAGAGTTCACGGAATTTTTATCATCTCCTTTCTACTTTTAACATCTCCTTATCTCCTTCTACATGCAAACACATGTATTTTTATAATTGTGCAAAATATGTACAGAAAGCTTGACCGTCTTTATAAAAATATATACAGAAAGCTTTTCCGTCTAAAAATGACATTCAAACATTTTCAAAATAGCAATACTATTTCTATATTGTAGTAGTAAAACTAGCGATTCCGTTTAAAATGAGAAAGAAAATACAAGGAATTTCCCAAAACCACTTAAAATAATTTTCCGAGTAAACTTATCCCATTGATTGTTAAGGTAATTTATCTAAAAAATAATTTCCTTAAGATGATACACATGCCCTAGCGAGGGCGCGGTAGCCCATTGGTTAGCGCGCTGGAGTTGCACTCGGTAGGCCCGGGTTCGATTCCAGCCACTGCCATAACTGCCGCCGTGTTCACGCGGAGTACGATCACGTTAAACATGTGGGTCCGTAAGTCCTTCCGTGAGGTTGGTGGTAGGGAAGGAGGATACGGTCCCTGTGGATGCCTCCCCCACTGGGTTCCGGTCTAAATTGGGTGGCACATCCCGGCTGTCCAAACGGTTACCTTCCACCTTTCTGGTAGGTCGGACGGTCTGGGTCTCAACAACAACATGCCCTAGCGATTTCCACAATGATAAAAATAAGTTTCAACCGTACTACGGTACGTTGTTTAACACCCAGTTCATTTTCCATTTTTTGCCTGGAACAGTCAAAAATAACCTGTACTTTGTTCTAATTTTCACTCTGGGTAATAACCAATCACACTGAGTAAGACGAGAGAGTGTTGGAGGATCTATGTCGCGTCGAAATGATTACTATTTGGCATTTTAATATAAAATGCTAACACATATTTCTGAGTGAGCAGACGCGTTCTGATGAAATAAACAGTCCAGAAAGTCATCTACCTATTCTCCGTATCGCTATTTGTGCCACGACAATCTGTAAAGAACCTTGGTGCCCCAATCGGGAATCGAACCCTGGCTCTGCAATCAGGCCAGTCGACTCTCTACCGTTGAGCTAGTGGGACGAAATTGCAAGTTCATTTCGTTGAAATGGTCGTATCTCACAGATCCACGTACATACACAATCTACATGCAAACACATCTGCATTCTCCACCCTCTAATGTCAGATTTGCCGGGAACTGACAATCTGACTGACCACATACGGCTATTTTTAGCTCAGGTTAGCCTCATGCTACTACTATTTTTTACCAGGTTATTATCCTACATTTTCGTTATCCTGTCAATTTTAAATCGACGCTCAATCTTCCAGAGTCCACTGAATCCCTTTTAGGCGTACTGGGGTCACTTTCAGACCTCCGACATATTTACAATAACCTACAGGATTGATTTGTTCGGGAACCATTGTAAAAAAACCTTCCTGTCCCAACCGGGAATCGAACCCTGTATCTCTGAACTGGTTAGTCGATACTCTACTACAACTACTGGGAAGAAATTGCAAGCTCTTGTCTTTGAAGTGGACTCTGTAAATCCTGCAGAAATACTCCGATTTTTCTAATTCGCCTTCTTGAATAGCTGCTAGAGCTCGGAGAATTTTCGAATGAAATTTCATTTCTTTTATTACACGCGAATGACTCGATTTCAATTTTACTCATAGCTTGTCGGAATTTCCTCAACACAATTATAATTTTACATGCCGTTTTCGCCGGGACTGTAAATTAAACAAATACAGTGTTCTTCTTGTTCGACCGAGTTCATCCGACCTATCCGAAAGTGTAAAGTATATGTTTGGACGGCCGAAACAGTGCCACCCAATTCAGACCGGTACCCAGTGGGGACGCCATCAACAGGACCGGAACCTGTGGGGACGCCATCAACAGGAGCCGTATCCTCTTTCCCCAACAACCAAACCCTCGGAAGGACTACGGTCCCATATATTTAATCTGCATGTACTCCGCTTGAACACTGGAACAGTTTGGACAGAGGCAGGAATGAAACTCGGATTGTCTGAGTGCAATTACCATTGGCTAACTACTGGGCTTCACACACCAAATACGTCGTTCTGTAAAATCCGCAATCTCGAACAAAAGAAAAATGCCACAGCAGCACTCCGCTTCCTAGATACGGACCATATGCCATCCCTACACCAAGAAACTAACTACATTTTATAACTATACGCTTATAATTGTACACTTGCACTCCATAAATACAGTCCATTTGTGTGCTGCGATTTGATGCCAAAATGAATTTGTATCATCTCGTATATATCCTACTTATTTAATATCCAGGCCATCCAGCTAACCCAATGGGTGTAGAGCAGTTACAGGGGATGACCGGATATATGTCATAGTGTTTATCTTCCTTAAAATCCAACTTGAGCACAATAATCTCATTGTAACTAGAATAAAAATCTAATATTTGTATATTACAGATAGCGCTTAAGATGTATAATATGATACAAATTTATCATACAAAATATAATAAGAGAAAATATTTTTTTTTTATTTTTTTTTATTTTATTCAATTTACGTGGCAACTCCAGATGAAATCCAGTTACAGTAGCCACACAGAAAATTAAAAAGTACAGAACATAAGATACGAGAATACTATGTAGTAAACATGTCAAGCGCATTGAAACAGGCTTTTTAAAAACAGGAGTCAAGTTAAATATATCATTATCAGCACAATAGGTATTATATACATCAACAAATTTATAAATAGAATAGCATTTAATGAGTTGTGCTTAACAGTAGTATTGTGAAATAGAGTTTTTTTTGTCTAGTATTATTGACAGGTATATGAAATTCCAGGCAAGAAATTAAAATAGGGCAATCAATAGTATTATTTAAAACCTTATAATAAAACAAGAGGCAGGACCAGCTTCTTATTTTTTTAAGAGACATTAAACTATATGTCTGTCTGAGTTCCGTCATATGCATATTATAAGGATAATAGCCAGTCAATCTGTAATCAATAGTACGTAATTGTTTATTTTGCACGATTTCTATCCGTTGAGAATGCAGATTGTAAACAGGGTCCCAAACCATAGTTTGACTATATAAGTTACAATTAAAATAAGCCCATAATGCAACCTAAATCACGGGAATAGAAGACGCATTCAATAACACAGACCGATGTTTGCATTTTATCGTGAACAATATAAAAAGACATGTAAAAAACATATATTCTTCTCAAAATAATAAATCCTTTAAAATGGCAAAACTTCAGAGCATAAAACATTCATTTTCTAACATAACCATGTGTACAAAAGTGTATTCTAATGATATAAAGAAAAGAACCATGCCCTCAGGCTTACAGTGAATGAAAATCTGTAGCGATTCAATATACATGTGTAATATTGCCAATGCAAATAATCAAATTCTATACTTCGATGCAAAAGCAAAAAAATCCCTGAACGGTTACATTCTTGTTTCAAATATCTTGTTCAACTATCTGGCAGTAACTGGTTGAGAGACTTTGAAAATAAAACTTTTATTCTTTCAGTATATAGTGTTGAAGTTGTTTTTCTAAGTGCAATTATTTTTTAGGATGGATACTGAAAGAAAAATGAAAGATGATTTAATATTACAGAATATCCTGGTTATTTCATAATAAAATGAAATATGCGTTAAAGACATTTAATAATGGATATACTATGCCCGAATTTGAAAAACTTTCCAACTTACAGTCTTTCTAGTTAATTAAACATTAAATGGGGATATATAATATAACAGAAAATAATTTAAACCCATGTGGCTATCACATCAAATCGAATTGATGGTAACTATGAATTTTCACTTCTGGTTTCTTCTCTACTCCAAGTTCAAAAATTTGCATTTACAGATTTATTTCTCTAGGATGTGATATAGATAGAGGTTAGATAAAGACTGATATGAATTCAGCGTAGTATTTCTGTAGGATAATTAATTATCAGCATCTAGGATGATACTTCCGGTTTCTTCTGAAACTTCGTTTTGTCAGTACGAAATACGTATATAAAAAAGAATAACATTAAAAAAGGAAACAAGCACTCCATCTGCTACCATATGATGACTCCTTTATAAATTTATTGTATTCAGTATTATTTCTTGTCTCTAACCTTTGATAAATAAAACATCATGTGTTTGGGGGTTGTATTATTGTGGTTTTATAGTCAATACATTTAGAGATGTGATAAAAAATTATCATGCCTTTTACACACAATTATAAAAAATAATTTTCTAATACTGGCTTTGACTGTATTTTTGACAATTTTTATTAATTTACATCGGAGAAAAACTCCACAAGTTTAGGATTAAAAATTAATTGTAAATAATCTTACCTTGTTACTTTCCTTATATATATATAATGTATAAGGAAAGCATTGTGAAGGGGTCGAAAATTCGAATTCGAGTTTTTGACGGGAGAGCACGTTTCAAGCTTTCCTGATCACGAATCAAACATTTTTGAAGTGATATCTGTCTCTGTGTGTGACAGTATGTGTATGTGTGTTGAGACCCAGACCGTCCGACCTACCAGAAAGGTGTAAGGTAACTGTATGGACGGCCGGTATGTGTATGTGTGTGTGAAAGTATGTGTGTGTGTGTGTGTGCGTGTGTGTGTGTGTGTGTGCGTGTGTGTGTGTGTGTGTGTGTGTGTGAAAGTATGCGTGTGTGTTATTGTTGTTGTTGTTGAGACCCAGACCGTCCGACCTACCAGAAAGGTGTAAGGCAACTGTTTGGACGACCGGGAAGTGCCACCCAATTTAGACCGGAACCCCGTGGGGGAGGCATTCACAGGGACCGTACCCTCCTTCCCCTACCACCAACCTCTCTGAAGGACTTACGGACCCACATGTTTAACGTGTCCGTACTCCGCGTGAACACGGCGGCAGTTTTGGCATTGGCTGGAATCGAACCCGGGCCTACCGAGTACAACTAAAGCGCGCTAACCAATGGGCTGCCGCGCCCCCGTATGCGTGTGTGTGT
This sequence comes from Amaurobius ferox, assembly GCA_951213105.1. Classification (NCBI taxonomy): domain Eukaryota; kingdom Metazoa; phylum Arthropoda; class Arachnida; order Araneae; family Amaurobiidae; genus Amaurobius; species Amaurobius ferox. The sequence continues at coordinate 78,177,231 of OX578146.1, read as the reverse complement.
ATGTGTCAGTGAGTCTGTGGAGACGATATCTCACGAACGAAAGAAGCGATTTAAATGAAATTTGGTACAAAAATCACAATCGGGAATACTATAAGTCAATTGTTTTTAAACGTTACCGTATGTTCGTAACCCCCCTAAAATTTTCGAGTGAAATTTTGAAAAAAAACCATTAAAAAATCAAAAGCTTTAACAAAGTTGCGCAAATAGACATTTCTTATGTAATTTTTCCTTAGAAAACGATTGACATACATTTTGGAACGCTAGTATGAACCGTTCTCGAGATGTTGTGCATTTTTAAATACATTAATCAAAAAATCCCATAAATTAAAAAAATATAGATTAACTGATGAGAAACCTTTTAACTTTTCATATGTAATATCATGCGATAAATTGGATGACATCATTTTCGTGGATCTAGCTCGTTCCGTTCATGAGAAAAGATACTTTGAGTAATACGTTTGTATTTGACCACCAATAGTCATGCATCTGCTATAAGAATAACTTATTTTTCCGTTTATAACGCTTGGCGAAATTTTGGCGACGAATTTGGTGGAATTTCGCCAACTTGGCGACTTTCTTTAATGCTGCAAAATTAACGAAAATCTTGCCAAATGGATAAAAACGATGCTAAATCAATGAACATGACGACTAATTGACGAACATTCAATATCTTGGAAAGAATATAAGTATCTACTATAAGAAAAACCTGTTTTTTTACTGTAAAAGTAGTAAATTCATTGTATAATATAAGGAAAGTCATGCGCTGCCCACGTCAGATTTTTTCATTTAAAGTTGGGCATATTTTTCAACGAAATATTATAAAAGCAACCTTAATTGCAAAGTAATAATGAAAAATTGAATTATTTAACGTTTACTTTTGAATCTACATATGCAGCTTAATAGTCAATAGTATACATTTTTATCCTTGGCGAATATGCCTGCTTTTAATCAAAAGCAATTGAACTGCCTATTTGTCAAACCCTGATGAGAAGTAACTTTTTATGATTTATCATCCGTAATTAGTCGTATACAGTGCTGTTCTGGTAACATTTAGTATTGTATCCAACGAGGAATAATCAATGAAACCGCGTTTTTTTAGAGATTGCATTACCAATGCATTTTGGAAGGTGATACAAATAATTTGCTTTCGATCGCACACATTTGTGAAAAATATTTTTTCTTTTACAGATATAAAAAGTATTTCCAATTCTTCAAAGTAATCTGTGTCTAAGAAACAACAACACAAATTAAGATTTAAAAAAATGTTAATAATGCCATCATATTCAATGTATAAGTAAAATATGCATATTTCCAACTGAATTTTCGAAAACAGCTCCCATTTCAAACAATATTTCGAAAAATGTAATTATCGTATAATTTCTTTTGAATTTATTATAATATCATATTCAGTACTTCATATCTAATAGCTGCATTTTCCTCATTGGCAACTGTGCCTGCTATTCATCAGAAGTAATTCAGCTTTTCCTTTGTCAAAATCCAATAAGAGATACATTTTCAGGATCTATCATCACAGTAATATCCAGAATTGCTCTGGTAATATTCGATAATGTTTTGTGTCACTGCCTATTAATCAATAAAACCGCATTGTTATGGAGGTAGAATTGTAAACAACACGTTTAGGGATGCAATACAAACAATTTCATATTTATTTGTGAAAATATATTTTTTCGAATACATACATTAATAATATTTTCAGTGTTTTCATTGCATGGAACATCCTTGTAACACTAATTCACACGTGCCTTGCAAGATTCTGTCACGGTTCTCGCTAACAAATCATTGAAAATGTTACATTTTCTTTAGATATTGTGTTGTTGTTGTTGAGACCCAGACCGTCCGACTTACCAGAAAGGTGTAAGGTAACTGTTTGGACGGCCGGGAAGAGCCACACAATTTAGACCGGAACCCAATGGGGGAGGCATCTACAGGGACCGTATCCTCCTTTCCCTGCCACCAACCTCTCTGAAGGACTTACGGACCCACATGTTTAACATGATCGTACTCCGCTTGAACACGGCGTCAGTTTTGGCAGCGGAGGGAATCGAACCCGGGCCTACCGAGTGCAATTCCTGCGCGCTAACCACTGGGCTACCGTTCCCGCCTTTAGATTTTGTGTCGAAAGCCCAGACCATCCGACTCATCCAAAAACATAGAGCAATTTAGTGGATGGCCTGCTTAGATTTTGTGTGTACGAGCTAATTAAAATGCAGTAAAGGGTAATATGTGAAACAGTATTATGTTAAACATCTGACGTCATGTGGTTAAAAACTCTCAAAAGCATCTCTCATATACCCATAAAATCAGTATAAGTGTGTTATTTTTTAAATATCGATTTATATTTTTATATTTTAATGTATTTTATGGTAGGACATGAACCTTCCCAACTCAAAAATCGTTGTTTACAGTGGTATACCTAAAATTCTATGGTGATATCATTATTCCTGCAAATCAAATCAAATTTCCAGTCTGCTTTGTTCTGTGACGTATAAAAATTCGTATTTAATACTTGGGTTTTAATTATGAGATTAGAATTGACCGCTAATTGTAAATTTCTGTACATTGCCGAAGTGAAAACCCAACATATAAATTTATTATGTTGCACAGCGTTCCAGAAAAGCAATTTGATTAACAAACCTAAAATTAATTTTACTTATCCAATAAACAGATAATTACTTGCTCAAACAAAATGTTATTAATTATTATAATTAATATTAAATGTTAGCATAGCTTAATTTCAAGTCAGAAATTATCTTTACAATTTAATACTTCTTACAACATTATAGTTTCCTCTCGCTTAACTGAGTTAGTAGTGATGCAGTTGCGATTTGTTACTGCCTTCTCGCCGTGTTACACAATCCCTCATAGTATGACACAGAAGTTACCTGTTTGCGCTTTGGCGCACAGCGGATCATTTTTCGATATCTTCACAAAAACACTTGTTTTTACGTGCATATTCAACCACACATCCAATAGTCTATTAGCACATATTTAAGTGCATCATCATCCACAAGCGTCCGGGGGAGAGGAATGTATCCAAACGTTATGGGACTTGAAAAATTTTCCTCTCATGCGTGTAGGGAAAATTAGTCGATAAAACCAGCTTTGGAGAATGACACAGGGTATTAACGAAAGATCAAGGTGACTGAATTGCGTTTTATAAATACTAAATTTATTCCTTTTTTAATTCAATAAGTACTTAGTATTATTAGATTGTTTCTAAAGTTAAACTGGAATTAATTTATTGTAAGTTGAATTAGTAAGTAACTGTCCTATTATTTAAGTAAATGTAAAAAAAAATATGTTCTAGTCATTTGGGGGGGAGGTTGAGTGGGGAAGGGGGTGAAGGGGCTCAAATGAATGCTTTAAACATTAGTTTTAGCAATTTAATTTAAAATATGCTCAGAATCCGATGTTTATTGTGTTTTCACGTAAGTAGAATATGATAGATTTTTTACTTGACCTGCTATGCATATGTGCAAGTCCAAATTTATTTATTTATATTTTATGAATTTTTTTACTTCTTTCGACAATATAAATTTCAATATTATAACGTGAGTTTACTGTAAGTATTGCTGGGAAGTATATGAAGATTTATTTGAAAACGCAGGGAAAGTTCGAAATTGGTTTGTTTATCGGAACTTGAGATATCAAATAAATATTGTTAAAATTTACAGTATAATTTTCATTTTACCTGTCTGGTTCTATTCATATTTTAAGACGCGTAGCTATAACACAGTGAATAGCTACCATCGTATCCAGTTAAATAATAACAAAATTTTGTGTAATTTATGAAATGTAGATATATACTATTCTTTCTCATTAGTTGTAACAATTTAATTCCTAGCGCAAGTTGGGAGGAAATTGAAGAAAAGAAATCAATGAAGCAAAGCACAAGATAAATCTATTTTTAGTATTCTATAGTCAAAACTAGACAGCCCCAGTCACGATGGTTTTCGTACGCTTGTAACCCCCAGGTTCGCTGACAGGGGGAGGTGAAAAAAGTATGGCATAGGCGCTTGGTCCATATAAATAGCGTATGAAAAAGTTAAATATAATAAAAAAGAAGCTGATGTGGGCAACACATGACTTTCCTTATATAATGTAATGAATTTACTACTCTTCAGTAAAAGAAATAGGTTTTTTCTTATAGTAGATACTAATATTCTTTCCAAGATATTGAATTTTCGACAATTAGTCGTCATTTTCATTGATTTAGCGTCATTTTTATCCATTTGGCGAGATTTTCGTTAATTTGGCAACATTTAAAAAAATCGCCAAGTTGGCGACATTCCGCCAAATTCGTCACCAAAATTTCGCCAAGCGTTATGGACGAAGAAATAAGTTGTTCTTACAGCAGATAAATGACAATTGGCGTTCAAATACAAAAGTATTACTCAAAGTATCTTTTTTCATGAATGGAACGAGTTAGATCCACGGGAGTGATGTCATCCAATTTATCGCATGGTATTACATATGATTACATGGTATTACATCACGATTCAGAGAATTAAATGGGTGGGTCACCTGTGCAGGATGGCCGAAAGCCGTACAACAAAAAAGATATTTTCGACCAGACCATTCGACACCCGTAAAAGAGGAAGACCTAAACTCAGATGGCTTGACTGAGTGGAAAAGGACTTTAAAATTTTAAAAGTTTTGAACTGGAGGTCTTTGGACAGGGATAGGGGAGCCTGGAGTTCTATTCTGCGGAAGGCAAGGGCCCATCCTGGGCTGTCAGGCCATTGAAGAAGAAGAAGAAGATTACATATGAAAAGTGTACATGTTTCCCAATAGGAAATATTTTTTTTTCATTTTATATGACTTTTTAATAATTTATTTGAAAAATGTGCAATATCTCGAGAACGGTTCATGTTAGCGTTCTAAAATTTATGTCAATCGTTTTCTAATGAAAAATTACATAAGAAATGTCTATTTGCGTAACTTTATTAGTGGTTTCGATTTTTTGACGATTTTTTCAAAATTTTATTCGAAAATTCAGGGGGGTTCTGAACATTCGATTACATATAAAAACAATAAGCTTCCAGTGTTTACGGATTGTGATTTTCGTACCAAATTTGGTTCGAATCGGTCCATTCGTTCGTCAGTCATCGTCTCCACAGATTCACAGACACACACACACACACACACACACACACACACACACACACACACACACACACACACACACACACACAGACATCACCTCAAAAATGTTCGGTTCGTGATCAGGGATGCTTGAAACGTACTCTCCCATCGAAAACTCGAATCCGAATTTTCGACTCCATCACAATACTTTCCTTATACATTATACTATGTATATAAGGATAATAATTAGGCGTCATTGATTCAGCGGTTGATTGCCGCCTTGTCGCAGTTCCACTTTTGAAATATGAAAATACATTTTACTGTCTCACATGTCCAATTGCTTATTTATCACTATAAAATCACTTCCAATAAAAGTTTTGTAAAAAAAACTTGATTTTATGATATAATTAGTGATATTCTGTAAACTATGTTCTTCGACACATGTTCTGAACGCAAGATTATTGATAAAATATCACCCATTCACTCTCAAAAGTTTTAATAAAATCTCTTAGAAGTGAAAATATCAAAACATATTGTAGGACTTTTTAATATATAAAATGTATAGACTGATGCTTATTCAAATTTAGGTGAAATATGTATACATATATGCAGATAATACAATAAAATGCAAAATTTCTAGATTCATAAGTTTTCCGCCTACAATGAGAGGAAAGTTGGAAATATTAGTTTTAAGAGAAATGATCGCAATGGCAGGTAGGCTGCAAAATCCACTATGACTATAAGGGCTTGCAATTTCATTCCAGTAGCTCAGCGGCAGAGCGTAGGCTGCCCAGTTCGGAGATCTATGGTTCGATATCCGAGTGTGGCACAAGGTTCTTTACAATGACGCCGGAAGAAATCAACCCTGAATATTAGTGCAAATATGTCGAAAGTCTGAAGACCCCTCATCGTTCGACTCACATTGTGGATTTAGAGTAGCTAGCTGTACGGCCGGGAAAGGATACCTCCTGCACTCAGGAGGCACCCAGGGTCTAATATCCCGCCAAACGAACATTTATTTAGATCTAAAAATATAACAATTGATGAAAAATATTGTGATTAAACAAGCAGTTTTACATTATATTTGAACTTGACAAGTACGCCCATTTTTCAAAAATGGGAAAAGGGTTATTGCGAATATACGAGTAGATAACAAGATCATTGAAAAATAAAATGTAGAGTGAGGTATAATAACATAATGAAAAATAAATTGAAATTAAAGAAAATAATAAAATTTTAAAAGTAAAAGTTAGAAAATATATAAAAAGAAAATATATGAAAATGAAAAAAAAAAATTAGACACATGAAAAACAAAAACAGAAATTTAGAATAAAATTTAGAAAAAAAAAATTAGAAATAATACAAATAAAAAGGGTCAAAAGAAAAATAATGAACCGAGAAAATAAGAACAGTTAGCATAGTTTTTTTTAAATATATAAACAGAAAATATGGAGGGGACACAATAAGTTCATATAAGGTAATAAGAATGAAATAAAGGGATTTATTGATAAAAATTAATTGAGAGCAGAATCTACTCATAAGCTTAGGTCACTTTGTTAGAAATTTCCATGGCAACAAGAATACAGCTTTTAATTTCATCTATTGAAGAGGGATTTGAACGAACATAGGAGAACTAAATAGGTTTATTAGAGGGGGAGGGTTTGCGGAGATGAAAGTTTTTAGAAAAAGGACAATCCAAAATGTAATGATCAAAGTCATCGAATTTATTGCAAATACAGTTAGAGGTGGATTTATTTTTTAAAAAGTATAGGTAATCAGGGAAGGGGCCATGATCAGTAAGAAAATAAATGAGGTATTTATTAAAAATTTTAAATTAGGATTCACGATAGGGATGTAAGACAGGATTCTAGCCGAATCACCAGTCCTGGTGGAAATATAATTGTCAAGATAATTTTGCCAAAGATTAAGGATATGAGATTTACAAAATTTTGAGAGGAGCGAGTAAGGAAAGGTAATAGTAAGAGGGGAACCAGAGATAGCAGCAATTTTGGCATGGTAATCAGCAATTTCATTTCCAGATATATTATTGTGAGCGTTTACCCAAGGAATATTGACAAGGTTTTTGGCAAGGGGAGCTTTGGATTTAATGGAATTGAGATAAATAGATTTTTTTTTATTGAATTATGAACTTGAATGGAAGATATGTTATCGGAAATGATATTGACAGGGGTATTATTAGAGGAAACCCAGTCAATAGCAAAGCTCGGCTTGAAATACGGTATTCCTGTTGTCAAATTTCTACGAGAGAACCTTTTCCAGAACATCATGTTTAAAAATACAGACTGAAAAACCAGTGTTATTGTCAATATTTGAACCATCAGTATATATAAAGTAAAAGGGACCCTAGTACGACTGGCACTGATTCAGTGGAATCTGGAAGATTGGGCTTCGATATCAATTTGAGAGGATAACATCCACGAGGGATACTACCATGGGTAAAAGTAGTAGTAGCAGGATGCTAACCACATGCAAATATAGCAGGAGGTGGTCAGTCAGATTTTCAGTTGCCTGTCAATCTGACATTAGAGGGTTGATAATGCAGAGTCCACTTCAACTATAAGAGATTGAAATTTCGTCCCAGTAGCTCAACGGTAGAGACTCAGATGGTCAGTTCGAAGATCCAAGGTACGATTCCCGTTTGGGGTAGAAAGGTTCTTTAGAAGGCTTGCTTGATTTGTGCGTACTTTGCTTCATCAATTTTACAATAAAATGAGTTACAATTGTAATGATATTATAATTATTTTTTTAAGAATCTTAACACGTTATTCAAAAGTATAGAAAAAATAAGATTAAAGGGTCACCTTTCATCTCAAATGCATGATATGAATAAAAGAAGATCAGTGTAGATACATCTCAGTCCATTTTGAAGCTATATATATTTTTTTCATCTATTTCATTTATTAGATTACAGTAAAAATAAATGTGTAATGTTTAAGTTCATATTAATAAAAAATTACTGTTCAGACAAGGCTTCCGGTGCTATATGATTGGAACAACATAAATTGGATTATCCTCTTAACTTTACTTAAACTTGATTCGAAGCCATGAATATATCAACAAATCGTTTAAAATTGACAACTTATTACCATAGTATATTATTCTTAGGCTGCGTAAAATGTATTTGAATTGTTACGAAAGAGCACACTCATAACACTCGTAGACTGACTTTAAAAAATCCAGATGGTAACAAAATATCACATAATAACACAACCGAATTAAGATATTTAAGCCAAATAAGAAAAAAAATGATGTGGTCAACACATGACTTTCGCTGCAGAATATATTCAAGTTCTTTTTATTTCTAGAAGTATTTCCTCAATCCCATAATTATTTTAAATTGCACCGAATTTGCACTTTTAATTCACGTTTTGTTTTCATTTGGTATATATATATATATATATATATATATATATATATATATATATATATATATATATATATATATATATATATATATATATATATATATATATATATACATATATATATATATATATATATATATATATAATGAATAAGGGAAGTATTGTGACGGGGTCGAAAATTCGAATGAGTTTTCGACGGTAGGGCACGTTTCAAGCATCCCTGATCACGAATCGAACATTTTTGACGTGATGTATGTTTGTGTGTGTGTGTGTGTGTGTGTGTCAGTGAGTCTGTGGAGACGATATCTCACGAACAAATAAAGCTATTCGAATGAAATTTGGTACAAAAATTACAATCCATGAATGCTGGAAACTTGTCGTTTTTAAACACAATCGAATGTTCAGAACCCCCTTAAATTTTCGAGTGAAATTTTGAAGAATTTATCAAATAATCAAAACCGTTAATAAAGTTACCCATATAGGCAGTTCTTCGTAATTTTTAGTAGTTTTTTTCATTAGAAAACGATTGACACAAACTTTAGAACGCTAGCATGAACCGTTCTCGAGATATTGCACATTTTCAAATCAATTTATAAAAAATTCATGAATTAAAATCCCATAAATTAAAAAAAATATTAACTGTTGAGAAACACGTTCTCTTTTCTTATGTAATATAATGCGATAAATTTGGTGACATCATTCTCGTAGATCTAGCTATTTCCATTCATGAGAAAAGATACTTAGCGTAATACTTTTGTATTTGAGCGGCAATCTGCTATAAGAATAACTTAACTCTCCGTACATAACACTTGGCGAGATTTCAGCCACGAACTTGGCGGAATGTCGCCAACTTTGCGACTTTTTTAAAAGTTGCCAAATTAACGAAAATCTCGTCAAATGGATAAAAATGATAGTAGATCAATGAAAATGACGACTAATTGACGAAATGTCAATATCTTGGAAAGAATAAAAGTATCCACTATAAGAATAACCTATTTTCTTTTACTGTAAAAGTAGTAAATCCAATGCATTATATAAGGAAAGTCATGTGCTGCCCACATCGATATTTTTTCAATAGTGGTGTAGCGAAAAAAATAAAAATCTCCAGAACAGCTACTCCTGGAGTAAATAGGGTTGTACTTATTCTTTTCAACGCTAAAAAGTGCGTATAAACAAAGCATTAATTTGATATATCTGAGCATGCGTAGTATTTTATTTTAGATTTTCACGATATTTACGGGCCATTTCGCAAAAATGGCAGATTCTTTTTTCTGAATCATACCAAGATTTAATCAGCACCAAGGAAACCCACAAGTGACTTTTCTAAGAAATTTTGTGAAATTTGGTCTATCAGATTTCTAGCTAGAGGGGATACAGGACATTTTTGTTTGTCATTTCGTAAAAAAGGAAGTTGGTTTTTATCCTGAATCGTACCAAAATCTAATCAATACCAGGGTCAACCCCAAAGAACTTAACTACCAATTTTTTTGAAATTCGATCAATTGGTTTTTGAGTTCGAGTCGCTACCTACATTACACAGACTGACACACATAAAGCCGCACACATAGAAATTACTCTAAAAACAGTTTTTCGTATTCTAGATGTTCCTAAAAGTGTATCCGTCGAAAACTCGCTTTTCGATTTTCGGCATGATTCCAATACTTTCCTTAAATATTACCAGGTATTGCAAGGAAGGTAAAACCTCCGTTAATTAGTCTAAAAGACAGAACTGCTATTTTCTCTTTCCTTATATACATAGTATAATGTAAAAGGAAAGTATTGTGACGGGGTTGATATTCAAATTCGAGTTTTCGACAAGATATCACGTTTTATGCATCTTTGATCACGAATCGAACATTTTTGAGGTGATGTCTGTGTGTGTGTGTGTGTGTGTGTGTGCGTGCTAGTGAGTCTCTGGAGACGATATCTCACGAACAAATAAAGCTATTCGAATTACATTTGGTACAAAAATTACAATCCATGAATGCTGGAAATCTGTCGTTTTTAAAGACGATCGAATGTTCAGAACCCCCCTAAATTTTCGAGTGAAATTTTGAAAAATTCATCAAAATATCAAAACCTTTAATAAAGTTACCCAAATAGACATTTCTTATGTAATTTTTCCTTAGAAAATGATTGACATAAATTTTAGAACGCTAGCATGAACCGTTCTCAAGATATTGCATATGTTTCAACAGATTTTTCTGAACACGAATCAAACGGGTTTCTTTTGTCGATGTCTGTGTTTGTGTGTTGTTCTTGTTGAAACCCAGACCGTCCGTCCTACCAGAAATGTGTAAGGCAACTGTTTGGACGGCCGGGAAGACTGTGTTTGTGTGTGTAAGTGCGTGTGTGTGTGTGTATGTGTGTGTGTGTGTGTGTGTATGTGTGTGTATATGTGTGTGTGTGTGTATGTGTGTGTGTGTGTCAGTGAGACTGTGGAGACGATATCTCATGAACGAATGGAGAGATTCGAACGAAATTTGGTACAAAACTTAAAATCCGTGAGTACTTGAAGCCTATTGTTTTGAAACGCAATCAAATATTCAGAACAACTCAAAATTTTCTAGTAGAATTTTGATAAAATCCTCAATAAATCAAAACCTTTAATGAAGTTACAAAAATAGCTATTCCTTATGTAATTTTTCATTAGAAAATGATTGACACAAACCTTAGAACGTTAGTTTAAGCCATTTCCGAGATATTGCAGATTTTTAAAATAAAGTTATCAAAAAATCACGAGAAATGAAAACAAGAAAGATCAATCATACATAAAGCATTGATTATAGAACACTTTCCAACTGCAATGCAATTTTATTTAAACATTTCTAAAATGCGATACGTTCCACGGCGATATTTTTAAATTATCACAATACTAGAATAATTTATTATATTTGAAAACTTAAAAATGCATAAAAAATGAACTTTATTCAAATGACGTTATCGAAATAAATATCGCATGGCTCTCTATAGAAAAGCTGTGAATATTTCATTCTTACACTTTTATTCCATTCCTTTTATTCAGCGGTGATATTTTTAAAATTATCTCAATACTACAATAATTTATTCTACTTAAAAATGTAAATGGTTAAAACGGCATATACTATAAAATCGTTTGCTTCTCTATATGAAATCAATGAATGTTTCATTCATATCGGATATATTTCAGACTCTAGAGCTAAATAATTTTGAGATAAAAAATTCAGCAATTCTACAACTCATCTTACAATCGCGTGTTTTGTTTACATTTTACATACGTTAAAATTAGGCTTTCTTGTAGAAATAATCAAAGTTTAGTGATCATTTAAAATAAAAAATATTATAATTACGTACGGACAGTATTTGGAAATATAGATAATATGCAAAAATAAAGCGGTTTTAGGACAGATGCAAAACTAAATATAAATACAAGACAGACCAATTATGCAAAAAGCATTGATTATAAAACGCATTCCAAATGTAATTTTATTTAAATATCTCTAAAAGACGATATATTCAGAGGCGATAATTTTTTTAATTATCACAGAACTACAGTAATTTATTTTACTTGGGAAATTAGCACCATGGAGGTAAAAATACTTTCTAAATCCATGCTTTTAACTGCATTCAAATTTATCCAAATGACGTCATCGATATATATATCTTCTGGCTCTCTATGTGAAAGAAGTGAATATTTCATTTATACACTTTTATTCCAGACACCAGAGTAAAATAATTTTGCGTGAAACAAATGCAACAATTCTTATATAACTCATCTTATAATCACGTGTTTACATTTCACATTCGTTAAAGTTAGTTGTAAAAATAATCAAGGTTTGATGCTCATGTAGACTTCAAAATATTGAAATTGCGTTGGTGCAGAATATAGATGCATAGAAAATACACAAAAATAAATGTAACTCGAAAGATAAACTTAAAAGAACGTTAAAAATCACGATATTTGCACAGGGGGAAAAAAGGTGGAAGCCATATATTATTTTGAAGTGGGTCAAGTGACCTCTTCATATTATAGAGTTCGATGTAATTCATTTTTTCAATCCGTGTTTAATCCAAAACTAATTGGGCGATATTATTCATTTACATTCCCACAGAGCGTGTCGACAACATACTAAAATTTCATTCTGATACATTTTACGGCGGTTCTCGCACGGACGGATAGATAGACAAAATTGAAATATCTATAAACACTTTTTAACTATGTTGTAAAGTGTTAATTAAAAAGAATAAAAATCACGATTTTGACACTTGGGAAAAAGGTGGATGTCATATTTCATTTTGGAGAGGTCACGTGATCTCTTTAGACAGACAGAGAGACAGACACACAGACACACACACAGACATCACGCTAAAAATAGTTTTTTCGTATTATAGAGGTCTCGAACTGTGTAGATCCGTCGAAAACTCGAGTTACGATTTTCAGCATGATTCCAATACTTTTCCTATATATTACCATGTGTTGCAGGGAAAGTAAAAATCTGATGTGGGCAGCACATGACTTTCCCTTCAGACTCAAATTATTTTTTCCTTTATTTTTTAGGAGTTATTAAATTGAGTTTAATTGCACAAAATGACACCAAATTTGCATTTTTAATTCAATTTCTGCTTTTATTTGATAATTGGACATTTTTCCAAAGGTGGCATAAAAAAACGCAAAAAATATTAAATATCTCGAGAACGGTTAGTTTTAGAGTAATAGAGTTTTTCTTATTATTTTCCTCGTCAAAAATTATGTATAAATCAAGCATTTAATTGATACATTTGAACATACGTAGTCCTTGTTTAGATATTGGCTTTTTACGGACCATTTCTTAAAGAAAGGAAAGTTGTTCGTTTCCGAATCGTATCAAAATCTTATCAGCATCCAAGTATCCCACATGTGATTTATCTACCAAATTTTGTGAAATTTGGTCAATTTATATTTCAGCTACAGTGAATACATGAGATTTTTGCGGGCCATTTCGCAAAAAAAGCGGGTCCTTTTTTTTTAATTGTACCAAAAATTAATCAGCACCAGGGTCATACACAAGGGTCTTACCAACCGAATTTTATGAAATTCGGTCCATTAGTTTTTGAGTTAGAGTGGATACAAACATTGCACAGACACACAGACAGACATACATACAGACAGACAGACAGACACACAGACAGACACACACACAGACGTCACACTAAAAATAGTTTTTTCGTATTCTAGAATTCTTGAAACGTGTAGATCCGTCGAAAACTCGAGTTGCGATTTTCGACATTATTCCAATACTTCCCCTATACATTACCATGTATTGCAGGGAAAGTAAAAATCTGATGTGGGCAGCACATTACTTTCCCTGAAGACTTGAATTCATATTTTTTTCATTTGTTTAATAAATCATTAGATTGAGTTTAATTAATTGAGTTGGATTTAAGAATGCACTTCATAAATAACCATATGAAGACGCCTTTATAAATGTGGTGTATTCAATATTATTTAATGCCTCCACCATTGTTTAATCAATAAATCAGCATTTGTTTTGGGGTACAACATTTGTTTGGGATACTAATGTGGTTGTAGAGCCAATACATTTAGAAATGTGATATAAAAATCTCATATCCATTACACACATGTATAAAAAATACATTTTCTAATACCATTATTGATTATGTTTCCGATACTTCTAATTACTCTACGTCAAAGAGAAACTCCACAAGTTTAAGTTTAACTTCCGGCATTTTAAATTTCACCACAGCGACTATACAGGGTGTCCCAAAAAGATTGAAACGCGCTTTAATTCTTTACTTGTTAGAATAAATGGGCAATGTAAATTACAAAAATCTTGAAAGTAAGGTAGGAAATAAGGCTACGTTAATGAAATAGTCCTCACATTAATTTTCAAAAAGTTACACTTTTTAAATTTTTATACGACCTCCTTAGACAAATTTGGTCAATAAGAAAATTTTTATTTTTAACGCAACAAGATCATATCATTAAAAAAACGCATATCTGTATATTTAATATCAACTGAATTATGATAAAGGTAAAAAATTTGACTTATGCCACTTTTCCGTACCATGTGAAAGGTTCTTTCATTAATGAAAATAGGGATCATAAACAAATTGACGATGGAAATTGTTTAGATCAAAAATACGTTTATATGTGTCAAAATTTTTTATAACAAATGCATCGAAATAAAGCATTACACAGACAGAGATCATGTAAAGCAGGGGTACTCACTACGCGGTTGCGGCACATAATTATAATATGCATACATTGATAGAAGACCACTGATATAAAGGGACAAATTTCGTTACAAATACCAGAAATACAATTCACAAAATGCAATTCACAAAGCATTCTCAAAATGTTTTCCTCAAAATGTTTGTTGTTCGTTTTGAAAAATTATGTTAAATTTCAAAATCAAGTACATATTTGCATTTGTTTACTTATTTATTTCAATTGTTTCAAATAAAAACTACGCGGTTGTGTATCCTATGTATTATCATCCAGTTTTATCTTTTTTGTGATATGTCACAAAGTTACATTTCTAATTTGTTATTTCTTTAATGATCTTGTTGCATTAAAAAAAAAGAAATTCTGATTGACCAAATTTGTTTAAGGGGGTCGTATAAAAATTTTAAAAATGTAACTTTTTAAAAATTAATGGGAGGACTATTTCAATAACATAGTCTTATTTCCCACTTTACTTTCAACATTTTTGCAATTTACATTGCCAACTTATCTCCAACAGATAAGGAATTAAAGCGCGTTTCAAACTTTTTGGGACACCCTGTATAACGAAATGTCCGGAAGTACCTTAAAGTAAAAAAAAAAAAACGAAAAGAATACAAATTAATTAGAGTGTGTCTCACCCCGACTTCCTCAGACCATTTTTAATTATTCTGTAACTTTTTTTCTTTTTGCAAATTTTACAAGAAATTATTTCTAAAAATATATATCGTCGTCCATTATAGTGTTGTTGTTGAGACCCAGACCGTCCGACCTACCAGAAAGGTGTAAGGTAACTGTTTGGACGGCCGGGAAGTGCCACCCAATTTAGACCGGAACCCAGTGGGGGAGACATCAACAAGGACCGTACCCTCCTTCCCCTACCACCAACCTCACGAAAGGACTTACGGACCCACATGTTTAACGTGATCGTACTCCGCGTGAACACGGCGGCAGTTTTGGCAGTGGCTGGAATCGAACCCGGGCCTACCGAGTGCAACTCCAGCGCGCTATCCAATGGGCTACCGCGCCCCGTCCATTATAGTGTGTTACTCTTTGTTTCTATCAGGATGTAAAGGCCGCATCTTTCCTGACACAAACTAAAGAAGTATATAGACCACGGGAAACTCTTAGTAATTCACTAAATGCATACTTCATTAAAATGTAATAATTTTGGTCTATTACTTATATTTAAATAGTTTGATCACTAGTGGCTAGCATTTTAAAAAATATACAGACTTACCCTCCAAGATACCTGAAACAAATCATATTATTGTTAATTAATTTTAAAAGGCTTGGAGTCAAAGGAAGAGGCAGGTGTGGATCCAAAATAACATTTATTAATATATATATATATTTATTTATATTCGAGAGAAGATAATATTTATCCATTGCACAGTCTTATAACAATAACTTAATGCATAATCACATAAACCATATTTAATTATATTACTTCTCGTATAGCACTTCTTAATATTATTAAAGTATGTTTCATCATTATAATTTTACAGTTTAATATTCATCATACTAGTATTATATTCTTTTATCTATGTCTCTACGGGAGTTTCATTTAACATTATTCAATCAGTATTAGATTTGAGCATTGTAAATAAATGCTAGGATTCGAATGTCAATCCATTAAAAATTGTTTGAAGTATTGCTACATTTGTTATCTCAATCAATAGTTACAAATAACACAGTTTTAGTTTCTATCTTTATCTCTTCATTATATTATTTTAATTAATTAGAGTCATTGGACAATGGAATTACAATATTAGAAATGGAGTAACTTACGGGCATGATATGCTGAGGCTTGTGGGTTGAGGTACCTGCTACTGTCATCGGTGACATAAAGTACGTCATTTCTTTTTTTGCTCAGAATGGTTCTGTTTTTCACAAATTGTGAGTCCACCGACTTATTTCACAGCATTAGTGATGATGTAAAGTTTCTCGGCCATAAATCAGCCATTGTCAACCATAGAACAGAAGGAGCTGGGCGTATAAATTGAGCAGAGTTTCGTTTCATAGCCATCGATTATTCCAATATCACCGCTATCAGCTCATCAAAAGATGTCACCATTGTCAATTGATATTATGAACATTCCATAGTTGATTTCCTGAGCCTATATTAGCTCAAGCCTCCATTAGGACCCCAAGTCTTGTATCGAGTCGCTCCAATCTTAGAGCCAGCATTCTTTTTTGTATAGGTCAGCAACAGACCCAAATTTAGAAACATTTCTTTGAAAACAAAAAACATAACGAGCGAAGGCCTCTAAGCCTAAAGTATGGCTTGGATCATCCGGACTCCTGTCCGTCGTTTCGTACATACAAATTCTTAACCAGCATGGTGCGGCCAAATTTTGCCGTCATCATTTCTGTAGAAAAAAAGCCCAGAGTGGCCGGCGCAAGCGGGACCACACTTTTCGACGACTCTCTCCTCTCTCTTTTTTTTTTATATTTTTTGCTGCGCTAGTCATAGCTCTCTTGCAGTAACATCTGTAATTGGCTACTCCTTGACTTACAGAACCTCTTATTGGATGTAGCCTGCTATAATGCAAAATCCAAGGGGATATGATGCTGAAATCCCCCTTGAAGTGTCATGTCCATCCGCGACTTTTGTCCAGCTGTACTGTAAAGTGGGAGCAACTTTTCCCCATTATTTCTGGAAGTTGACAGTGAAAATAGCCATCTTCAAATGACTGCCCATGTGAACTTGAAAGGCGCAGAATTCCAGTATAAGGTTTCTGTGGGAAACAAAGTTTGTGGCTGTGAAGGAATTTTGACCGTTACGGGTTAAGCAATGTAAAATCTTCCTTGCATGTGCTAAAAGGGGGGGGGGGCTGTAGACTGCCTCTTTTGCAGCTGTGAGCTCATCCTGCAGATGTTACCTCCCGTGTGAAAATGATTTTGAAAATGGCTCTTTTGCCAGGCGAATGCCTTTAGAATACTTTTAAAAAGAAACTTGTAAAATATTAACTTTAACTTCATTAAAATTTAAATTAAAAAGAGTTTAAAAGGTTCTTAAAACCCTGTGCAATATTCGGACTGCACAAAATGTCATATCTTTTATGACAGTTTCAACATCGTATTTTATATTCTTATATTGTATTTTATATTCTTATAAAAGTGCTCTTGAACTGCTGTTATGCGTAATAAATTTTGTTTCAATTCATTGAGTAATTTTGAAGAACAGGTTATACAAATTTGTGGCCTGAGGGACAGATGTACGAAATGATGAAAAGTGGTAGTTATTAGGCCCCCTTAAAACCTGTAGATAAACACAAGAACAATACTTTTATAAAGATTTTTCCAATGGGCAGGCACTTGATAATTTTATCATTAGTCTATATATCAGACAAAGAGTTAAACATTTAGACACCATAGCACATTGCTCCAATGCACCGCAAAGAAAAAAATTGTATTACGCATTTTAGCCATCTAATTCAAACTGGAACCCAATCAGGTGACAACCATATAGAACATATGCTTTTCTCCCTGACCCCCATTACCTCTTGAAAAACCTTCAGACCAACAGGTTTATCTTTCCCACTCTCCCCATACACACATAAAGGGAATTATTTGAGACTGCAGTGAACATCGAACTCGGGTTATCCTAAAGTAATCCTCTCACCATAGCCACTGTTGTTTCCTGTCCCACACACTTTAATTAGGTGAAAATGAAAATATACAAATAAAACATTTCCAATTTAGGATGAAAAATGTAAAATATATTCGATTAAAAAAATAATCATGTATCCGGATCCTCTTGCTAATGACGATGATTTATACATTATTTGAAAGTATAATTCTTTAAGGTTCCATACTTCATTGAAGTTTCCATACTTTAATTGAAGGATTAAAAGATTTTCTGTAAGCTAGTAGCAAATGAATACCAAATAACGAAACGACATTATGTTAATTAATCCATCTTAAATTCCTGAGAAAATGTGTTCTGTAAGCTTTTACTTTAATCTTTCATGAATCATTTTCACTTATGAAGATGACACCTAAAATAGAAGCATTTTCGCAAATGCTTTAGATTTGGGAAGATAAAACTAAAATGTTGGTCCATAAAATTTTAATTTTCCCCAAACTAAACTGTTAGGTATCGTCCATACTTTTTGAATACTTTTTGAGTATTTTCTTAAATACTTCTATTTTTGGTGGCCGAAACCTTAGTTTTGGATTAAATATATTTTTTTTTTGGAAGGGGGTTACAAATATTGCTTAAGAGTGAAAATGCTTAGTTATACCAATGACACACACACACATATACAGGGTGTCCCAAAAAGATTGAAACGCGCTTTAATTCTTTACATGTTGGAGATAAGTGGGCAATGTAAATTACAAAAATGTTGAAATTAAGGTAGGAAATAAGACTATGTTAATGAAATAGTCATCTCATTCATTTTCAAAAGCTTACACTTTTTAAATTTTTACACGACCACCTTAGACAAATTTGGTCAATCAGATTTTTTTTAATTTTTAATGCAACAAGATCATTTAAAAAAACCGCATATCTGTATCTTTAAAATCAACTGAATTATGATAAAGGAAAGCATCTGGCTTATGCCACTTTTCCGTACCATATGAAAAGCTGTTTCATCAGTTAAAATACGGATCATAAGCAAATTGGCGATGGAAATTGTTGAGATCAAAAATACGTTAATATGTGTCAAATTTTTTTATCACAAATGTATCTAAATAAAGCATTACACTGACAGATATCATATAAAGCAGTGGTATTCACTACGCGGTTAAGTATCCTATGTATTATCTTTCAGTTTTATCTTTTTTGTGATATGTCACAAATTTACATTTCTAATTTGATATATGGTCCCCATTTAGAATGTTAAAATTTCAATTACATATAACTCGCTCAATTTTAAGGATACAGATATGCGGGGTTTTTCAATGATCTTGTTGCTTTAAAAATAAAAAAAAATCTGGTTGACCAAATTCGTCTAAGGGGGTCGTATAAAAATTTAAAAGTGTAACTTTTTGAAAATGAATGGGACGACTATTTCATTAACGTAGTCTTATTTTCCAAATTACTTTCAACAAGTTTGCAATTTACATTGCCCACTTATCTCCACCAGATAAAAAAATAAAGCGCGTTTCAATCTTTTTGGGACACCCTATATAACATACATAGACTAAACTTAAAAACCTGATAAGGGCAGCATAAGGCTTTCCTTATATAATACAATAAATTTACTCCTTTTACAGTAAAAAATAATGTATAAGATCCACGGTACTGAGACGAAATGTCGCCAACTTCGCAAATTCGTCGACAAAACATCGCCAATCATTATGGACGGAGAAATAAGTTTTTCTTATAGCAAATAAATGACTATTGACGTCCAAATACAAAAGTATTGCACACTGTCTTATTTTTTCCGTGTTCACGCGGAGTACGATCACGTTAAACATGTGGGTCCGTAAGTCCTTCCGAGAGGTTGGTGGTAGGGGAAGGAGGGTACGGTCCCTGTGGATGCCTCCCCCACTGGGTTCCGGTCTAAATTGGGTGGCACTTCCCGGCTGTCCAAACAGTTACCTTACACCTTTCTGGTAGGTCGGACGGTCTGGGTCTCAACAACAACAGCGTCTTAATTCTCATGAATGGAACATAGGGAGAAGTCACGAAATTTATCCTATGATATTACACATGAAAAGTTAACATATTTCATAATAGAAATTACTTTTTAACACGTTACAGAAATAGATGAAAGGTGTTTATGACTGCCGTAAATATGACTATCAAAATAAGATCTCGGTATGTTGTTAAGACAGTCTGTGGGACATATGGGAATGTAAAGAAATAATATCGCCCGATTAGTTTTGGACTAAACCGAGTTGAAAAAGTGGAATACATTTAATCCTAGGGGACCTAATTTTTCAAACAATTTTTAAGCAAATTTAAAATTCACAAATTGCTTCGAATTCTTAGGAAATTTTCAAATTATCATATAAAATATAGAAAAAACATTTCAACAAAATATGTTCGGTCGATTTTAAAATAAAAATTAAAATAATATGCACCCACATGCAGATTTTGATTCCACTCTAACTAAAAGACTAGTGGACCGAATTTCATAAAATTTGGTCGGTAAGTCACTTGTGGGCGAATCTGGTGCTGATTAGTTTTGGGTACGATTCAGGATAAAAAAAACCCGCCTTTTTTGCGAAATGGCCCGCAAAAGCTTGTATCCACTTTAGCTGAAAAACTAATGGACCAAATTTCACAAAATTTGGTAGATAAGTCACTTGTGGGTCACCCTGGTGCTGATTAGATTTTGATATTATTAGAAAAAAATAACCTGCCTTTTTTTGCAAAATGGCCCGCAAAAACTGCAAAATCTAAAATAAAAAACTACGTGTGCTCAAATATATCCATTAAATGCATGTTTAATACGTATTTTGAACGAAGAAAATAATAAGACCAACCCCATTACACTAGGAGTAGTCGTTCTCGAGATATTTTATATTTTATATATTTTCTCTAAGACACCCTTGACAATAAGTCCAGTTACCAAATGAGAACGAAAATTGAACTAAAAGTGAAATAAATTTAATTAAAATAAAGAGAACGTGGATATAAATAATTCTGCAGGGAAAGTCATGTGCTGCCCACATCAGATTTTTACTTTCCCTGCAATGCATGATAATGTATAGGGGAAGTATTGGAATCATGTCGAAAATGGCAACTCGAGTTTTCGACGGATCTACACGTTTAGAGACCTCTAGAATACGAAAAATCTATTTTTAGCGTGACGTCTGTGTGTGTGTTTGTGTGTCTGTCTGGGTGTCTGTCTGTCTGTGCAGATTTTGTATCCACTCTAACAAAAAAACTAATGGATCGAATTTCATAAAATTTGTTAGGTAAGTTTCTTGTGGGCAAATCTGGTGATGATTAGTTTTGGGTACGATTCGGGATAAAAGAACCCGCTTTTTTTAGTGAAATGGCCCGCAAACTCTTGTAACCACTCTAGCTAAAAATCTGATGGACCGTATTTCACAAAATTTGGTAGATAAGTTGGTTGTGGTTCACCCTGGTGCTGATTAGATTTTGGTACGATTCGAAAAAAAAATAATCTGCCTTTTTTTGCAAAAATCGACAAAATCTAAAATAAAAACTACGTATGTTGAAATACATCCATTAAATGATTGTTTTATACGTAATTTTTAACGACGAAAAGAATAAGACCAACCCCATTACACTAAGACTAGCCGTTCTCGAGATATTTTCATTTTTTTTTTGTTTTTTCTCTTCGCCACCTTTGAAAATGAGTACAGTTACCAAATGAGAACGAAAATTAAATTAATAGTGAAGTAAATTTAATTAAAATAAAGAGAATGTGTATATAAATCTGCAGGGAAAGTCATGTGCGTCCCACATCAGATTTTTACTTTCCCTGCAATACGTTGTAATGTATAGGGAAAGTATTGGAATCATGTCGAAAATCGCAACTCGAGTTTTCGACGGATCTACCCGTTTCGAGACCTCTAGAATACAAACAAACTATTTTTAGAGTGACGTCTGTGTGTGTGTGTGTATGTCTGTGTGTCTGTCTGTGTGTCTGTCTGTGTGTCTGTGCAATGTTTTTTTCCACTCTAACTCAAAAACTTATTGACCGATTTTCATAAAATTTGATAGGTAAGTCACATGGGTATAACCCTGGTGCTGATTAGTTTTGGGTACGCTTCTTAAAAACAGAACCCGCCTTTTTTTGCGAAATGGCCCGTAAAAATTTCATGTATCCACTCTAGCTGAAATGCAAATTGACCAAACTTCACAAAATTTGGTAGATATGTTACTTGTACGATTCTCTGGTGCTGATTAGATTTTGGTATTAATCGCAAAATGAAAGCCTGTCTTTTTTTACTAAATGGCCCACAAAAATGACATGTATCCACTCAAGCTAAAATACTATTTGACCAAATTTCATAAAATTTGGTAGATAAGCTACTTCTAGGATACTCTGGTGCTGATTAGATTTTGGTGTTATTCGGAAAAGAACAACCTGCCGTTTTTTTACGAAAGGGTCCTCAAAAATCGCCAAAATCTTAAAAAAAGCTACGTAGGTATTCAAATATATCAATTATATGCTTGTTTTATAGGTAATTTTTGATGAGGAAAAGAATAAGAACAACTCTATTACTCTAGTACTAACCGTTCTCGAGATATTTGAGAATATTCGCATTTAGTTATGCTACTTTTGGAAAAATGCCTAATTTCCAAATAAAAACAAAAATTGAATTAATTTAGTGTTATTTGCTTCAATTAAACTCAATCTAATAAATTCTTAATGAAGAAAATATGAATTTGAGTCTGCAGGGAAAGTCATATGCTTGCCACATCAGATTTTTTATATTCATTTCAGTATTCATCCAAACAAGAATTGGGCTTAGAAAAACACTCCAACATTATATAGTAAATAAGTAAAAGTTATTCAAAATCCTATCGATAATCTCAGCAGCTAGTAACTGGCTGAATAAGATATTTGAAACAAGAATGTGACTGTTCAGGGATTTTATTGCTTTTGCCTGGAAGTACAGAATTTGATTATTTGCATTGGCAGTATTACGCATTTATATTGAATCGCTACAGGTTTTCATTCACTGTAAGCCTGAGGGCGTGCTTCTTTTCTTTATGTCATCAGAATACACTTTTGTACACATGGTTATGTTAGAAAATGAATGTTTTACTTTTTGACGTTTTGCCATTTTAGAGGATTTGTTATTTTGATAAGGATATATGTTTTCTTACATGTACGTTTATACTGTTCGCGGTAAAATTCAAGCATCGGTCTATGTTATTGCATGCGTCTTCTATTGGCGGTATTTAAGTGGTATTATTTATTCATTTTTAGTGGTAACTTATATTGTCTCCCTACTTTCTCCGAACTCTTATTATATTTTATATGATAAATTTATGTTATATTATATATATCTTAATTCGTTAATCTAATATTCAAATATTAGACTTTTTTTCGATTTAGAGAGTGATTACTTTGCTAAAGTTAGATTTTAAGATTTGATTAGAAGTTTTACACTATGATATATACCCGGTGACCCCTTGTAACTGCTCTATACACCCTTTGGGTGTGATTGACGGGCTGGATTATAAATAAGTATGATATATACAAGGGGGTACAGAAAAAGTCCGGCATCATAACGTCGCGCATGAATGAACTGTAATTATGAGGTGCAAGTGTAAGAATTCTAAGCGTATAGACAGAAAGTGCAGTATGTCATTTGGCGTGCTGGCGACATATGGACCGAGATCGCGACTTTAAATGATACTTTGACATTTTACATTTGTTCACAGAGATGACAGATTTTTAGAACAAATGAGGAATAGCCCAGTGGTGAGCGGGCGGGGATTGCATTCGACAACACGAGTTCGATTAGCGACTATGTCCAAACTGTCCTCGTGTTCACCATAAGTAATAGTACGTTAAATATGTGGATCGGTAAGTCCGTTTGAGAGGTTGGTAGTAGGGGAAAGAGGAAAGATGACACGTTCTTTGTGGATGCCCCCTACTGTGTTACGGTATAAATTGGGTGGTACTGTACCGGTTGTCCAAGCTGACACCTTACAACTTTGGGTACGGCCGAAAGTGCATATATATAAAAATATTTAAGCATATATATAATTATGCATCAATATATATATATATTTATATTATAAGTTTTCATCCAGTCAAAAATATTTTATATTGAAAACAAACATTTCCGTTTGGTAAAACACAAGTTTTCACCAATGATAATAACAAAAACTCTGATGTGGGCAACACATGACTTTCCTTATTTGACTTTCCTTATGAATTTGCTACATTTACAGTTGAAAAAAATGTTATTCTTATAGTAGATACTTATATTCTTTCCAAGATATTGAATTTTCCTCAATTAGTCGTCATTTTCAATGAAAGTCATTTTTATCCAATTGGCGAGATTTTTGTTATTTTGGCAACAATTAAAACGTCGCCAAGTTGGCGATATTCCGCCAAATTCGTCACCAACATCTCGCCAAGCGTTATGGACGGAGAAATAAGTTATTCTTGCAGAAGATAAATGATCATTGGCGTTCAAATACAAAAGTATTACTCAAAGAAATTTTTTTTCCAGAATGGAACGAGCTAGTTCCATGAGAATGATGTCACCCAATTTATCGCATGGTATTACATATGAAAAGTGAACATGTTTCTCAATAGGAAATATTTTTTTCTATTTTATATGACTTTTTGATAATTTTTTTAAATGTACAATATCTCGAGAACGGTTCATGTTAGCGTTCTAAAATTTATGTCAATCGTTTTCTAATCAAAAATTACATAAGAAATGTCCATTTGCGTAACTATATTAGCGGTTTTGATTTTTTGACGTGAAATTTTTAAATTTTTGAGTGAAATTTTCAAAATTTCACTCAAAAATTTAGGGGGGTTCTGGACATTCAATTGCGTATAAAAACAATAGGCTTCCAGTGTTTACTGATTCTGATTTTTGTACCAAATGTCGTTCAAATCGGTCCATTCGTTCGTCAGTTATCGTCTCCACAGACTCACTGACACACACACACACAGACACAGACATCACTTCAAAAATGTTTGATTCGTGATCAGGGATACTTGAAACGTACTCTCCCATGGAAAACTCGAATTCGAATTTTCGACCCCTTCAGAATATTTTCCTTATACATTATGTATATAAGGAAAGTAATATTAATCTTTAAAAATAAAATATAGCAATGTATTTATAGATGTGAATATGTCAATATTATATATGCTTTCTAATATGGTTGCTTTTTTATTTTCCTGAATCATTATTTTAATGCCAGTTTTTGGAAAATATCCCTTCAAAAGGTTCATACCAACTTTTCAAAATAGAAATATATATATTATGCAAAAACAATTAAAAATTAACCTTATCATGTAACCAGAATATAAAAATCTGATGTGAGCAGCACATGACTTTCCCTGCAGACTTATATTAACGTTCTTTTTATTTTAATTAAATTTATTTCACTTTTATTCAATTTTTGTTCTCATTCGGTAACCGGGCTTATTTTCAAAGGTAGCGTAGGGAAAGTACGAAAAACTAAAATATCTCGAGAACGGCTAGTCCTAGTGTAATGGGGTTGGTCTTATTCTTTTCGTCATTAAAAATTACGTATTAAACGGGCATTTAATGGATATATCTGAGTATACCTAGTTCTTTAGTTTAGATTTTGACGATTTTTGCGGGCCATTTTGCAAAAAAAGGCAGGTTATTTTTTCCGAATCGTACCAAAATCCAATCAGCACCAGGGTAACCCGCAAGTGACTTATCCACCGAATTTTGTGAAATTCGGTCCATTAGTTTTTCAGTTAGAGTGGATACAAGATTTTTCGGGCCTTTTCGCAAAAAAAGGCGGGTTCTTTTATCCCGAATCGTACCCAAAACTAATCAGTACCAGCCCCGCCCACAAGTGACTTACCTACAAAATTTTGTGAAATTCGGTGTATTAGTTTTTTAGTTAGAGAGGATACAAAATCTGCACAGACAGACAGACACACAGACAGACAGACAGACAGACAGACAGACAGACAGATAGACACACACACATACGTCACGCTAAAAATGGTTTTTTCATATTCTAGAGGTCTCGAAACGTGTAGATCCGTCGAAAACTCCAGTTGCGATTTTCGACATGATTCCAATACTTTCCCTATACATTACCATGTATTGCAGGGAAAGTAAAAATCTGATGTGGGCAGCACATGACTTTCCCTGCAGACTTATATCCACGTTCTCTTTATTTGAATTAAATTTATTTCACTTTTATTCAATTTTCGTTCTCATTCGGTAACCGGGCTTATTTTCAAAAGTGGCGTAGGGAAAGTACGAAAAACTAAAATATCTCGAGAACGGCTAGTCCTAGTGTAATGGGGTTGGTCTTATTCTTTTCGTCGTTAAACATTACGTATTAAACGGGCATTTAATGGATATATCTGAGTATACCTAGTTCTTTAGTTTAGATTTTGAAGATTTTTGCGGGCCGTTTTGCAAAAAAAGGCAGGTTATTTTTTTCCGAATCGTACCAAAATCTAATCAGCACCAGAGTGACCTATACGTGACTCATCTACCGAATTTTGTGAAATTCGGTCCATTAGTTTTTCAGCTAGAGTGGATACAAGCTTTTGCGGGCCATTTCGCAAAAAAAGGCGGGTTCTTTTATTCCGAATCGTACCCAAAACTAATCAGCACCAGCCCCGCCCACAAGTGACTTACCTACCAAATTTTGTGAAATTCGGTCCATTAGTTTTTTAGTTACAGTGGATACAAAATCTGCACAGACAGACAGACACACAGACAGACAGACACACAGACAGACAGACAGACAGACACACGCACAGACGTCACGCTAAAAATGGTTTTTTCGTATTCTAGAGGTCTCGAAACGTGTAGATCCGTCGAAAACTCGAGTTGTGATTTTCGGTATGATTCCAATACTTTCCCTATACATTACCATGTATTGCAGGGAAAGTTTTCGTATTCTAGAGGTCTCGAAACGTGTAGATCCGTCGAAAACTCGAGTTGTGATTTTCGGTATGATTCCAATACTTTCCCTATACATTACCATGTATTGCAGGGAAAGTAAAAATGAGATTGTATAGTCAATCTAATATACGACGTTTAGAAGATGCATGGGAAAATATACTAATAGACTCTCAGCGATTCACGTGAACATATGTGAAAATAATTAAAAAATCAACCTATAATAGCCAAAATAAGAAAAAGATCTAGTTTAGTCAACCTAGTAAACAATATTACTTTCCTTATATACATAATGTATAAGGAAAGTATTGTGACGGGGTCGAAAATTCGAATTCGAGTTTTCGACGGGAGAGCACGTTTCAAGCATCCCTGATCACGAATCAATCATTTTTGAAGTGATGTCTGTGTGTGTGTATGTGTGTGTGTGTGTGTGTGTGTGTGTGTGTGTGTGTGTGTGTGTGTGTGTGTGTGTGTGTGTGAAAGTATGTGTGTGTGTGTGTGTGTGTGTGTCAGTGAGTCTGTGGAGACAATAACTGACGAACCAATGGACCGATTCGAACCAAATTTGGTACAAAAATCACAATCCGTAAACACTGGAAGCCTATTGTTTTTATACGAAATCGAATGTTCAGAATCCCCCTAAATTTGTGAGTGAAATTTTTAAAAAATCGTCAAAAAATCAAAACCGCAAGTAAAGTTACGCAAACAGACATTTCTTATGTAATATTTCATTAGAAAACGATTGACATAAATTTTAGAACGCTAACATGAACCGTTCTCGAGATATTGTACATTTTTCAAAAAAATTATGAAAAAGTCACATAAAAAAAAAAATTCCTATTGAGAAACATGTTCACTTTTCATATGTAACACCATGCGATAAATTGAGTGACATCATTCTCGTGGATCTAGCTCGTTCCATTCATGTAAAAATATACTTTGAATAATACTTTTGTATTAGAACGCCAATAGTCATTTATCTGCTGAAAGAATAACTTTTTTCTTAGTGCATAACGCTTGGCGAGATTTTGGCGACGAATTTCGCGGAATGCCGCCAACTTGGCGAATTTTTTGAAATGTTGCCAAATTAATGAAAATCTCGCCAAATGGATAAGAATGATGCTAAATCAATGAAAATGACGACTAAAATGAAAATGACGTCGAAAATTCAATATCTTGGAAAGAATATTATAGTATCTACTATAAGAAAATCCTATTACTTTCCTTATATACATAATGTATAAGGAAAGTATTGTGACGGGGTCGAAAATTCGAAATCGAGTTTTCGACGGGAGTGCACGTTTCAAGCATCCTGATCACGAATCAAACATTTTTGAAGTGCTGTCTGTGTGTGTGTGTGTGTGTGTGAGAGAGAGAGTCTGTGAAGACGATAACTGACAAACGAATCGATCGATTCGATCCAAATTTGGTACAAAAATCACAATCCGTAAACACTGGAAGCCTATTGTTTTTATACACAATCGAATGTTAAGAACACCCCTAAATTTTCAAATGAAATTTGGAAAAAATAGTCAAAAAATCAAAACCACTAATAAAGTTACGCATATAGACATTTCTTATGTCATTTTTCATTAGAAAACGATTGACATAAATTTTAGAACGCTAACATGAACCGTTCTCGAGATATTGCACATTTTTCAAAAAATTATCAGAAAGTCATATAAAATAAAAAAAAAATATTTCCTCTTGAGAGACATGTTCACTTTTCAGTAATACCATGCGATATATTGGATGACATCATTCTCGTGGATCTAGCTCGTTCCATTCATGAAAAAAGATACTTTGAGTAATACTTTTGTATTTGAACGCCAATATTCATTTATCTGCTGTAAGAATAACTTATTTCTTTGTCCATTATTCTTGGCGAGATTTTGGCGACGAATTTTGGCGGAATGTCGCCAACTTGGCGACTTTTTGAATTGTTGACACATTAACGAAAATCTCGCCAAATGGATAAAAATGACGCTAAATCAATTAAATGACGACTAATTGTCGAAAATTCAATATCTTGGAAAGAATATTAGTATCTAATATAAGAAAAACCTATTTATTTTACTGTAAAAGTGGTAAATTCATTACGTTAAATAAGGAAAGTCATGTGTTGCCCACATCAGATTTTTTAGAAGATGCGGATGGATGGAAAATGTACAAATGCATTCTCGGCGATTCACAGGAACATAAAGTGAATTGCGTAATCGCGCTATATATGAAAATGATTAAAAATACAACCTTAATAATTAATCAGAATATAAAAATAAACTAGTTTAGTCTATCTAATATGCAATATTTAGAATATGCAGATAGATGGAAAAAAATCTGATGTGGGCAACACGTGACTTTCCTTATATAATGCAATGAATTTAGTACTTTTACAGTAAAAATTTGGGTTTTCTTATAGTAGATATTTATATTATTTCCAAGATATTGAATTTTAGACAATTAGTCGTCATTTTCATTGATTAAGCGACATTTTTATCCAATTGGCGAGATTTTCGTTAATTTGGCAACATTTCAAAAAGTCGCCAACTTGGCGACATTCCGCCAAATTCGTCACCAAAATCTCTCCAAGCGTTATAGACGAAGAAATAAGTTATTCTTACAGCAGATAAATGACTATTGGAGTTCAAATACAAAAATATTACTCAAAGTATCTTTTTTCATGAATGGAACGCGTTAGATCCACGAGAATCATGTCACACAATATATCGCATGGTATTACATATGAAAAGTGAACATGTTTCTCAATAGGAAATA
This sequence comes from Amaurobius ferox, assembly GCA_951213105.1. Lineage (NCBI taxonomy): Eukaryota > Metazoa > Arthropoda > Arachnida > Araneae > Amaurobiidae > Amaurobius > Amaurobius ferox. The sequence continues at coordinate 78,147,225 of OX578146.1, read as the reverse complement.
TTTTTTATTTTATTTTATATGACTTTTTGGTAATTTTTTTGAAAAATGTGCAATATCCCGAGAACGGTTCATGTTAGCGTTCTAAAATTTATGTCAATTGTTTTCTAATGAAATATTACATAAGAAACGTCTATTTGCGTAACTTTATTAGCGCTTTTGATTTTTTGGCGATTTTTCAAAATTTCCCTCGAAAATTTAGAGGGGGTTCTAAACATTCGATTGCGTATAAAAACAATAGGCTTCCAGTGTTTACGGATTGTGATTTTTGTACCAAATTTCGTTTGAATCGGTCCATTCGTTTGTTAGTTATCGTCTCAACAGGCTCACTGACACACACGCACAGACATCAGCTCAAAAATGTTTGATTCGTGATCAGGGATGCTTGAAACGTGCTCTCCTGAAAACTCGAATTCGAATTTTCGACCCCGTCACAATACTTTCCTTATACATTATGTATATAAGGAAAGTAAATATACTATAATCGACTTTCAGCAATTCAAGAGAACATAAACTAAAATGCGCAATTGCACTGTTTACGTGCAAATAATTATAAAATTAACGGTTCAGCAATTTATGCGAAATTAACAACTTTTGAGAAATACATTCATAACATGAAAAAAAAAATCCTTTACATTCCACACAGCAGTAAATCATCATTGCCACGGTGATTTGATTGTCGTTATCGTTCATGCGACCTAAATTCCCGTTGTCACATTAATTTGATTGGCATTACCGTCTATATGGCCTTAAATGATCGTCGTTATATTGTTTTGGTTGAAATTTCTGTGCACGCGGCCGTAATATTACATTGGCCTTCACAGAAGATAATTTTCCATAGGAAACTATGCAAATTCTATGCACAGAATTTGCTTCCCGCGGAAAATACAGAGAATCCTTAGTTATCCGCATCTTTGTGAGAAGGTTGGCAAATTGAAAAATTCCCCAACTTTTCCAAAATTTTAAACAAAAAATTGCTTCTCCCCGTAATTTCCCTGACATTTTTGTCCTCTTTCAAATCCCTGTAAGTTCTAGGTTTTCACTTTCAGAGTGCGCACGAACTTAATTTTTACTTAATTTTTAACGACAAAACGAATCATATCAACCTCATTCGTCTAGGATTTTGAATCTGTGAGAAGCTGACGACGTTTAAAAATGCATTAAATTGTGAAATGGAAAAGACGTATTGAAACTGCAAAAGGGATATAATGTCAAACAAGCATCTGTATTATTTGGGGAAATTAAGCTCAATTTAATGATCATGATAGAGAAAATATATTTGAGTGTGTCGGAAAAGTCACGTGCAAAAAGATCAGATTTTATAACACTTTACCACATAGTTGAGAAGTGTTTATGACTTTGTTCATTCTGTCTGTCTGCCTGTTTGTCTATCCGTTCGCCCGATTACTGCCATAAAAATGACTTTTTCAAAATGAAATTTTAGAATGTTGTTCAGACTGTCTGTAGGACCTATGGGAATATAAATGAATATTATCACCCAATTAGTTTTGGATTGAACCTGTCTTGAAAAAATAAAATACATTGAACCCTATGGGACCCAATTCTTCAAAGATTTTTAAGCGATGTTAATTAACATTCACAAATTGCTCCGAAAGTTTTAGGAAATATTCAAATTATCCCATAAAAATATAAAAAAAATCTCAGCGAAATATGTTTGGTAGTTTAAATAAAAATTAAAATAATAATTATACCCATATTATATGAAGAGATCACGTGACCACTTCAAAATAAAACATATCCATCTTGACTCAAAATCGTGATTTTTAAAGTTATTTTTAATTTTTATTTAGTGCTGTATCCGTCCTAAAACCACTTAATTTTTTTGTTTTTTTCTGTGCATCTATATACCGCGCAAACGCAATTACAATATTTTGGAATGTAAAGGATCATCGAACTTTGATCATCTCTACAACGGAGCCGTACGTATGGAGAATGTAAACACATCAAGCTGTAAATTGAGTTTTACAAGAATTGCTGAATCTCTTTAACGCAAAATTATTTAGCTCCCGAGCCTGCAATTTAGCTGATATGAATGAAACACTCATTGGTTTTACATAGAGAAGCAAACGATTCCATATTATTGTTTTTTGATGAAGTTTTAAGCATGGAATTAGAAAATAATTTTACCTTCATGGTTTTACGTTTTTAAGTAAAGTAAATTATTGCAGTATTGTGATAATTTTGAAAATATCGCCCCTGAATGAAAGGAATGGAAAAAAGCTTATGAACGATATATACATTGCTTTTATAGAGAGAGTCAGGAGATTTATATTTCGATGACGATATTTGAATAAATTTCATTTGTTTTCGATGAAGTTTTTGAAATATAATAAATTATTGTAGTATTGTGAAAAATCTAAAAATATCACTGCTGAATATATCGCATTTTAGAGATGTTTAACTAAAATTGCATTTCAGTTGGAAAGTGTGTCATGCTTTATGCATGCATGATTGACGTTTCTTGTTTTTATCTAATCATGAACTGAAGAGTCGAAAATGCGCTGCAGATCTTGAAGTTTTAAAGAAGCAAATTTGGTGGTATACAGTCAAATCAGCCAAATGCAGTGTTACGAAGAAAATTCAATTTCGAACTATACCACCTATATAAAGAACCACAGACGTAGTTAAATACATCAGGATACAATAAATGAAATGAAGTGGACACGTCGTTTGTATGGATGACAAAAATGGAAAATAAATAAATATTTCTGGCTGGGCCATTTTGAGTTAGGCCTAGAGCAAGACTGAAATTCAGATGGATTAACTGTGTAGACAAATATTTTCGCATTTATAAGACTAAGAACTGGAGAACTGGAGAACTGTCTCTGATAATAAATCAAGATGACACAAAATGTCCGAGAACGTCAGGGATTAATATTCACATGGCTGTTGAGTCAAGAAGGAGAAGAATCATATCCAGTTATGTTTGATCTGAATAGAAGATATTCTACTGAACAAATTAAAACTGAACTATAGCTAATAAAGCAAAAATTAATCAATATAATTACACAAAAATAATAGCTGTCAGGGAGATACTTTGGATCTCTTTCGTCACTGCTAACAAACAAGCAAACTCGGAAGTAAAAAAATAAAAATAAAAATACACCAACTAAAGATATTTAGTGTATCCTTGAATCAGTTGTATGCTGCGTTGTACTTAATTTTGAGCGAAATTATTCATTTTTTTTATTCTTGAAGAATGTGATTAATGTCATTTTGTCAATTAATCTAATTAATTAATTCATAATCTAATTAATTAATTCATCAAATTCATAATTAATTCATTATACTATCCCATTGTGCTATAACTTCTTAAAGTAAAGTGAAAAAAAATGTGTATTTATTTTCATTTATAGTTTTTACTTATCAATAACAATATCGATAAGCTATAATCTTAATATCGATGCTTAAGCTTGCTTATAAATACGGCAAAGCATTCTCAAGATATTCGGACTATTGTATTTTTTGCTTAGCGCTATTATATGTTGCTTCGCATTATTTGTTGCTTCGCCTTATTCTATAGCTACAGCACTATTGCATTTATAGCTGGATTGGTTAGAAGAAGTTTTCGAGCCATACTTGCCAGTCAAGTGAAATCATGTTATTGGTTTTTTACCATGTAGTATGCGATTTCTGCAGAGCACTATTCATTTATTTTTATTAATTGTGAATTTGAGTAAGATACATCTACCTATTTTTTATGTCCTTGAATCTGACTTATTGCTTCAGGTAATTACGTTTAATTGCCTCGAACTGACTTAGAAAATACCATCTGTGTGGTCCCTATTTCCTTACACCGATTTCCATGTTCAAAAATATTTAAATAGTGTTTTATTTTTTATACTTCTTCTGGTTTACATTATCTCAATCAACAATGGTCTCAAGCTACAGAGCACCGTACACAGATTTATATGCTATATTACATGATGTATTGACATGAGTTCAATCGTGACAATTTTTCACTTTACATGTTTCCACTATATTAACAAGTCAAAGATCGCGAGACACAGAGAGCGTTAGCCTTCACCCAAGCCGATAGATACAACAGTCACTACGCGTATCACTGGTGCGTTGAAATTGCATCATAGCCGCTCCGAATATGGAAAAGCCAGTCTAATCCGCTGGAAGTCTTCGCATCAGTCACACACGCAACAACATTATCTCATTCAGAAATGATTTCTAGCTAAAGCCCTTACACAGATTTATATGTTATATTTCATGATCTAGTAATATGCGGGCAACCTTTATAATTTTTCACATTATATGTTTGCACTATATTAACAAGTCAAACATCGTGAGACACAGGGGCAATTAGCCTTCACCCAAGGCGATATAAACAACAGTCACTACGTGTATCACTGGTGCGTTGAAATTGCATCATAGCCGCTCCGAATATGGAAAAGCCAGTCTAATCCGCTGGAAGTCTTCGCATCAGTCACACACGCAACAACATTATCTCATTCAACAATGGATTCTAGCTATGGAGCCCAGTATACAGATTTGTATGCTATATTATGTGATCTATCATTAATTTCAGGTAAATCGTCTGGATAACACGTTAACACTACACATGTCAGTTAAGTTAGCATTTGAAGAAACGTAATACGTAAGGAGTCTTATCATAATCAGACAATTATTTCGTAATACATACTTAAGCCCTAAAATTTATATATTATTCTTCACTTAAATAGCTTTTATACATATTTCAGAAAAAATTCTGGTACTAAAGTGTTGCTTTATATATTTTAATACATATCACATTTTTCATCTGGTAACTGATTAAAAAATCTGATGTGGGCAGCACATGACTTTCCTTCTATATTGCAATGAATTTACTACGTTTACAGTAAAAGAAAATAAGTTATTCTTATAAAAGATACTTAAATTCTTTCCAAGATATTGAACGTTTGCCAGTGAGTCGTCATTTTTATCCATTTGGCGAGTTTTTCATTAATTTAGCAACATTTCAAAAAGTCTCCAAGTTGGCGACATTCCACCAAATTTACCGCCAAAATCTCGCCAAGCGTTATGGATGGAAAATAAGTTATTCTTACAGCAGATAAATGACTGTTGGTGTTCACATACAAAAGTTTTACTCAAAGTACCTTTTTACAATAATGGAACAAGCTATATTCACGAGAATGATGTCATCAAATTTATTGCATGGTATTACATAAGAAAAGTGAACATATTTATTTCTCAATAAGAAATGTTTTATTTTATTTTATATGATTTTTTGATAATTTTCTTAAGAATGTGCAATATTTCGAGAACGGTTCATGTTAGCCTTCTAAAATTTATGTCAATCGTTTTCTAATGAAAATTTACATAGGAAATGTCTATCTACGCAACTTTATTAGAGGTTTTAACTTTTTGACGATTTATTCAAAATTTCACTCGAAAATTTAGGGGGATTCTGAACATTCAATTGCTTATAAGAACAATAGGCTTCCAATGTTTACGGATTGTAATTTTTGTACCAAATTTCGCTCGAATCGGTCCATTCGTTCTGCAGTTATCGTCTCCACAGACTCACTGACACACACACACACAGAGAGAGAGAGAGACATGTTCGATTAAAATGTTCGATTAAAATATTAAAAATGTTCGATTTGTGATCAGGGATGCTTGACACGTGCTCTCCTGTCGATTACTCGAATTCGAATTTTCGACCCCGTCACTATACTTTCCTTATACATTATGTATATAAGGAAAGTAAAAAAGAAGCATTATGAAAAAATTGACTGTTTTTATTGAAATAAAATATGCGTACAGCTCATACACATGTAATGAAATGATTACAAAATCAAGGTCTCAGGCCCCCATCAATTGTTAGCAATTGCACATAGAATTTTCAAATCATTAATTGGTGAACCCTCCCCCCCTCTTGGCGGCAATGCATTCTTGTATATGTCTAGGTAAAGAGTGATAAAGTTTCCTAATGCCATCCTGCGATACATTATGCCAAAACTTGCTCAATTGTTGCTCCAGATCTGTTACACTTCGGGTTGTCCGAATCTGGCGGCCTAGCAACCAGCTTTTCTCACCCCGACTATACGACTACATCCGAACTCGTCTAATTGCTTATTAGGTCTTCGGCAACGTCGTAACGGCATTATTGGTTGCATCTGCACGGAACTGCAACGTCGATAACGATCAAAGGTAAACCTGTTTATAGGTTGCTAGTTACGCAATAGACACGCGCGCTATGACCAAAATTAACACTCATTGGCCTTGCAAATTTAATCATTTGCATACTTGGTGTAAAGGAATTTGCATGCTAAATTTCGAGATGATCGAATTATTTTTTAGGGGTGCTTCGATTTTTTTGCAAAACAATGTATGAAACTTTTCCAATCTCATCTACAATGTATTATTATTGAGATAGGCGCATTTATTTATTTGTTAATAGCTTTTCGATCCCTAAATGTAATAAAATACTACAACCATCACAATAATACAGAGAACTACCGACTTATTTGAAAAGAAAATTTCGTTCATTTGCTGTGATAAAAACTAAACGATATATTTGAAACAAGGATACCATTGTTCCAGAAATTTTATTACTTTTGCTTCGTGGTATTAAAATTTGACTATTATTCAAGTATTTGCATTGACAATATTGAAGACGCATATTGAAGCGCTACGAAGTTTTTGTGCCTTCCGGACCTGAGGCTAGAGTTTTTTCCCCGCTCTTTTGAGAACAAAGTTGTTCTACAGACGATTTTCTTAGAAAATGAAAATTTGGGATTCTGACTTTTCTTTGAAAGAAACTTAGGATATATATTCTTTTGTAAGAATTCCAAACTCTTATGTTGCAAGTTGTAAAATTGTTTTAATTTAAGCAAAATTTTGTTGTGTGCATCACCTGACACTCCTTACAGTCTCGAACTTATTTGCTTTTTACTTTCCTTATATACATAATATATTGTATAAGGAAAGTATTATGACGGGGTTGAAAAGTCGAATTCCAGTTTTCGACTGGAGACCACGTTTAAAGCATCGCCGAACACTGATCAGACGTTTTGAGGGGATGTCTGTGTGTGTGTGTGTCAGTGAGACTTTGGAGACGATATCTTACAAACGAAAGTAGCGTTTCGAACGAAATTTAGTATATAAATTACAATCAGGAAATGCTGAGAGTCTATTGTTTCTAAACGCAAACGAATGTTCAGAACAGCCCTAAATTTTGAAATTAAAATTTGTAAAAATCATCAAAAATCAAAACCTTCAATAAAGTATCGTAAATAATTATGTCTTATGTAATTTTTAATTAGTAAACTATTGCCGCTTCGATTAGAACGCTAGAATGAGTCGATATAGATATATTGCACAATTTCTAAATAAATGTATCAAAATATCATATAAAATAAAATAAAAGTGTTAATCATTGCGATAAATGTTCACCATTCATATGCAATATTATGCGATAAATTTGTTATTGTCAATCTCGTGGATCTAGCTCGTTTCATTCATGAGAGAATACACTTTAGGTAATAGTTTTATATTAAGACGCATTAGTCATTTATCTACTATAAGAAAAACATGTTTGTCCATCCATAACGCTTTACAAAAATTTAGCGACGAATTTGGCGGAATATCTTCATTAGCGAGTGTTTAAATGACACTAAATCAAAGAAAATGATAACTAGTTGACGATAATTCAATATCTTGGAAAAAATGTAAAAATCTGCTATAAGAATAACCCATTTTTCCGTCCTTCCGTAATACTTAGGGAACATTTTGGCGGGTTTCCGCTAAGTTGGAAACATTTCAAATGTTGCTAGAGTGACGAAAATGTCGCCAAATTGATAAAAAATATCACGAAATTGGTAAAAATGACGCTACATCTAATGCAATGTTTTGCAAATATTTTATTCTGTCATATGATTGGCATACTTTCTTGTATATACGAAATGCACTTTCCTCCGCTCGTTTGTAACATTTGACAATACATTTTGAAAATTTGGCGAATAATATAGCTAAATATTTCCAACTTGGCGATGTTTATCCTCAGATTGCCGAACATATCGTCAAAATTGCAAAAATGACGCCAAGTTTATGAAAAGGATGCCCAATTGATGCATTTATTATTAAACTAAAGTACCATATTGCTTATCCAGAATTCTATCAACACTGATAATTGTTACTTTAGAGTTTTGTGAAATATAAGTTATTTGGGTACAAAATGTTGTAAATGTATGAAAATGTTATATGTTGGAATTAAAAAAAGCGTCAAATGTACAATTCAACGTTAAAAGCATTGCCATAAATAGTATACATTATGTTTCCATTCTGAAAGAAGTTAATGTATTGCATTATATAAAAATCTGATGTGATCAACACATGACTTTCCGTATATAATGCAATGCATTTACTACTTTTACAGTTAAAAAAATGTTAATCTTATAGTAGATACTTATATTCTTTCTAAGATATTGAATTTTCTGCAATTAGTCGTCATTTTCATTGATTTAGCGTCACTTTTATCTATTTGGCGAGATTTTTGTTAATTTGGCAACAATTAAAAATGTCGGCAAGTTGGCGACATTCCGCCAAATTCGTCGCCAAAATCTGGCCAAGCGTTATGGATGGAGAAATAAGTTATTCCTACAGCATATAAATGACTATTGGCGTTCAAATACAAAAGTATTACTCAAAGAATATTTTTTCATGAATGGAACGAGCTAGATCCACGAGAATGATGTCACCAAATTTATCGCATAGTATTACATATGGAAAGTGAACATGTTTCTCAATAGGAAATATTTTTTTTTAATTTTACATAACTTTTTGATAATTTTTTTGAAAAATGTGCAATATCTCGAGAACGGTTCATGTTAGCGTCTTAAAATTTATGTCAATCATTGTCTAATGAACAATTACATAAGAAATGTCTATTTGAGTAACTTTATTAGCGGTTTTGATTTTTTGACGTTTTTTTCAAAATTTCACTCGAAAATTTAGGGGGAGTTCTAAACATTTACGGATTGTGATTTTTGTACCAAATTTCGTTCGAATCGGTCACGTTCACGGTTTCGCTCGGTTTCGTTCGAATCAGACACACGTACTTTCACACATACACACAAACACACAGACAGACATCACTTCAAAAATGTTTGATTCGTGATCAGGGATGATTGAAACGTGCTTTCCCATCGAAAACTCGAATTCGAATTTTCGTACCCGTCAGAATACTTTCAATATACATTATGTATATAAGGAAAGTAAAAAAAGTTATGTGCTGCTCATATCACATTCATTATGCATTAATTTGATTTTGATCTCACACACACACACAAAAAAAAAAAAAAAAAAAAAAAAAAAAAAAAAACTGGACTGGATATTTTGGCCTCGAAGAAAAATATTTTGTCGTGGTGTATGTAATACTTACCTTATATACATAATGTGTAATGAAAGTATTGTGACGAGGTCGAAAATCCGAATTCGAGTTTTCGACGGGAGAGCACGTTTCAAGTATCCCTGATCACGAGTAAAACATTTTTGAGGTGATGTCTGTGTGTGTGTGTGTGTGTGTGAGTGAAAGTATGTGTGTGAGTGAAAGTATGTGTGTGAGTGAAAGTATGTGTGTGTGTGTGTGTGGAAGTATGTGTGTGTGTGTGTGTGTGTCATTGAGTCTGTGTAGACGATAACTGACGAACGAATGGACCGAAAAATTTGGTTCAAAAATCACAATCATTAAACACTGGAAGCCTATTGTTTTTATACGCAATCGAATGCTCAGAACCCCCCTAAATTTTGGTGTGAAATTTTGAAAAAATCGTCAAAAATTCAAAACCGCTAATAAAGTTACGCAAGTAGACATTTCTTACGTAATTTTTCCTTTGAAAACGATTGACATAAATTTTAGAGAGCTAACATGACCCGTTCTTGAGATATTGCAGATTTTTCAAAAGAATTATCAAAAAGTTATATAAAATAAAAAAAAAACATTCCTATTGAGAAACATGTTCACTTTTCACATGTAATACCATGCGATAAATTTGGTGACATCTTTCTCGTGGATCTACCTCGTTTCATTCATGTAAAAATATACTGTGAGTAATACTTTTGTATTTGAACGCCAGTAGTCATTTATCTGCTGTAAGAATAACTTATTTCTTCGTCCATAACGCTTGGCGAGATTTTGGCGACGAATTTGGAGGAATGTCGTCAACTTGGCGACATTTTATTGTTGCCAAATTAACAAAAATCTGGTCAAATTGATAAAAATGACGCTAAATCAATGAAAATGACGACTCATTGAAGAAAATTCAATATCTTGGAAAGAATATAAGTATCTACTATAAGAATGATATTTTTTTAACTGTAAAAGTAGTAAATTCATTGCATTATATAAGGAAAGTCGTGTGTTGCCCACATCAGATTTTTTATATTTACCGCGAATAGATTTGTAATTTCGCTTGTTCTCGACTCCATGCAATTCAAGTCTCTCCAAAGTTATTTATGACGTCATTCTCATGAAAATTGGGCTTGATTGTTCTTTCGAAATTGCGCTTATCCAGTAATAAAATATTATATTTATTATAGTACTTTTCTTGTAATCTTCTTACAATTTGAATTCCGTGCTTTTTCTGTGATAGAATAATATATTTATGAGTGTACTTTTCTTGAAATATTATTACAATTTGAATCCGTTTAAAGTATATATTTTTTATATTTTCCGTGTATGTTTCTTGGATTAATTTTGTATTAATTAATAGTCTGTTCATTCACCATTTTTATAATTTTATGCAAATTGGCTGTGTAACTGGTTGTTGCATTGTTAATGTGTAACATCGTAAGGTTTGGATGGATCTCAACCTATGAAGATGGTCCCTGTATTTATATTAAAATAAATATATGTTTCCCCGGAAGGAGACCTGGAAAGGAAATAAGAACAACGCTTCTTCGGGTTCGTCAACGGATACGTCTCAATTCCAGATGGTAACGTGGCGGGCGGCCAAGGGGGAAAGGGGACCTCTTGATCGCCACTGGTCACACGTGCGCTCGAAATCGTGAGAACTTGGATCAGCTGACGCAAATTAATTCTTGGGTCCTAACCGAACTTCCGAGATGACAGCACTCAATAACAAATATGTAACCTTATGCTGTCCAATTGAAATAGCAGGGGCTACAGTGTCAGACCACTTACAACCAGGGGCGTAGTCATGGAGGCGGCAGCAATTTTCAGATGATCCAGAGAGAGTCAGTTTTTGAGAGAAGTATCGTCACTTGATTTTGCAATTTTGAGCGGAGAAGGTTTCCCAGAGAACTGCAGTGATGCCGAGGACCCGGCGTCTTCCAAGAGATGGTGGAATAATTGCAAGAGTAGTGAAATAGGCCGTGTATGTATGTCGTCTTACGTACATTTTAGTAGCAAAATTCTCTCGCTCTCTCTCGGCATTTCATAAGTCATCGTAGTTGAGATAATTGATCCTTATGTAGATTATTTTAATTGTATTTTAAGAGAGTATTATAGTTATCTCTTAAAGTCATCGTAGTTGAGATAATTAATCCTTATGCAAATTATTTTAATTGTATTTTAAGAGAATATTATAATTATATGATTTGTACGAATTAACATTAATTTTGTGGTAATAAAATTGAATTATGTGATTAATTATGTGTAATTAGGAGAGGTGTCATTGTTAAATGGATAAAATATTATTTCAGTGAAATTAGATTTGAATACCACTAATGATTTAAATAGAGTAATTTTCGCGATGATGGTATTGAGAATACTTATGTTTAAGTTAGAATGTTAATGGGGTAATTTCTTATTATTTTTAATCCTTTGTAAGTAAATTTATTATTGTTTTATATTTTATTCGCTGTCCTCATTGTCTCTTTATTAGTGTGTTGGATTATTATGTTAGCATGCACGATACGGCCAGTTTCAAGTTAGAGAAGAATTAAGAATACTAATAATTTTTGCATTCTAACCCGACGTGTGCCTAAGATCCACGCAAAACTGGTCTATATATGAACATTCCATGTTTACATTTTATGTAGCCACTGATGAAGAGCGTATTCACGCTCGAAAGCGCTCTGGCAATTTTAAATACTTTGTACGTCTTTTAGGATGGTTTAATAAATGACTTTTCATCTAACGACATTATGTCCTTAATTTTAATTTTATTTAGTTAATTTCAGACGTGATGCTAATATATGATCAATAAAAAAGGATTGATTTCGAATACTCAAAGGGATATAGATAAAAATCATATTTTCTGCAGATATAATGCTGGAGTTTCTATTTATGTCACACAGCTTTTAGATATGTTTATATATGACAAATAAGAAACTTGCCCCCTCCCCCCTTAAAATTTCCTTCGCATTCTCGGCCAAAAAGTCCTGAAAGAAACACTGTTTGGCAGTCAGAAGCAAGACCGAAATGAGGGGTGCGACAGTCCAGTGGTTAGCACGCGGGAAATGCACTCAGAGGACCCATGTTCGATTCCCGCATCTGCCCAAACTGTCGCCGTGTGTTCACGCGGAGTACAATCACGTTAAACATGTGGGTCCGTAAGTCTTTCCGAGAGGTTGGTGGTATGGAAATGAGGGTAGGTCTCTGTGGATACTTCAATCACCAGCTCGTATCACGTCAACTGCTCTCCAAATGAGTGATGACACCTTTTATAGACTCTCTGTAGAATATTCAAAAAATCTCTCGTATCGTTATTATTCGTTATTTCGAGGTGTTTCTCGGACTTTCAAGAAATCTCTGGTTCCAAATTGGCGGGAAATCGCCAAATCTGGCAACCCCCGTTCCGATTTGTAACATATGGCAACCCTAGATACACGTTATAGAAAGCCTGTACACGTGTTTTCCCCAGTAAGGAAATTTTACACGTTTGTAACAATATATTATTACGTAAAATATTTCTTGGCATGCAGTCTCTCAACAAGGAAAATATACTATATAAGCAACCATTGTTTTATTTAAAGTAATAAGTAACTTGACCTTGGAGACATTTTTCGTGTCCTTGGCGACCTTTGACGAGTTTCGGAAAGCAATCGAATTTTTTCGAAATCTCCATTACCTTCGAAGATACTCCTCTTCCTAGAAATTTCTATGGCGAATATATAATGAAGTCATCGTTTAGTTGGACAGAGTTCTTGTAATAAGAGTCAACGTGAACGGTGAAATACGTCAGTGTTTTAAGAATAAAATTGTTTATTTTGTAAATTGGTTGAGCATTTAATTGTTGTTTTATCGTATCTGATAGTATTTTGTAATCTTGTAAGATAGTTATCGAGTTATTCTCTATATAATGTTCCTGTTTACGATTACTGATGTTTATAAATAAAAGCCTTTGTTATCCAGATATCCGGACTCATTTTTGTATTCTGAGTTCGCGACCAGTTTATTTCACTCATCAAATACTCAGGCACTGCTAAATCTGTATGTCTTTTGATGATAACAAATTTTTACAACTAGTCTGCGGTAAAAGTTTTAAATTTTTTACAAGTATTTTAAGCTAGCAACCCAATAATTGCTTTTAGCTGTGCAAATGAATTTGCAGAACTTTCCTTCATTACGGTAATTAAAAACATAAAATTATTTTTTACTTTCCTTATTATACATAATGTATAAGGGAAGTATTGTGACGGGGTCGAAAATTCGAATTCAAGTTTTCGACAGGAGAGCACGTTTCAAGCATCCCTGATCACGAATCGAACATTTTTGAAGTGATGTCTGTGTGTGATTGTGTGTGTGTGTGTGTCAGTGAGACTGTGGAGACGATATCTCACGAACAAATGGAGCGATTCGATTGAAATTTGTAACAAAAATTCAATCCATGAATACTGGAAGTCTATTGTTTTAAAACGTAATCGAATGTTCAGAACCCACCTAAATTTTCGAGTAAAATTTTGAAAAATTCGTCAAAAAATCAAAACCGCTAATAAAGATACGCAAATAGACATTTCTTATGTAATTTTTCTTTAGAAAACGATTGACATAAACTTTAGAACTCTAGCATGAACCGTTCTCGAGATATTGCACATTTTTCAAATAAATTTATCAAACAATCCCATGAATAAAAAAAAATATATTAACTGTTCAGAAACATGTTCACTTTTCATATGTAATATCATGCGATATATTTGGTGACATCATTCTCGTGGATCTAACTCGTTCCATTCACGACAAAAGATACTTTGAGTAATAATTTTGTATTTGAACGCCAATAGTCATTTTTCCGCTGTAAGAATAATTTATTTCTCCTTCCATTACGCTTGGCGAGATTTTGGCGACGAATTTAGCCGAATGTCGCCTACTTGGTGACATGACGGATAAAAATGACGCTAAATCAATGAAAATGACGACTAATTGAAGAAAATTCAATATCTTGGAAAGAATATAAGTATCTACTATAAGAATAACAATTTTTTTAACTGATAAAAGTAGTAAATTCATTGCATTATATAAGGAAAGTCATGTGCTGCCCACATCAGATTTTTCAATTTCATAGTGAATATGAACAGGTATAACAATATGTTATTTTAAAACTTATAGTTGATAGTTTATAATATTTATTGCTTTGGCATATGTTGAGTTATGCAAAATGAGTATGTCCACATACAGAACCCTCCATTCCTTCTGGGGTGAAATACTTATATGAATGAAAGATTATGATTGGTATTGTCAGTGTCTTTGCTCCATTTTAACTGAATTATTTATTAATTTTGATCGTTAGTGTGAGGCCAGAATATGTCCTCACATGAGACATTTTTATTGCAATATTTTATAGTACCCAGAACGGTTAACAAAGCTCGAGTCTAGCTGGCGCCGGAGTTTACAACAACGTGAACTTTGAGGTCAAATACTATAAATTTGGGTGTCCCAGGCCAAAGGGGCTGAGAGGGGCCTTGATAAATGTCAAGTGATGCCATTGGGTTCAGAAGAACGAATGAGCACCAAGGGGAAGAAGGGCGGAGCTACCCCCCCCCCCGCCAAAGGAACCACAAGTCAAGGAGTCTCATACAAAGTGTTGTTGCAGCTAGTTTCATTCGAAATGTTGTTGCAGAAGTAAGTCGGATGCAAAATGTTGTAGCAGTTGGACGGATATGAAAGGAATTGGGAGCAGATACTCATACGGAAGAGGTTGCAGTTAACTATAAGTACGAGATGCAAGCCACACACGAAAGAGTTATGGTCGTATGGTTAGCAATAAGACGGATGCAAGCCTCAGCGTGATGAGCCGAAGATTAAACTTGAAGGCATGTCCTCATGTGCTTAGGTCCTAGACACTTTAGAAATCTAACTAGTACTGGTCACATATCCCCCATAACTAGAGTAATTAAATGATAGTTGATAATTATGATAAATTGTTGTTAGTGATAAATTGAGGTTGTAAATAAATGATATTGTTTAAGTTTTAAACAGTCTAATCTTTTTAATATTAATTAATAATTCTTTTCAGGACTTACACAAAAGGTAAAAATAATTGGAGGGTTATTGCAGCACAACAACGAGCGATGTACAATTTAAATGTTAATTCCACTATTTATGAATTTACGGCAATGTTAATGTGATTTAAATAATGAATTTAATAATTAAGAGTGACTTGTGTAAAATCGTATTGCCACAGTTAGTAATAAACATTCATTTATATTAATTTATTCCTTTCATTAATAGATTTATAGAAAATGCTGTTACTCAGGAGGTGAGTTACAAGATTCAAACTATATTTATTCAATACCAAACTGTGAGATCAGCTTGTCCAAATTATTAATTCTGGTAATAGGACGAATAATTTCATAGGATTTAGTACAAGCCTTCTTAGCGTCGTGGACCATGGGAAATATTTACAGAAACTTGCTACCAGTGCAAATTTCTTCCGCAACTTTATCATTCTAAACACAATTCCTTTGGTATCTCTGTCTTTTTCGTCTCTGAACTTGAATCTATATATGTTTAACCAAGTTACTCGTAATATTGATTTCAGAAAACCCTCCTCTTTGCATAGGTTGGTCCAAAGTAGTGTTCTTTTAGCCCAACTTCATTATATTATTGGATATCCGTCAATCCGCTGTGACGGACGTCCAGTATGGATAGTCCAATGGGCACAGCTTCCAAGAGTGAAGTTACGTGAACTGTTTACATAGCATTTAAGCTCCATTAATTTCTACTTGAAAGTACTGTCACCACTGTCCGTACTTTATCTCACTTTATGTGTAGCGTATCGTTGGCTATCTACTTTTACAATGATTTGCAATTTGTTTTCAAAATTTCACATTTCTGGCCTCAAAATTCCTTTGAAATTACATTGATTTTACAGTAAGTGGTGGCAAACAGCGTGTTAGTGATATCTTTTATATCACTAATTTAATTTCACTATCGTTGATCTATTTAGCTATCTTTTGTGGATTATTTCAGTTTCAGTGATTTGTCTCAAATTTCAATTTACGAATACCGATAATTGTTTTTACTTTCCTTATATACATAATGTATAAGGAAAGTATTGTGACGGGGTCGAAAATTTGAATTCGAGTTTTCGACGGGAAGGCACGTTTCAAGCATCCCTGATCACGAATCAAACATTTTTGAAGTGATGTCTGTGTGTGTGTGTGTGTGTGTGTGTGTGCGAATCTGTGGAGACAATAACTGACGACCGAATGGACCTATTCGAACTAAATTAGGTACAAAAATCACAATCCGTAAACACTGAAAGCCTATTGTTTGTATACGCAATCGAATGTTCAGAACCTCTCTAAATTTTCGAATAACATTTTGAAAAAATCGTCAATAAATTAAAACTACTAATAAAATTACGCAAATAGACATTTCTTATGTAATGTTTCATTAGAAAACGATTGGCATAAATTTTAGAACGCTAACACAAATTGTTTTCGAGATATTGCAAATTTTTCAAAAAAATTATCAATAAGTCCAATAAAATAAAAAAGAAAAATTTCCTATTAAGAAACATGTTCACTTTTCATATGTATTACCATACGATAAATTGGGTGACATCATTCTCGTGGATCTAGCTCGTTCCATTCATGGAAAAAGATACTTTGAGTAATACTTTTGTATTTGAACGCCAATAGTCATTTGTCTGCTGTAAGAATGACTTATTTCTTCGTCCATAACACTTGGCGAGATTTTGGCGAAGAATTTGGCGGAATGTCGCCAACTTGGCAACTTTTTGAAATGTTGCCAAATTAGCTAAAATCTCGCCAAATGGATAAATATGAGGCTAAATCAATGAAAATGACGACTAATTGTCGAAAATTCAATATCTTGGAAATAATATTAGTATCTACTATAAGAAAAACCTATTTTTTTACTGTAAAAGTAGTAAATTCATTACATTATATAAGCAAAGTCATGTGTTGCCCACATCAGCTTTTTCTTAAAAAAACGGACACTGCTCTTCGTTATTTGTATCGTTCATTATTATTAAATGATAATTACTGCCAGTAATTAAAGTATTTTTAAACTCCCATGATGTTTAATTTTATAAATGATAAAAGCGCTTTAACTGCGCTGCTATTTTTGGAAAAGTAAAAAAAATATTCAGAAAGCGTACGATTTAAATATTCTACACATAGACTCTTAAATGTAAACACTGGAGTCAAATTGAATTTAGAAAGTCAGATGATATTCAAATAATTGGATTAAAATAAGCTTGAATTTAAAAGATTCCAAATAGTTTGAAATCAGTATTTTGATTTGCTAATGGAACAAGTAGTAATTTTTAATCTGTTTGTATATTTTAAATAATTAAATACATGATATTCTCATTTTTAACACTTTACAACAAAGTTGAAATGTGTTTATGACTTTGTTCATTCTGTCTGTCTGTCCTTTAGCACGATAACTGCCGTAAAAATGACTTTATCTAAATGAAATTTTAGTATGTTGTTTAGACGGTCTGTGGCACCTATGGGGATATATAAATGAATAATATCACCCAATTGGTTTTGGATTGAACCCGGATTGAAAAAATGAAATACATTGAGCCCTACGGGACCTAATTTTTCAAACATTTTTTAAGATAAAAGGCAGATATTATTTGCCTATGATGCATTTCTGCGTTGCATCATTTGCACTCTTGCTGTAAACATTTATATTTTAATTTGTAATTAATCTCTCCCCAACTTTGTTTAAACATATCTCTGGGACTTTTCATGGTAAAATGTTGAAATTTTGTACATTATCTTATTAGTGTATAGGATACATTTACGCATTGGAAATATTTTTGTAAGGGGCCGTATAAAAATTTAAATTTTGTATTTCTTCAAATGTAGTCCCCTGAAAATTTTTATCGATTTCATAAAATTCTGTACCTTTTTTTACTCAACCTTTTAATTTAATATATATGTCTAAGTTCAATATTTAAGGAATAAAAGCCGAGGTCACTGTTTTTGGGACACCCTGTATACGACTTTATACGACTAGAACTACTTATTGTGCGGCTTCCAACCAAAACACACATACACTCACTGACAATGAAAGTTGCGCACAAAGAAGGAAGCATAGTATGGACCTGACATTTTATTGATGGACGGATACCGATGAATGATATACATGATCACAAAAACAGCGCATCAGAACACGTACAGATGGAGCTGTGGTACGCAATCCTGTCATCCTCAATAACGCGTCGCACCGCCTTGTGCTGCGATGCAAGCAGTAATACGGTCCGGAATGGTGTCGAACAGACGTCTGATGTAGCCCTGCGGCAGACGAGTCCATACCTTTTGGACGTTACGTTCCACATCCTGAAGATTGCGGCAACGAGGCAGCTGGCGTTTCAACTGGTCTCACACATGCTCGATAGGGGACAGGTCTGGGGAGTGGGCAGGCCATGGAAGTGTCTGTACGTGATTCAGGCAGACCTGGTTGACCCGAGCAGTGTACGGCCGGGCATTATCAATCTGGAATTGCGCCCCTGAAATCCCAGTAATGAATGGGAGCACATGGTGCTGTAGAATCTTATCCACGTACAACTGGCTAGTCAATGTTCCAGGTACCACTACTCGAGTGGATCAGCTGTCGTAGGCTATGACTTCCTAGACCATGATGCTTGAAGTGGGGTTGGTATGGCACTTGAGTACGAGGTTGGGATTGTGGCATTTTGCAAGGAACCTCCACACCCGGACACGCTGAACATTGGTCCCCAAAAAGAAGGGGCACTCATAGCTAAACACCACACATCGCCAGTCTGTGGCGTCCCACTTTGCTCGCTCTAGCCCGGCATCACTGCAACCGGAGCCGCTTGTTAAAGGTAGCACACGTAGAGGACGCTGATATCACAGATTCGCTTCCTTCAGGCGTCTAGATATGGTTCCTGGGCTCCCAGGAGCCGCTATGTGTGCTTGTATCGCGGATCGGGTCACCGTGGGCTCTGTACATGCCTGCTGCACGATCATTCGATCACCACTAGTGTGGTATGCCTGCTCCGTCCAGAGCCGGTCCTCCGTGTCTGGGTGGCGTCTCGTGACCAGTGCTCCCAACGCCGCCAGATGGTATAGTCCGGACGATCCACGTGACGGGCTATCCGTCGCTCTGACTACTCTTCGGTTTTCAGCCCGATAATCAGACATCTCTCGAAGTCCGTCAGTTGTCTATATGGACGTTTCTGGCATCTTCCCACCATTCTTTTCGCTCCGTACTCATGCTTGCGAGGGCCGAAGTTTATCGTACTGAATGCGGCGTCGACTACACGTCCGTTTATAAGGCTCTGGCTCATGCTTTCAGAGCCACTCACGGGTGTATGGTCATACGCAATCACACCAGACTGGGATCATTTGCACACCAGACCGACCTCTAGTTATGTACATTATTTCGAGGTTGCACGATCTTTCCTTCTTGGTGCGCAACTTTCATTGTCAGTGAGTGTATTATACCAATTGCTGACATAACACAATAAATCAAGTCTCCCTTAGACCCCTTAACGAATTTATCAAATTTAATGCACCTAACTCTTAATTTCAAGTTTTCAATGACTGGTCGTACTTTGGGGGATATAAGGTACTAAATCTCAATAACTTGGTGGATCAAACAATTTAGATTAAACTTATTTATCTATAAATCAATTTTGCATTAATTAACATCCTTGTTTAAAGAGTGAATTTTAAGATAAAGTAGGAAGCAATTCTCTCCATCTCTATTCAAATCATATAGTTTATATATCTGACATATATAGTTTACATATTATTAGTTTATATATTCAAATTCCGATGACTTTTTTTAATTGGGGGGACACTCCAATAATAAAAATATTAACTTTTCTACTCGGTTAAATCAAGGAGGTAAAAAAATTGTGTCATTTCTAACTCCATGAACATAATACAGATGTCCGTTTAGTTTCTTCAACCTTCGAAATCTCAATTGCAGCGTGTTGTGGCAACGCCTACGAGCAGCGATATAAACCCTTTATTTCACCTGAATGGGCTGCACAGTCATGAATTGAGTGTTATTTTTTTATTATAAATATATAATGGAAATATTATACTGTTTATATACTTGTTTATAATGGACATCATATAAAACTCTTATTTACTAAATTACTTTAAATCTTATGATAAATATCTTTCAATAATTTTTCTTTTTCTTTTATTTTATATGGTGGCCACTTCTTTCTACTGTGTCGAGTATAGTACGTATTGGATAAACAAAATAATTTGCTTCTTATAATACACATAATCAATATAGTACTAAATTAATGCAGACGCTAAGTAAAAAAATCTGGTGCGGGCAACACATGACTTTCCTTATATAATTGTCATGTCGCAATTCTGCGCCATGAGCCTTTTTGTATTTTCTGAAAGAGAAACATCCTTCTCTCCGTTCGTGCCAGTACAGTGTTTTTACTAACACTTGTTTCCATTGAAATTACATTAAAAAGCGCATTTCGTCGAGAAATCGTTGGATTGTCTGGACTTAGTGTCTGGCCGTGGAGCGTGACGTGTTGGCTGTGTAGTTGCTATGTGAGCGCGCTGTCCAATCAGGAAGAGGCGCATTTTTTGCGTAGGAGAACTTGTGTGGGCTCAGAGGACCCATGTTTCGCTCTCTTCGAGCTGGAGATCCCGAGGATGGAGGACGCTGGGAAAATTTGTCGAAAGACTTGAAACAAAGGCTTTTGGCCAAAATGGCTTGCCGTTCATCTGGAGCTGAAGAAGAGGAGCCTGGAACTATTCATTAATTATCCTGATGCAAATCTTTTCTAAATTATATTTTTTTCCCTTCCAGGAAATATTCCGAGGACGACTCTGGAAATTGAGATGAGTGATTGGCGGTTTTGTTTTCAATTCGAAGCATTGTATTCGGAAGTTCGGGTTCTAAAGATTTTGGATTCTCCGAAAATCTCCCTGTGAACTTTTTGAAATCCCGCCTCAAAACCGTGATTACCTGATGCGAATCTGTTGCTCCAAATTAAATAAAATTAAGAGATCAGGTAAATTTTCCTTTTACCGGAATCAATGATTCCGAGGCGGCACTGGCATGATGAAATTAAATTCTATAAGTAAAATGGCTCATGTTAAAATATTTATAGTTAAGTTAGAAATGATTTAAGATCATATGATTATAAATAATTTGATTATTTGGATGTTATATATTTTTACCAGAGCAATTGGTTTCTTGAATATGTCTAATATAAGTGAAGCTCTGAAGTTTATTTATTATTTGAAAGTTAAAATACTCATATTGAATTCTTCGAAAAAATCTAAAATAAATCAATATTTAAGTTGTGTAAAAATGAGCCTGTTTATTTGTGTCTGTATATTTACTTTACTCACTGTACTTCATTTAGGGTTATTTAATTCCCATAAACTGGGAACTCCTTTAAATCTTGAACCTGGTGTTTTTGCTGATACATTTTTGAGAATATATTTGTTAAATTTATGTCTCTTTGGCATTTTGAAATTAAGATCACGAAGTTGTGGGTGGTGGAGTCAGTAGGTGCTGTTTTGTACTGACCCAGCTCCCACAAATTGGTGCCGTATCCCTTTCCCAGAGTATTACAGTGAGTGAGGTATAATTTTATGAAAGAGTGCAAATTTTTTATTGTGTAAAAAAATATTGCAGTACTAATATGTCGAAGTAAGTTGAAAAAGTTATTTTGTGGTGCAAAATATTTGAGTTAATGGGCATGAAAATTTTTGTTTATGTGTCATATTTTAAGAAAAAGTGCAAAAGCACATAAGCCCAGAAGCACCAAGAGTATTATTTGCATGATTTAATTTGCATTTTACATGTTGAAATTGTGTTACATATATTTTGAGGTAATTGACATACATAAATACACAAAATTTTATATGATATATGATATATGAGTAAATTGAAATTTCCAAATACACATACATTAAAAGGTAAATACATGAAGTGCATACATTTATTTTTGAAAAGTGAATACAAAAGTTCTGTGCACATGCAAAAGTGATTCGAAGTTCATGATAATGAACAAAAAAAGTGAAATAAGTTACACATTGTGTTTTTTCGGTGCTCAATTTATACATAAATAAGTGATTTAAGCAAAAGTGAAATCAATTTTCCACAATAAACTGTGCTTCGTGCTAAATTTGAAATTTTCTGGTGAAAAACCTTGTGCTAAAATGCCTAAAACTAGAAATACGAGAGCAAGCAGGAGTAGAGACTCCTCTACACAACGGAATTCATCTAACCGTATCCCTTCGGTGTCTCCGCCACGACTTTCTCCAAATTCTGGCAGATCAGCTTCCGCTGTCAGAGACTCTAACGAAGTGAAGGTCGGAATTGGATCACAGTTCCTTGGATCCATTCCAAGTTTTGCTGGCAATGCAAATGAATCTTTTCACGAATTTTTGGAGAAATTTCTTCTTGTCGCTGAACACGCCGAATGGACAAATAAAGACAGAATTTTCGTTATGAAGTTGAAATTGTCTGGTAGGGCAGAGAGACTGATAAAATCAATTCCAAAACTAAATCAAAGCACGAATTTTACTGAAGTTGTTAACGCACTCAAGGACAATTTTATGAAAAAAGAAAATATTGCCAAAAATGTCGCTTCCCTGGTCAACTGTAAACAAATGACAAACGAGAGTGTTCGTGATTATGCAAATCGAATAGAGGCAGAATCATATGTTGCTTTTCCGCAAGATGTAGTGTCTGATAATGAAGATTCCTTGAGAATTGCTATTTTATTGAATGCTTTTAAAAAAGGGTTGAAAATCAGCATTCGAAAGTCTGTCTTATCTGCAAATCCACAGTCATTTGAAGCTGCGAAAGAAATAGCCATTCTGGAAGAAGAAGTACAGAACGAAGAGCTGGAAGAAATGACAGAGGACATAAATGCTGTGAGAATCGAAAAAGACACTAAACAGGAAATTGAAGAGTTGAAGAATGAATTAAATTTAAAGAAGAAAGAATTTGAGAAATTAAGAAGAAAATTTTGTGAAAATTCAGAGAAGAGGAAGAAAAGACTGAATGAAATAAGAGAAGATCTGGAAAAGAGCAACTCCAGTTTTGAAGAATCTTTCCTGGATACGCCCTCTACAAGCAGATACAATGAAAATGAATTGGAAGAGGAAGATTGGGAAGATATTCCAGTAAAGAAGAAACATAAACCATCAACATCTTTCAGAACTTCTACACCATCCAGAAAATCTGAAAGTAGAAACCGTTTCAGTCAAAGAAGAATTCCAGTTGCCTCACAGGAAGAAGAGTGGTACGTTAAAAAGTCCATATCAAAATTATTCTCCAAGGAAAAACTCTCATATTTTTAGAAGACCTTTTCGTAACAGTTCATATAGAAATTCAAATTTTAGAAATTCCTTTGACAATTATAAATTTCAAAACTTCAATAATTATGGATATAGAAGAAATAACAGATATTTTAATAATATATTTGGTAACAGAAGGCAATTTAGAAGACAAAACTTTAGAACACAAAATTTTCAATCTCCAAAATGTAATAGAACAAATTCTGAAGTTAGTTTTATGACGGAAATTAAAGCTCCTTGCCAGAAAAATTTTCCGGTCATCTCAGTTTTTGTTGAAGATGTCAAACTGAATGCATTAATCGATACTGGAAGTTCCATAAATATTATCTATAGAGATGCTTTACAGAAAATTAACCCTAGGAAAGTGCAATTAAAACATACATCCTTTATTGTGAAAGGAATTGGAGATCATGAGGTTTGGGCTGATGAGAGTGCTTCTTTTCTTTTGTCCGTTGGAAAAGACAATGTTGTGATTGAATGTTGCATTTTAAACATACCTGCACCTAACGAATACAACATGATTTTAGGAAGTACTTTTCTGCATAAAAGTAAAGTGACCATTGCCTTTGGACACAAAGATGTTCAACCTGAAATATCTGAGTGCAATGCTATAAATTATAAATGTGACAGAAGAAATTACAATTTTACAAATGATGTAGATTATAGATCCAAAGACACAAATTTTTCAAGAAATTATGAAAATAGATGTAATAATGGATATTTATTTGAACAAAACAATTTTCACAATGAATTTAGAGACGTTGATTTTAGAAATTTTGATGCAAATGGAAATGAAAGGTCAAATATTGAATGTGAAAATGATTTACATGAAAGACAAATGAATGACAATGTACATACAGACAGATTTTTGACAAAAGACAATACCAGTGACAATGAAATATTTCAGACAGATTGTGATAAACATGATGAAGGAAGTTCACAACAAAACCAGGCAATAGGGATTGCCAAAGCTTTCAACAAATGTGTTCTAAAACCATTTTCGGAAACTTTTATTAAATTAAAAAGAAATTACAAAATTGAAAAAGACACGACAGTTTTGCTTGAACCTATCAATAATAAAGAATTTTCTGCAAACAAAATTTTTGTAGCCAGAAGTATCCACAAAATTCCTGAAAATGACTTTTTGTATGCTAAAGTTGCAAATCCATCTGAGAAAATGGTGTATATAAACAAAGGCATGAAATTGGGAACTTTCGAAAACATCCATGAATCTGATATTGACATAAATAATAGAGTTGACATTGAAAACTGTATTGAAGAAAATGAAACATTTGATGCATGGGGAGGAGATTTTGATTTGAAACATATGAACTATGCAAAAAAAACTTTGCTTTTGAAATTACTAAGTAAATATAAACATGTTTTTGCTAAAAATATGAAAGAATTGTCTGGATGTGACACTATTTTGCACGAAATTAATCTTGAAACTAACATACCTGTTAGGCAAAAGCCATACCGCATTCCACATAATTTACAGAAAGAACTTTCGCGCCAGGTGAATGAATTGCTTGATGCCAAAATCATTCAACCAAGCACATCACCTTACAATACTCCAGTGCTTTTTGTTAAGAAACCTGATGGAAGTTACCGTTTGGTAGCGGATTTTCGAAAGCTCAATAAGATCACTATTGTTGAGAACTATCCGATTCCAAATATATCGGAATTAATCGATAACTTGTCTGGAGCCTTGTATTTTTCAACTCTGGATCTAACCAGTGGATTTTACCAATTGTGTTTACATCCTGATGATTATCCGAAGACTTCTTTTTCAACACCTGATGGCCACTTTGAATAGACCAGAACCCCATTTGGTCTTAAGAATGCGCCTGCATCCTTTCAGAGACTGATGTCTCTGGTGCTGGCTGGCATATCTGGAATTTACATAGACGATATTATTGTCGCTTCAAGAACATTCGAAGAACATTTGAAAAAACTAGAAGAGATTTTTGTAAGATTAAGTAAACATGGTCTTAAATTGAAACCAAGTAAATGCCATTTTTTCAGAAAAACAATTAAGTATCTTGGATTTTTGGTATCAAATGGAAAAGTACAACCTGATACTCATAATTTGGAAGTTGTAGAGAAATTCAAAATCCCTAAATCAATTAAGAATGTGAGACAATTTCTTGGACTCACTGGATTCTATAGAAAATTCATAAAAGATTATGCAGAACTGACCTTGCCATTAACAGAATTACTGAAAACTAAGAATAATGAAAGCAAAAAGAAATTTATTTGGACTAATGAAGCTCAAAAATCTTTTGAAATTTTAAAAGGAAAACTTTTGTCAAAACCAATTTTGACCCTTCCAGATTTTAGGAAACCATTTATTTTGCATACAGACGCATCAAATCACTCTTTAGGTAGCTATTTGTCTCAAGAAGATGAGAATAAAATCTTGCATCCAATATCTTACGCAAGCAGAAAGCTTAGCGAAGCAGAATGTAAATACAGTGTTGTCGAAAGAGAAGCATTGGCTGTTGTTTGGGCTACAAACTATTATAAACATTATTTAATTGGAAAACCTTTCACAATTTTTTGTGACCAAAAATCTCTGTCCTTAGTATTTAAATTAAAAGATCCTACATCTAGATTGGCTAGATGGATTGCATCCTTATCACAATTTGATTATCAAATAGTACATAAACCAGGAAAAGCAAATGTAGTTGCTGATTATATGTCAAGAAATGTAGATGAATGTACAAATACTATTGACAATATTCCACAAAGATTCGTGTCACAATATAAAGTTATAAATCAAAATGTTAATCAAAATTTTCCAAGTGTAAATCAAAATTCTCAAAGTTCTAATAATATAAACAATACTAATAGTAGCAATAGAAGAGAATCAGAAATCAATTTGAATCCAGCAAATACAAATGAAGAAAATGAAATTTGTGCTGTTAATAATAATGAAAGTGAAATGCAAAATGAAAATAACATACAAATTGGTCAATTGGAACAAACATTTACTTGTCCCACCTTGCTCATAAGAATTAAGAATGCTCAAAAATCTGACCCAAGGTGCAATAAAATTATAGATCTCTTAGATAAAAACATAAAACCTTACCCACAAACTTTGGTATTTTTTAGAAAAGATGATATCCTGTGGTGTACTCACAAACACCCAAAGCGTAGACATCAAGAACAAGAAAGAGTTGTTGTTCCGCAGGAACTTGTGTCTGAAATTTTATGGTTACATCATGACTGTCCTACTTACGCACATTGTGGATTTAGAAGAACTTTAGCTTCTGTAAGTAGAAAATATTTTTGGCAGGGAATGTATTCCCAAACAAAAAATTATGTATCCTCATGTGAAATTTGTGTGGTAAATCGTGGCTTTAGAAATAACAAAGCACCCATACAAAGATTTTCGAAGTCCACATACCCATTTGAGCGTATCGCCATGGATTGTGTCGGACCATTACCTATATCAAGATCTGGAAATAAATTCATATTGGTCATAACTGACTATTTTACAAGATGGCCTGAAGCATATCCCTTGGCTTCAATTAAAACTGAAGACATTTTAAGTTGCTTAGAGCACTACATGGCTCAGCATGGTATACCCAAATTCATCGTCTCGGATCAAGGGACGAATTTTGTTTCTAGAACAGCAAGATGCTTTTATAAGAAATTAGGAATAATAAAGAATACTACTACTGCCTACATGCCATCTGTAGACGGTTGTGTTGAAAGATTAAATGGTACTTTGATCAGATCCTTGAAAAATATTGCATATAACGATAAAGATAATTGGGACAATCTGATACATTTTGCTTTATTAGCACATAGAAATGCCATACATGCTTCTACGGGTGAATCGCCTGCTTATTTACTCTATGGTAGAGATTTAACAGTTCCAAATACTTTGATCACTGGATTTAAACCTCCGACATATGAATCAACATATGATTATGGAGAAGACATGAGATTCAGACTTAAAAGAACATATGATGTAGTAAAAAGTAACTTAGAAAAAGCTGAAAATTCACAAATTTTACAACAGCATAAGAAAGCAAAGATGCCCAATATAAAAGTTGGTGATTTAGTGTATCTTTACACTCCCTTTTTACCTCAAGGCCAGTCAAGAAAACTGAGCTCTTTTAATAAAGGTCCTTTTAAAGTGATAAAACAAACTTCTGCTGTTAACTTTTTAATCAGACATGTAATGAATCCCAAAAATGAACAACTGGTTCATGTGAACAGACTGACTCTTTTACCTCCAAGAAGAGAGGAATTGCAAAAATTTTCAAAACAAACTCATGAAAGTCAAAAATTGAACTCTAAGCCAAATAAACTTACGCCTGTGATCACCGCTGAGAAAGACTCTGTGAAACTAAAATCTTGTTTGACAAGATCTGGAGATAAATCTCAAAACAAAAAAACTGTGAAACGAGTAAGATTTAATTTGCCAAATAAAAGGGTAAACGAAAATGCTGTTCATACTAGATCAAATTGTCGTACAAATCAAAGACAACAATATGTTCAGAGAAATAATTCAAATAACTTTCATAATAGAGGAAATGGAAGAATCATTTACAACAATAACTTTAGAAATAGTTATACACCACACCAAAATCAGTATTACATGACAAACAGAAATACACGTACACCCTATAATCTTAGGAATCAAAGATTTTCACAATATTAAATTTTGGTTGAGTTCACAATTTTACAGAAATTAAATTTTGCAAGAAAAGATTT
Organism: Amaurobius ferox; assembly: GCA_951213105.1. Classification (NCBI taxonomy): domain Eukaryota; kingdom Metazoa; phylum Arthropoda; class Arachnida; order Araneae; family Amaurobiidae; genus Amaurobius; species Amaurobius ferox. The sequence continues at coordinate 78,118,758 of OX578146.1, read as the reverse complement.
CATTTTAAATTAAAGTTTACACTTGTTTAAGTTTTATATTTCAATATTGTCTTTTAAAATAGAATTTATGGAAAAATTTTTGTGATTTTAAAATTTATTGGAAATCTTGCATTAAGTTAAAAAAAAGTAAATAAGTAATTGATTTTGTGAACTATAATTTATGAATGTTTATATTATAATTTAAATAATAAGTAATTTTGTTAATTGACTCTCCTTGGACTTTAAAATTTTTCGAGAGTCCTGTCTTGATTGACTTTGATTATATTGATGTGTTTTAATGTAAAAAAAATGTCGATCACTTGTTTTAGTTCATTAATGAAAATAATTAAAATGGTGTTGGTAATGTAATTGTTCCCCTAAATAAAAAAGGAGGAAAATTTTGAATATTGAAAAAAAATATATAAATAAATAATGGAAAGTAAATGATTTATTAAAATAAAATTGAAATTAATATAAAGTAATTGAAATAATTTAAGTAATTTGAAATTGAAAATGAAAAGTTTGAATTTGAAAATTTTGGAAATTAAATGTTTTGAAGATCAAAAGTAAATGATCTCTTTTGAAAAATGTTTTGAAACTTTGTTGCTGAGAGAGGTGAAATTTTTGGCTGATGTTGTTGAAATTCTGTTCTCTTGAAATTCCATTTCACATTGTTGTTTTTTTTTGACCAGCAGTTTTCAAACATCTACACAAGTTTAAGTTAGACATCATATTTTTATGCTGCAACCCCTTTTTCTGAAAGCTGGCTGGTGGACGCAAACATTGGACAAATTTACATTGGATCACAGATGAAGAAGCAGCTTAGCAAATTAATTGTCCGAACTTTTGTGGCAGGACTGGTGTCCTGGACGACAACTTGCTCCGAGCCTACCTAGGAGGGTTGTGATTGGCCAGGTGGGAAACTGGTGAAGCTATGAGGATGATGATGATGAAGAAGATGATGAGGATGATGAGGTCAGCGCAAGCTGTCCAAAAATTTTTGTGACGTCCGTGCTTCTGAGGCGTGTCCTGGCGTCCTGTTTCTGCTGCAATCGCTTCCTGCACGCGAGTATTTTTTTTTTCCTTTTTCTACACCCCCGTTTTCTGTGTTGGCAACTCGTTAGTCCCCGCCGAGTTGCTCTTTTGATGTGTTCCTGCTCTTTTACATAACTGACGTGAATTTCAGGAGAAATTTTTCTCCTTCTCTCTCTCTCAGTAGACAAATGTATGTAAATGTAAATTTTTCTTTTGTGACATGAAGTTGTCACTTGTTGACTTATTTCAGAGATTTTGTTAAAAGTAAAGTAAAATGAAAATTTTAAGATAAATTAAATAATGTAAAAATAAATGAATAAGTTAAAGTAATTTATGAAAAGTGTGTCAGAATGAGAAAATTCTGAATTGTCTTGATGACAAAAATATGTTGAATTAAAGTTAATGTTAAATTTGTTGAATAAATGATGAAAAGTTTAAAGGTTGAAAAATTGGAAAGAGAATGTAATTTAAAGTTAATGTGTTAAAATGAAAGTAATTTGATGTGAAAGTAAGATTTTAATGAAAGTTTTGAAATGAAAAATTGAAATTGAAAAATGGAAATATTGAAAGTGACCTTGTTCTCAAAGAGTGAGACAAATTTTGAATGAGTAAAGAATCTCATTTTCTGAATATGACAAATTTAAATTAGAAATTAATTTTCAAAATATTTAACCTCTTGATGAAAATTAAAAATAATTGTTTTGTGTCACTTGTGTGGTTGAAAGTGACAATTGGTTGAAATTGTTGAAATTTTTTTTGAATTGTTTATATTGTTAAGTTTTGTAAATTCATATCATATCATATTTTATTTTCATATCATCTGGTTGATCTCAATGTAGATGATTGAGATAGTGTGTTGTCAGGCAAATTGCCTTGACAAATTTTCTTTTGAATTTTAGTGTAATAAATGTGAATTTTTGTAAAGGTTCCTTTAAGATGTGGTGACGCCTTGTCATCCTTTTGGTTTTCTTTTGGTCTTTACCTGTAGTGATGAGTGGCTTGGCCAGTCATTCAGATCTACAGTGTTGTTGCTTTTGAGAGAGGTGAACGATCGCACTTTTCTCGCCCAAAATTTTGTATTAAATTATTTTACACTTACAGGTTCCTAAAACTCTTTGTAAATTTTTGTGTTTTTGTGTTTTTGAGTGAGAGAAAAATTTTCCTCACTGTGTTCTGAAAATTTTTGCCTCCCAGAAGGGGAGAGCTGTCATGTCGCAATTCTGCGCCATGAGCCTTTTTGTATTTTCTGAAAGAGAAACATCCTTCTCTCCGTTCGTGCCAGTACAGTGTTTTTACTAACACTTGTTTCCATTGAAATTACATTAAAAAGCGCATTTCGTCGAGAAATCGTTGGATTGTCTGGACTTAGTGTCTGGCCGTGGAGCGTGACGTGTTGGCTGTGTAGTTGCTATGTGAGCGCGCCGTCCAATCAGGAAGAGGCGCATTTTTTGCGTAGGAGAACTTGCGTGGGCTCAGAGGACCCATGTTTCGCTCTCTTCGAGCTGGAGATCCCGAGGATGGAGGACGCTGGGAAAATTTGTCGAAAGACTTGAAACAAAGGCTTTTGGCCAAAATGGCTTGCCGTTCATCTGGAGCTGAAGAAGAGGAGCCTGGAACTATTCATTAATTATCCTGATGCAAATCTTTTCTAAATTATATTTTTTTTCCCTTCCAGGAAATATTCCGACGACGACTCTGGAAATTGAGATGAGTGATTGGCGGTTTTGTTTTCAATTCGAAGCATTGTATTCGGAAGTTCGGGTTCTAAAGATTTTGGATTCTCCGAAAATCTCCCTGTGAACTTTTTGAAATCCCGCCTCAAAACCGTGATTACCTGATGCGAATCTGTTGCTCCAAATTAAATAAAATTAAGAGATCAGGTAAATTTTCCTTTTACCGGAATCAATGATTCCGAGGCGGCACTGGCATGATGAAATTAAATTCTATAAGTAAAATGGCTCATGTTAAAATATTTATAGTTAAGTTAGAAATGATTTAAGATCATATGATTATAAATAATTTGATTATTTGGATGTTATATATTTTTACCAGAGCAATTGGTTTCTTGAATATGTCTAATATAAGTGAAGCTCTGAAGTTTATTTATTATTTGAAAGTTAAAATACTCATATTGAATTCTTCGAAAAAATCTAAAATAAATCAATATTTAAGTTGTGTAAAAATGAGCCTGTTTATTTGTGTCTGTATATTTACTTTACTCACTGTACTTCATTTAGGGTTATTTAATTCCCCTAAACTGGGAACTCCTTTAAATCTTGAACCTGGTGTTTTTGCTGATACATTTTTGAGAATATATTTGTTAAATTTATGTCTCTTTGGCATTTTGAAATTAAGATCACGAAGTTGTGGGTGGTGGAGTCAGTAGGTGCTGTTTTGTACTGACCCAGCTCCCACATAATGCAATGAATTTACTAATTTCACAGTAAAAAATAGGTTTTTCTTATAGTAGACACTCATATTCGTTCCAAGATATTGGATTTTCGGCTATTAGTCTTCATTTTCATTAATTTAGCGTCATTTTAATCCATTTGTCGAGATTTTCGTTAATTTGGCAACATTTAAAAAGTCGCCAAATTGGCGACATTCCGCAAATTCGTCGACAAAATCTCGCCAAGAGTTATGGATGGAGAAATAAGTTATTCTTATAACAGATAAATGACTATTGGTGTTAAAATACAAAAGTATTACTCAAAGTATATTTTCTCATGAATGGAACGAGCTAGATCTACGAGAATGATGTCACCCAATTTGTCGCATGATATTACATATGAAAAGTGAACATGTTTCTCAACAGTTAATATATATATATATATATTTTTAATTAATGGAATTTTTTGATGAATTTGTTTGAAAAGTGTACAATATCTCGAGAATGAATCATGTTAGCGTTCTAAAGTTTATGTCACTCGTTTTTTAAGGAAAATTTACATAAGAAATGTCTATTTCCGTTACTTTATTAAAGGTTTTGATTTTTTGATGATTTTTTCAAAACTTCACTCGAAAATTTAGGTGAGTTCTGAACATTCGATTACGTTTAAAAATAATAAGCTTCCTGTATTTACGGATTGTGATTTTGTACCAAATTTCAGTCGAATCCCTCCATTCGTTTATGAGATATCGTCTCCACAGACTCACTGACACACACACACACACATACTTCCACACATGCACACACAAACATCACTTCAAAAATGTTTGATTCGTGATCAGGGATTCTTGAAACCTGCTCTCCCGTCGAACTCGAATTCGAATTTTCGACCCCGTCACCATACTTTCCTTATACATTATGTATATAAGGAAAGTAAAAAAAGCTTCTTCAATATATTAGACCTCAATCGCAAATCTGGAAGAAATCTATCAATAGCTATTTCTTCTATCAAAGAATTGTGCAGTAGAATTTATAAATCCTTAATTTCTAGAAAGCTATTATCACACACACACACTACATACCATTGACCGATGTTCCATTAGCATCTATTCCATTGTTTCTATGATTAAAACGTAATACATGGCGGCAAGACATATTTATTTGAGAAAAATGAATTAGCAGAGTTAACATTTCAACATAGTTCCATACAATGTTTTCTATGGCGTACATACATTACATCGATTTATTTAGAAATTTTTAAATTTGAAGTGGGCAGCACATGATTTTCCTACATAAAGTAATAAATTTATTTATCTCACAGAAAATTAATGGTATACCATTTTATATGCTTTCAGCTTCAAATAAGCGTCACATAATTGAAAATTAGAATTTTTTAACAACTTATTAGTTCACACGCTACGATGCATTCATATTCTCGTGCAAATCTCCAATAAAAATGCAACTAACATTTAATTAATATCCTTTAAAATAAAAGACAATTGGTGAGCTTTTAAGCCTCAATTACAAAATTATTACAAAATTATTATAAAAAATATTTTTTATCCTGACTGGAACGAATTAGATCCACTATAATGAAGCTAATATATATGGCACATAAATTCGATATGGAAAGCGAAAATATCCGATTGAACTTACTACTTTTTATTTTGTGTAATTTTATTTGATAAATTTATTTGAAACATGTTCCAAAGTTTGTGTCATTTATTTTATAATAAAGATTATGTATAGAATGATAATTTATTTAACAGTACTGAAATTGATTATTCTATGAAAAACATTATATTCTAAAAGTCGATGTCTTCCTTATATTCGATTTCGTTTAAAAATAAGAAAGTAGCAGTATTCACTGATTGTAATAATCGTACTACATTATTGTCGAAACGCTTCATTAGTTCATAAACTGTCACGTCCATAGTCTCACTGATACACACGACCCAACGGCCGTACCGTGTTGAAAACACTGGTTCTCGTTAGACCACTGAAGTCAGGCAGCATCGGGCGCGGTTAGTACTTAGGTGGGTGATCACTTGGGAACACCGCGTGCTGTTGGCACATTTCGGACGCGGTAGCTCGGTGGTTTGCGCGCTGGATTTGCACGCTGCCACAACTGCCGCCATGTTCATGCGGAGTACGATCACGTTAAACATGTGGGGCCGTAAGTCCTTCCGAGAGATTGATGGTAGGGGAAGGAGGGTGCGGTCCCTGTGGATGCTTCCTCCACTGGGTTCCAGTCTAAATTGGGTGGCACTTCCCGGCCGTCCAAACAGTTACCTTACACCTTTCTGGTATGTCGGACGATCTGGGTCTCAACAACAACAACACAACACACCCACACACACACACACACTCACACACACTAATGCCCCCCTCCCTCAGACATCAACTCAATAACATTGGATTCAAGGTCATGGGTGAATGCATCCTGTTCTCGTCGAAAAATCGAATTCAAATGTTCGACCCCGTCACAATAATTTATTCTAGGGTAAGTAAAAAGCTTAGATCCCTACGCTTCTTATCCCTTATACTCTTACGGGTTAAAAAACATATTACAAGATCGCTATACCATAATATTACATTTCCTGTAAAGTCATAAAAACGTGGGCGGGTAACTTAAAGAATGGTTTTTGGATTACGATGGGGAAGACCCTTTTAGTAAGATAAATTATAGTAGGGGGGTAGAGCGGATTTTAAACTTATGGGTAACCCTCTAATATGCTTTGCTGAGAAATTAGCTTTTTGTTTTTCCTCCAAACAATAGACTAACACCATTCTTTCGAAATGAAGAATAATTAGGGTTATTTATTATTTGTACGCGATTGTTATTTGCATTTTGCGCCATAATACGGTTAAAGATAATTAATAGTATTGGAAAGACAATTCAAAATCAATTTATGGAAGCGGTTCTGTATAATTGTAAAAATACAGTGTTCGAAGGAAAGTACTTAAGAACTGAGAAACTTGTAAAGAATGGTTAGTGGGTGTACACGTTCGGTCTGTCTACATTAAAATGGCCATAAGCGATCGAAAAAAAGTTATTGCAGTGCCCCAGCGGATACATTAAAAAATTCGGAGTATCCCATCGGTAACAAGAAATCTGATGTGGGCAGCACATGATTCTCCTTATATAATACAATGAATGCACTACTTTTCAGTTAAAAAAATATTCTTATAGTAGATACTTATAGTATAATGTAGTAAATATTCTTATAGTAGATCCCGTGTATGATTGGCCTTGCTCATTATAATATTGGGTTCGGTCCTGATTGAACCCCCGTTTTGAAGGTGCGTGTTCAAGTCTTGCTCGGAAGTAAAGGTTACGCTTATGTACACATCGTGGATTTCCAGTGTATGATTGGCCTTGCTCATTATGATATCTTGGGTTTGGTCCTGATTGAACCCACGCTTTGAAGGAACGTGTTCGAGTCTTGCCCGGAAGTAAAGGTTACGCTTATGTAGACATCGTGGATTTACCATGTATGATTGGCCTTGCTCATTATGATATCTTGGGATCTGTCCTGATTCAATCCCCGTTTCGAAGGACCGTTTTCGAGTCTTGTCCGGAAGTAAAGGTTACGCTTATGTAGACATCGCGGATTTCCCGTGTATGATTGGCATTGTTCATTATGATATCTTGGGGTCGGTCTTGATTGAACCTCCGTTTTGAAGGAGCGTGTTTGAGTCCTGCCCGGAAGTAAAGGTTACGCTTATGTAGACATCGTGGATTTCCCATCTGATGATGCCATTGCTAATTCGTGAATTTATGAGCCGTAAATCTCTACGAGAAGAACTGTCAACTCTTTTGCCACACGTTGGACTCCTTTGTTCAGCTTGTTTTCACTGGTGCATTACCTGAACTAAATATTGAATATTTGGTCTCACAGTAAGTACATATCTAGAACATAGGGTCCCGAATCTCAGAAGGAGATTTCTATCTACGTTTATAGTGAGAAAGATAGCATTAATGTTTAATTTCCCTTTTAAAATAAAAATTAAAGAGTTGGTAAGTGAAAAATATTGAATAAATTACAAATGTTTACAAATATCTTTCTGGATTCAAAAAATATTTCATTAAAATAATTCTGATTTAGTATTTGCGGTCACACTACCCATTAAGGATGTTGGTCACTATAAAACTTAAGACTACAAGCTTATTACAATAAATAAAACTGTTGATTGTGAAAATAAAACTTTCAATACTTCCATAAAGAAAGCAGGGATATGAAAATTTGGTAGGGCAGATCCTCCGTAGTGGTTGTTAAGAGAAGTAACTGTTTTTGTCACACTGTCAAATTTGTCCAAATTAAGGATTACTTTTATACTCTCCAAAGAAGTCTCTTGAAAGTGGGTGTATAATGAAAGTTCTATAGATTTGAGTAATATAATAAAATTCCAGACATTTTCAAAACTCACCAAAAGTTCCAAGTTGGCGATAGTCCGCCAAATTCGGAGGCAAAATCATGAAAAATATTAGCAACCCGTACCTTCATAATAGCAATGGTTGCTTGTAAAATGTTTTCTCTGTGGCTAGTAGCAACTTGCCATCATGTATTTTACCCACTCGTAACACTATTCACACAAATTTCATAATTATTGGCGAGTTTGTGCTTGGCGTCGTTTCCGCACTGCACACACATAAACATATTTTTAAGAGTGTTCGAAATATGTTCAGAAAGTATAAAGACGTGACTTATCGTTAAAGTGTTGAATACGATTTTTCGGTTATGGAAAATAATACTTTATTGCACAAAAGTAGGAGAATCTACAAATAATTGAAAATATTAATGTTTGAAGTAATAAATATATAAATTCAATGTAGCAGATAAATTCTAATCTGATGAAGGCATGCTTTCTTGCTGAAATGAATGTTTTCACCTCTTAATTATTGTTCCCACATGTTATTGAATTCCAAAATTTGAATGAGTGTTTTCATACTGCAATGAATGCTTCTACATTTCAATCAATGTTTACAAATTGCAATGGTTGTTCTCACATTTCAATAGGTGTTTACATATTGCAATGAATGTTTAAAAAACTCAATGCATGTTTGAATCCAACAATGATTGTTTGCATATGTGAATGAATGGTTTAACATTGGAATGAATGCTTTCAAATTTCAATGAAGGTTTCAAAGTTTTTATGCATTTTTCCGAGTGCCAATTAATATTATAATATTTCTATGAATATTTTAACATTCCAACGAATGCTTTCATATATCAATAAGTGTATTCATATTTCAATGAATGTTTCGCACATTTTAGTGCATGTATCCCCATTCCAATGAATATTTGTACATTCTAATGAATATTTTTATATTTCAATGAATGTATCCATATTTTATTGCATATTTTTACATATTAATTAGCTTTCCACATTTCAATGATTATTGTCATAGTTCAGTGATTAACCTACGAATTTCAATCTCCGGGACCTCAAGTGTTATATAATATTATAAGAACACATTACCTTAATTTAACATTCCCCGTAAAGTTCGAAAAATGTGGGTGGAAAACGTTAAGGACGGTTTGTAGATGGCAGTAGAGAAGCCCCTTTTAGTAAGATAAATTACAGTGGAGGGATGAAGTGAATTTTAAACACGGGTAACTCTAGTATTTCTCTCTGAGAAATTACCCTTTAGTTTTTTAGCTAAATAATAGAATAGGAACAATCTCACTAAATGAAGAAAAATGATGGTTATTTATTACTTAAGCGTTATGGCCAAAAAACGCTATGTATTATCATACTCCTAACAATAGGGTGCATTATTGAATGAGAAAGGGAAGACCAAATTACAAAGAGCGTATTTGTATTTTAGCTTAATGAAAATAGAGATTTTTTTGTTATTAAATACGCACAAATTTGAAAAGGTAACACACACACACACACACACACACACACACACACACACACACACATATATATATATATATATATATATATATATACACATATATATGTATATATATACACATATATATGCATATATATACATATACATGTATATATATATATATATATATATATATATATATATATATATATATATATATATATATATATATATAGACACAACTTTAATCTCGAGAATAAATCCATTATAAATAAAACATGTACTAAATAAGTATTAAATACCTCTCGTTCCATGTTCCATATATAAGGTAAGGATATGAAATCTGGATCTCATATTGAGAAACTCTAGATATAATATAAGCAAGCACCATTGACATAAATATAGTAATATAATCCTAATTAAATATGTTTTCAAATAATCATTTCATAGGTTGAAATGTGCAAGTGCATTAGTGTTTTTACGTCGGGTAAAAAACAATCACACTATATGTAATACACCCTTCTTACTGTCATTTCCCAACATTTTTATTACAAATGAAACAAAGAAAATTGTACTTTACGACGCTTTCAAGTCATAAAAACACTGTATTTCCTTTCACAGGTATTGTTCTCGTTTTAAGACTGCATTTGTAAAACGTTATTTTTCTCGGACGATAATTCAAGTGTTCCCCACCTTTTAAATCCACTTAATCCCCTTTGTGATAATTTATTTTACACAGTGTAAAGGTTATATTAAATTTAATATCATTATATGTTTTATTTAATTTCCGTATATAAAAATTATTTATTATATCTCAAGTAAATTGAACAAAGCAGTAAATTGTAACAATATGTCGTAGATACAGACATCATAAATCAAAAAACATTTTTTAGGTTAAAACTGTATTTTACACAAGTTAAAATTTTCGAATTTTTGAAGTGGCTCACAAATTTTTTTTTCGAGAAACATCTGATTTGCTATAATTTTCGTTTCTTATCCTTGAATTCAACCATTTATTTGTATTTGAAAAATTTACTATTACGCCCTTTTATGAGCTCCAAGTACAAATATGGAAATACTCACTCTGTTTAACTTCTTAAAACTTTGATTACGATTTCTCTTTTTCCGTCACACATTAGCAACGAAGAGACAGATGTACTGGCAACTCAATAATCCTTTAATTTTGGATGTATTTTAGAATTTTAGTTGCAGACGTTTTAAACTTATAAGTGCAATTTCTGGGATAAGGACAACTCTAGAGATTTACAAATTGCCTAATATTCAAAATATTCATTAGATACATCTGACCTTTTATAAAACATCAAGTACTATTTAGTAAAATAGCGAAATGAAAAAAAAAATAATTACAGATATTTCTCCTATCCACAGTTACCACAGTTAGGTATCTATATAATAAAAGGCAATGTCTGTCTGTGTGTCTTATACACTATAGTCTCAACGACCGCGCATCGCAGAGCTACGAAATTTGGCAATCGGGAACCCAGGGGGTAGGGGGAAGGGACACGTGAAAACCTATTTTTGAAATTTTAATTATTTTCATTTTTGTTATTTAATGTTTTATGCGATTTCGACCGCCTTTCCCCCCACCATCCAGAAGTCGTAGAAAAAAATAAATCACACGACCGGAAGCCCAGATAATTGCGAGTAAAAATATATCAGACAAATCTCAGAGACAAATTAGAATATTTTTTAAGGATTTTAAAACTAAAATCACTTTCGGCACAAAAAAAACAAATTTTCGTTTTTAAATCCTCGCGTCGGAAAAAGTACCGACAATTTCTTATAATAATTTACAATTTTAGAAAGCTCAATGATCAAGCTTTCTTACGAGCCCAATCTGGTCAAGAAATAAGAAAAAGTAGCCATACGATCCGGGTTTCAAGGATGTAATGATTTTCAATTTCTCGGCGAAACCGCGAAAGTAGTTCGATTTTTCACCCACATGCGCGCGCAAACGCACGGTGTTTATATGGTGGATAGGAGGTGGGCGAGGTTCTGACGTCACGGTTCTGACGAGGTTACGTCAGATACGCATAGCGAAATCGAATGGAACATTCGATAATTGTGCCTGCCAAATAATGAATGTACGTCATTAAACTGAAATAAACCATTTATTTTATTTGAATAAATTATTCATCCAATTTATAGTAATAAATTATTATTTACCCGGGGGAGGGTAGGTTGGCGAGATTCTGACGTCACGGTTCTGACGAGGTTCTGACGAGGTGCTGACGTCACGGTTCTGACGAGGTTACGTCAGATACGCATAGCGAAATCGAATAGAACATTCGATATTTGTGCCTGCTAAATAATGAATGTACGTCATTAAACTGAAATAAGATATCGTTTTTATTGGAATAAATTATTCACCAATTTACTGGAATAAATAATTATTTACCCGGGGGAGATCCCTTCCCTAGGGTTACAGGTACAGAAATCCTCAGAATCTCACAGTTCACAAATATTAGAATAAATTCACTTTACAAATCAATTTTCAAGACCCCCCCCCCCTTGAACATTTTTTTTTTCATCTTAAAATTTTATTATTAGTTTTAACGTAAATAAACTAAAACAAATTTGTTAACTCCACGGGGTTATAGTGCCAGCGAGTTTGCCACGGTCAGAATTCGTCGAGAAAAGTACCGACAATTTCGACTAATAATTTGCAGTTTTAAAAAGCTTAAAGGTCAGGCTTTCTTACAAGTCCAATATGGTCAAGAAATAAGCAAATGTAGCCGCACGAATCGGACTTAAAGGAAGTAATCATTTTCAAGTTCTCGGCCAAACCGAGAAAGCAGTTCAATTTTTCATCCACATGTGCCCGCAGAGGCACAGTGTTTCTATGGTGGAGGGGAGGCAAGCGGTGTTTGTCTGTGTTTCTGTGCGTCTTGCACAATATAGGCGAACACACTATAGGCTCACTGGCCATCCATTATGCTGCTCTATGTCTTCGGATGAGTCGGTCGGCCTGGGCTGTCGACACTATAGGCTCAAGGCCAATGACCCTACCATGCTGAAAACACCGGTCCTCATTAGATCACCGAAGTCAAGCAGCATAGGGAGCGATTAGTACTTGGGTGGGTGATCTCCTGGGAACACCGCGTGTTATTGCCACATTTCGAGCGCGGTAACCCGGTGGTTTGCGCTGGATTTGCACGCTCCCACAACTGTCGCTGTGTTCATGCGGAGTACGATCACGTTAAACATGTGGATCCGTAAGTCCTTCCGAGAGGTTGGTGGCAGGGGAATGAGGTCACGGTCCCTGTGGATGCCTCCCCCACTGGGTTCCGGTCTAAATTGGGTGGCACTTCCCGACCGTCCAAAGGGTTAGTTTACACCTTTCTGGTAGGTCGGACGGTCTTAACAACAACACTATAGTCTCAGCGACCGCGCGTCGCAGAGCTACGAACTTTGGCAGTCGGAGATCCGAGGACACGTTAGAGATCCGGGGATTCTGATGCTGATTAGATTTTGATATGGTTCAAAAAAGTACAACCGACCCTTTTTCGCGAAATGGCCCGCATTGATAGTGAAAATCTGAAATAAATGACCAAAATGAATATATATATTTATATATATATATATATACATATATATATATATATATATATATATATATATTTGTGTATATATATATATATATATATATATATATATATATATATATATATTGTGGCAATACGAAATTATAAGTCATTTTTAATTACTAAATTCATTAAAAACATCAAACGTGGGACGTGGAATTGAAATTTAAGTTGTATTTCTAGATTATATTAATATTAATATATGGCCGTTGACTTCATAAGTGGAGTTACAATTTAAAGTACATTACTCGTCGTTGTGCCGCAATAACCCTCGAATTAATTTAACTTATGTGTAAGTCCTGCAAAGAATTCATTTTTCATTATAAAAAGATTAGACTATTTAACTTAAACAATATAATTTATTTACAACATCAATTTATCACTAACAACAATTTATCATAATTATCAACTATCATTTAATTACTTTAGTAACGGGAGATATGTGACCAGAAATATTAGATTTCGATAGTGTCTATGACCTGGGGAAATGAGCAGATGCCTTACAGTTTAATCTTCGGCTCATCACGCTGAGGCTTGCATCCGTCTTATTGCTGACCGTACGGCCATAACTCTTTGGTGTGTGGCTTGCATCTCGTACTTATAGTCAACTTTAACCTCTTTCGTATGAGTATCTGCCCCGCACTCCTCGTATCCATCTAACTGCTACCACATTTCGTATCAGACTTACTTCAGCAACAACATTTCGTATGAAACTAGCTGCAACAACACTTTGTATGAGACTCCTTGACTTGTGGTTCCTTCGGCGGGGGGGGGGGGGAGGTAGCTCCGCCCTTCTTCTCTTTGGCGCTCATTGGTTCCTCTGAACCCAATGGCATCACTTCACATATATCAATGCTCCTCTTAGCCCCTGTGGCCTGGAACACCCAAATTTATTGCATTTGGCCTAAAAGTTCACACTGTTGTAAACTCCGGCGACAGCCAGACTAAAATCTTTGTTAGCCGTTCTAGGCACCATAAATATTGCAATAAAATTTCTCATGTGTGGACATATTCTGGCCTCACATATCTATATATACAGGGTGTCCAGTGCTATCGGTGCCCATTGGCTATTTCCTCAATCTTTAGTCACAGAGATATACTTCCAATTGCAAAATTTTTTAAATTTTAAAATCTATTATATTAGAAGCTATTTAAGTCAATAAATGCATTTCTGAAAGAAATACGAAATATAAATTTTTATACGGTTCCCCGGTCCTACGAATTGTATTTAGGAAAATCATCCTCGTACAATTTCATGCAAAGTAAAAAAAAAAAAACTTCCATTTACGACTAAAATTCTCCGAGTTATGAAGCATTAAACTTTATGACTTAAGTCGGTTTTTCGCGCATAAAAATGTCCCGCTTCAGGCAACCAACCAATCAGGGACCGTATTGACCATTTCTTAGCACAAAAAGTATTCAATTTTAAACAGCTATAAGTCGGTCAATTTTGGTCTTAAAAGGATGATTTTCATTTTATTTTGCATAAAATTGTATGAGGATGATTTTCCTAAATATAATTGGTAGGACCAGGGGGACTCTATAAAAATTTATATTTCGTGTTTCTTTCTGAAATGCATGTATTGATTTAAACTGTTTCTAAGATAATAGATTTAAAACGTTAAACATTTTTGCAATTGGAAGTATATCTCTGTAACTAACGGTTGGGGAAATAGCCATTGGGAACCGATAGCACTGGACACCATGTATATATATATATATATATATAAATAAAAATTAAAGGATTTTAATCGAAAATAATGCATAAACTACTGTATGTACAAAAAAACCCATCTCTAGCATATCTGTTACAAATGAGTAACTATAGGCCAAGACTAAGGATGAAGAGAGAAGGTAACATATCACTACAATGGAAAGGGGGATGAGAAGAATATAAGGATTCAAAAATCACTATAAAAGTATTTAAAAATAAAAATAAAACTCGGCAAAATTGAGAATAGGCAATAACAATCAGCTTAAGATAAGAGATTAAGAATAGATTACAATCAATTGAAACCCCTCAAAAAATGGCGGTTAGTTCGAAATTGCATTCTCATCAGGACAGCCATACAATTCGAATTAAAACCGATAAAATAGCCAGTTTCTGACAATGGCGATAGTATTTAACTATAGACACCATTGGAACTGTCTACTGGCTAGTGGAAGGAGAAAAATAAATCAAATGAATTATACAAATCTGAAAAACAATACCTCCTCGAACAGAAACACTATGTCACAAGCATAGCTCCACGTGTAAGATAAACTAGTGACTGAGCATTTCACCTCACTTCGTCAATGCGAGTGGGCACCGGAATGAATACACTTGAACGATACATAATATGCATGGAGACCCTCGAAAATAGCAATCAGTATAGGACTCAGGACAAGTGGAAAATAGTCATTCGAAAATAGCAAACAGTATCAGACTCAGGCCAAGTGGTAAGTGAGGTGATAAGAATGGGTGAATTTTCAAATATGAGTAAACCAATCAAAGACAAATAATGCATGTGTAAAACCATTACGTGGTATATTTGAAATTATTAATAATATTATTTACAAATACTTCCGGGTATTGGTAATTTTGACAAATGCGTTTAAGATTATTGATGTGGAGAAAGTGAAACTGAGGATCAGAAAGTCGATGTATTCGAAATAGCTGGTTTAAAATGATTTTTCTAAACAATTGAATAGAATTACAAGAATGATATGATAGCAGCTTTATGATAGTGAAGATATATATCATGAAAATTTTTTTCTCATACGTAAAATATGCAAACATGGCGCTAAGCTGCCCTTGTACACATTTACAAATATATTTTCCAAAAAGAATACCTAAGTACAGAAAAGCAAAAGATGAATGTGAAAAACGAAAAGTATCGCAAGTGGCCGGGGGGAGTTGTGACCGCCACTCTCCGGTTAAGCAATGCTTTATGTCATGGCGACAATCCTGGAAGCCGATACTTATACATGGAATGGTCTTAATACCATCAATTACCGAACAGCAAAAACCCACAGCAAAAATTCAAAAACACTATTTGGATGACACACGAAAAAACTATTCAATTCACTCAATGTGCCTACAAATGAACGTGCCGTTATAACCCGTCTCAACAAATTCCAAAAATCTTACCAAAACTGTCCGATGTATAAAACTTCAACTTGTAGTCCACTTCACAAATAACCATACTCAACACTCGCGAGTCGTCGCTATTCTTTGACAATGTTTCAACTGTTTAAATATTTGCCCTTACATTCAGTTACAGTTAACCCAGTGAATTCTGAAAGTATTTTAATTACAAAACCCATGGGGTAACCGTGTTTTACAGCTTCATTTATAAAATCTGTATCGTGATGCTTTTGATCATACTCTCTACTATTCAAACGTTTATTTCTAGTTAATTGGTTAATGATAATATTACGAAAAACATTTTTATGTAAATTACTTGACCAAGGTGTAATGAAGTTTAATTCTAAATTTAAAATCTTTTCTTTTATCAAAAATTCTGAAATAAGTTTTATTATTGTCTTTAACTTTACATAAGTCCAAATAATTTAAACTTTCATCTGAATTGCTAGGAGTTTCAATTAGGTTTAAAGTTTGTGGATAAAAACTAAAATCCATTTTGAAATCTGCAACATTACAACATAAAATCACATCATCGACGTATCTCATGTAGACCATTTCATTTAATATATGGGTACCTGTTTCATACTTATTGAGATAGATGTCTGCCAGAACCGAAGACCAACTTCCCCCATTGGGAGAGCTTTAATCTGCTTGTAATAGCCTATACCGTTGTATAGTACTGTCTCGAAAAGTACCAGTCTCACCAATGCTGTATACCTAGTCAGCGACATCAATAAATGCAATTTATGTGTATAGTATAATTCTATCACTATGTTAAGCAAATCATTTATATCAATGTTATTGTAAAGATCGCTAAAATCAAAACTCTTATACACCACATTATGCGGTATGCAAGTAATTTACATAAAAATGTTTTACTTAAAATTATCATTAACCAATTAACTAGAAATAAACGTTTGAATAGTAGAGAGTATGATCAAAAGCATCACGATACAGAGTTTATAAATGAAGCTGTAAAACACGGTTACCCCATGGGTTTTGTAATTAAAATACTTTCAGAATTCACTGGGTTAACTGTAACTGAATGTAAGGGCAAATATTTAGACAGTTGAAACATTGTCATTGAATAGCTACGACTCGCGAGTGTTGAGTATGGTTATTTGTGAAGAGGACTACAAGTTGGGGTTTTATACATCGGACAGTTTTGGTAAGATTTTTGGAATTTGTTGAGACGGGTTATATCGGCACGTTCATTTGTAGGCACATTGAGTGAATTGAATAGTTTTTTCGTGTGTCGTCCAAATAGTGTTTTTGAATTTTTGCTGTGGGTTTTTGCTGTTCGGTAATTGATGGTATTAAGGCCATTCCATGTATAAGTATCGGCGTCCGGGAGTGTCGCCATGGCATAAAGCATTGCTTAACCGGAGAGTGGGGGTCACAACTCCCCCCGGCCACTTGTGATACTTTTCGTTTTTCACATTCATCTTTTGCTTTTCTGTACTTATGTATTCTTTTTGGAAAAAATATATATATATATATATATATATATATATATGAGAAAACTGCTTAGTCAGTAGCAAAAAATTCACTGTAACCTGTTCTGAGATGATTGGTAATACACATGCTTTTCCAGAAGTACCACAGTACCAGGGGTAGATATATCTTCATTTTATTTTCATTATTTTCTTTTGATATAACTTTATAATACTTTGCATCATCATTACAATAATTAGCCACAAGCTGGTGTAACAGAATATTTTATATTCATGTTTGATTTTTTTGTGTATTTGATCCACTTTGTCTTTTCTTCTACGTCGGGCCATTTACATTATTTCTGTAATACATTTTACAGTTGTGTAAACAGAAACGTAGAATCAGCATTAATGAAACATGTATGGCCCTTGATAACGTACATGGTTTCAGAAATGCTTTTCATATTCATTTTATTCCTTTTATATTCAATAGATTCCATTTATTCAATTTTCAAACTTCTTGCATAGCTCATCGTGCTACACTAGGCTTCTGATTTGCAATTTTTTTACCTTTACCTACAGTTTACAAGTGTCATAAGGTAAAATTGTCCTTATCAAAATTACCAGTATAGGACCTACCTATGATGCCGTCGCTAGGGGTGGAGCATGTAGCCCCAGGTTCACAAACTGGAGAGACGAACACATAAAATATAAATAAATACACTTGACTTAATTGATCAATTTATTTTAATGTTTTGAGTTATAGCTATCCAATGTATCTTGAGTAATGATACTATTATTAAATCTATTATTAACAGACACTTAACACTGACAATATTACATTAATACATATATTTACACACATAATAACATTGACTTATATTTCTTAAAACAGTTTCCTTTAAACAATCGCTACTCAAAATATTTCTTTTAGTTCAATATCTACGAACTCGTTCATATAATCTCTTATACTAACTGATTGTTCATCATTTTAATAATCGTTAAAGGTGTGCCTTCCGTGCTAATTAGTGACAATTGAAAGTGGTTTACCTCTACTCTTTGTGTTACGTACGTATTCGTACAATCTCAAGGCTGTACGAAAACTGTTGTACATCTCATATCAGCACAAGCTTCCATTTTATAGCTCACATTCTATAGACACTTTTCACAAAACCAAGAAACATGATGCTGGCTCGTTCGAAAATTTTAAGTCGACCGAACTTTTTGGAATACGGCTTTGGGGCGCTTTTTTCTTTCCCCCATTCATTCCCTACCACATCTACCATACGTTGTTGATGCAGACGGGGATGACCGCTGTTTATGTATGCATGTGTTGTCATTGGTCCCCTCTGCAGCATTTAGATAGATCATTAAATTTCCTGGCATTTGTAATTGGGGTGGAAACATGTAATACAAACATTGTGTTACAACAAGCAATTTTCTTTGGTATTTCTCGGGTATCTATATATTACAAGTAATCATAAAAATCTTTAATTATATATATATATATATATATATATATATATATATATATATATATATATATATATTCATGTAAATTTTGACATCTAAGCGAGTAAGACTAACCATATGACTGTAGGATGAACCGTTTTCGAGTTACTGTTTTTTTTATTATGAGGATTTGGATAATGTAAAGTGAATTAAGTTGTCAAATTTAATGAAGATGTAATAAAAAGGCATATTGGATGTAATATCAGAAAAGTATTAATATTATATTTAGCAATTAAATTCAATTTAATGCACAGTGAAATAAAAATACACAACATGAATTTGAATCTGCAGAGAAAGGCATGTGCTGCCCACATCAGATTTTTTTCCTTTCCCTGCACAATACATGGTAATGTATAGGGAAAGTATTGGAATCATACCAAAAATCACAACTGTTTTTTCGATGGATCTACACGTTCTGGGGCCTCTAGAACACAAGAAAACTATTTTACGCATGACGTCTGTGTGTGCGTCTGCCCGTCTTTCTTTCTGTCTGTCTGTCTATGCAATGTATATATCCACTCTAACTGAAAAACTGATGAACCGAATTTCATAACATTTGTTAGATAAGTCCCTTGTAGGTGACCCAGGTGCTGATTAGATTTTGGTACAACTCGATATAAAAGAACCTGCGTTTTATTGTAAAATGGCCCCCAAAATTTGTCAAAATCTAAAATAAAAGACTATGTATGCTGAAATGCATTCATAAAATGTTTATTTTATATGTAATTTTTGGTGATGAAAATAGTAGGACCAACCTCATTACACTAGGACTAGTCTTTCTCTAGATATTTTAGTTTTCCACAATTTCACTACACCGGTTTTGAGAATAAGTCCAGTTACCTGAAAACGAAAGCTGATTTAAAAGTGCAAATTTAGTGTAATTAATTATGTGTGTTATTGAATGCAATTAAACTCAATGAATTATTAATGAAATAAAGAGGAAAAATGAATGCAAGTCTTCAAAGAAAGTCATGTGCTGTCCACATCAGATTTTTTACCTTTACTGCAATATATGGTAATGTATAGGGAAAGTATTAGAATCATACCGAAAATCGCAAGTAGGGCTTTCGGCGAATCTACACGTTTTGGGACCTCTGGAACACGAAAAAACTATTTTCAGCGTGACGTCTGTGTCTGTCTGTCTGTCTGTCTGTGTGTCTGTACAATGTATGTATCTAATCTAACTCAAAAACTAATGAACCAAGTTTCATAAAAATTGGAATGTAAGTCACTTGTGGGTGACCTTGGTGCTGATTAGATTTTGGTATGATACCTGCCTTTAATAATATGAAAAAAATCCCGAAAATATCACTAATAATAATGATTAAACCTGATGACCGTAATTGATATTATCCAGTCAAAAATGCAATGTCAATGAAATATATTTTATATAAATATCTTTATTATTCATATCGTAAAGATTTAATAAAAATTGTATGCCAAGTAAACACATTGGATTTACATCCATTGCTAAACGACATGATACTATTTGCTTCAAATAAATTGATGGGAATCTTACTGTCTGAATAATTCTATCTCCATGGAAGGTTTGGCGACATTTTCGCCAATTTAGCGACAATTTAAAAACTCTCCAAATTTATCGCCAAGTGGGACTATAGAACTAAGAGTCCCATTTTGCGACAAATTGACGAAACATCATCACAATACAATCCCCTAACAAAACACAATTAATTTCATTTATTAAGCGCAATTTTATCAATTTTATGATATTTTTAAGGATTTACAAACATTTTTATCAATTTGGTGACATTTTAAAAATTCGCTAAATGTGTAATTAAGTAGGATGGATGGATTGGCCGACAAATGCTACTTAAACATCATTTCAGTACTCTCTTCTAAAGAAACAAATTAAATTTAATTGATTTGCGTCGTTTTTATCAATTTGGCTACATTTCCGTCAATTTGGCAACGTTTAAGAAAAGTTGCCAAGTTAGGATATTCCGCAAAATTCGTAGCTCTGAATTTGCAGATATGAAGAATAAAACATACTGATCCCGTTTGAATATATGTTAAACGAAAGAAGTAAAATTGTATTAGAAGATATACCCGTTCTACTCTTTTTCTGCTTCAACAATAGGCTTAATGAATTTATTGGGTAAACACAATATATGAGTTTATTAGCGAAACCCAATATATAACCTTGAAAAATCTTTGCCAAAATAAATGAAACTGATGTATGCAGTCCGTAATTAATATAGCTATAAGCAAAATCAAACCGTTCATTTACATATTTTTACATCCATTTATTTATTATTCAAATAGAAAAAATAATAATATGTATTAACAAACACATTTTATTTAATTGCGTTGCTGAGAAACATCATATAAGATTGAAACGTCCTCATAAATGCGAAATTAATTCATTTTACTTTTCATTTTGAAGTAAATGCTTGTGAAAAATAAACCATGGAGATATATTTTCCATTTAAATGCATGCTTCAAACAGTTCATGATTTCAGATTGTGACTAATTACAGTAAAAATCGTCCACCAAACTCAGAAATAAAGTTTTTTATTCAGTTTGCGTCTTAAACAAACGATTTTCATCCTTTCCGTTTGGATAAACTATTGAGTTAGAAAGTAGAACTCCTAGGAAATAGTTTCGTTTTTCATTAATATCTCGACAACCCCTGGTCTTAGATACCCGAAACTTTATGGGGGTCTATTTCAAGGCTACCCACGGAGTTTCATTAAATTTGGTTCAGCCGTTCTCTCGTGATGATAAGACAAATGAAAGTTTTGTGTTTTACTATTATCTCGAGAACCACTGGTCGTAGGAACTCAATACATGGACTAAATTTTAAGTGGGGCTATTTTCAAGCTACCTACAAAATTTCATCAAATTCGGTTCAGCCATTCTCCCGTGATGATGGGACAGACAGATTTTCAGTTTTATTTATATAGATGATAAATATTTTTTATAGAATAGGCATGAATTTTTATATGATAAGTTTAAATATGATATACTGCCCTGTTGATGACATAGTATAGCGATCGGAAAGATTTGATCTAGTTAGAAAACAAATACCTTACACCATCTTGTAGGTCGGACTAGTAAAACATTATTGATTTATTATTTTTAAGCTTTTCCTTATCTATTTTATTATTTTAAACAATGAATCATAGAGAATGCAGATAAAGTCATACAGTATTACTCGCAAAACGTTTTGTTTAGCATTCGGAAGCTTCGAAAGTACAAATAAAAACGTAGGAAATGCAACAGGATACAGGAAATATGGCTTATCCGTAATAACGCAGCATCGGAAACTAGAATCTTAATACGAAGGTCACGTGATTGCGTATAGAGAATTAAAGGTCAAAGTATAAGGACAGAAACTATCGTTATATCTGATTATTTGAACAAGTAGTTCAGGGTTACATTGTTGTTCCATGTATTTCTAGCATTTTTGAGCGTATATTGGTTATAAATTCAATTTTCAAAACATGCCACATTCTTCGCTAAATTCAACAACTATTACTTTCTTTGCAGTGCATGGTAAAATATAAGAATTTTTTTTTAGACTAGCGTCGAAAATTAGAATCCGAGTTTTCGACTGTTTCAGAGGTTCTGAGACCTTTACAACGCGAATCCAATAATTTGAGAATGACATCTCTGTGTGTATGTCCGTCTGCGTGTATGGTTATATGTCTGCATATCTGTGTACCTGCGAAATTGATGTATCCACTGTGATTCAAAACTATTCAGCGAAATTCCTTTAAATTTGGTATATAGGTCCCATATGGGTTATCCTGGTGTTGATTAGATTTTTAGTATGATTTATAAAATAAAACTGACACTACTTGCCTAATGAACCTATAAAATTAATCAAAAACAGAAATAAAGAACTAAACGGGGTGAAATGCATCAAAAGAACGTCTGTTTCAAATTTATTACCCAGACCGTCTCGCTCACCCAAAGGATGCGAAGCAGCTACAAGAAACAACATGACCTGCTTCAAATTGAGATTTTTATCACAAAATACATGAAACCAATTCCATTACTCTAGGACAACTAAGGGTGTCCCTAGGCACAATTTTATGTCATGAAATTGCTTAGCTGTGTTGCAAGGAAAACAATAATATTTGTATAAAAATAGGAAAAGAAGAGGAAATATGAAAATATAAAAAATGTATTAATAGTTTTAGCAAAGTTATTTATAAATGTGAAATAAGTGTGGTAGATCTTGAAACATTTGGGAAAAATATAATTTTTGCGTGTAAAATAAGAGTGAGTGAAAAATCTATCTCCTCATTTAAAAATGAAGTTATTACTTCATTTTTTTAACGGTAGACAAATATATTTAATTCAAAAGAAAATGTTGTTTGGCTTATACAGTTAATCTAAATGTACTATTTAAGAACCACCACTGCTTTATAAAATAATATATTAAACTATTGATAATCATTCACGTTCAATTAACAATCATTTTATATATATTGTTTTATTTTACAAAAATTGCATTTTGGAAACGTTGTACCATACTAATTTCATGATACTGTAAGTTGATGAAATGTACAAGGTCTTTATAATTGAAGTTCCACTTTGAAATGGCCATAAAAGGAAAACTACTGGACTTAATGTTATCAAACTTGGTAATAGTTTAAAGGAGGTCATGGGATTTTATTTTCCGCAAAAAAAAAAAAAAGTTCAAAAACTCACCGTCAGCAGGGAATGGCGCTGTATACAATATTGTTCAACGAAGTAACACATGAAGACATCGGTTTAAACATTTTTTAATCATTTCTAAAACGTGTTACAAATCATGTTCAATGTGGCTTCCACAATTTTCTGAAAGCAAGTTAAATCGCATTACTGCTTTCTCAACAAGAGCTCTTAACATATCAGGAGGAATGTTACGGACATGTCGGTGTATCACATTTTTCAATTCCGTCAAACTGTTTATGTTATCACCATAAACAGTGGCTTTGAGGTAATCCCAGAGCCAGAGGTCACAGGGGTTGAGGTTTGGTGATCTGTGTGGCCAAGAAATGGGGAAGTGTCGGCTTACAATCCGGTCATCCATGAAATGTTGCTTAAGAATCTGTTTGATACATGTACCAATATGAGATGGAACCCCGTCCTGCATAAAAAACTTGGTGTCTAAGCCATTGTTTATGGTGATAACATAAACAATTTGACGGAATTGAAATATGTGATACACCGACATGTCCGTAACATTCCTCCTGATATGCTAAGAGCTACTGTTGAGAACGCAGTAATGCGATTTAACTTGCTTTCAGAAAATGGTGGAAGCCACTTTGAACATGATTTGGAACACGTTTCAGACGCGATTAAGAACTTTTTTAAACCGATGTCTTCATGCCTTATTTGGTTTAAAAATATTGCATACAGCGCTATTCCCCGCTGGCGGTGAGTTTTTTTTATTTTATTTATTTATTTATTTTTCTTTTCTTTTTTTTTTTTGCCGAAAATGAAATCCCATAACCTCCTATAAGCTATTACAAAGTTTGATAACATTCTGTCCAGTAGTTTTCCTTTTATGGCCATTTCAAAGTGGAACTTTAATTATAAAGACCCTGTATAAAAGATATGGTCGGTATAACTAGCTAAAATCTTAGCGTTGCGAAAAATGTAAACAATGTACGTATATATACGAACCTAATGGATAAAAATATATACAATTTACATCTGTTCTGTCAGAAATATGGTACCATTTGTGGATATATAAAAATAATTTCAATATTTTTAATATTTTAAGCTATTTTTTTTTTTAAAAATAATGTTTTTGTCTCAGCTAGATTTTGCTAGCTTTCACTAGAAATATCTTCTGAATTGTAAAAAAATATAAACAGCAAACTGCAAAAAAATTTAGAGTTTCTAGATATTTATTCCAGATCAAAGATTTGTTTTAAAATCTCTAGTTTCTTGAGCAATCGTTTAATTAATTTGAAGAAGATTGAATATGTTCCTTTTCAAAAAGCTGCATATCTCAAAAAACTAGAATGCAACCACTATAAACAGTAAGGAAGTAATTTGTAGCCCTTTTAAAGCCCTACAATAAATTTAATTGTAATTTTCTATTGATTTCTTTTTTTACGTCCCTTATATACCGGGTAGTCAGAGTTAAAACACCCCTACTCTGAGCTCTATATACATCGAACCACTCAGTGTAAAGGCTCCAAAATCGTTGAACCTACTATTCAAGACATGGGGAAAGGGATTACGTGAAAAAAAAATTAGTTCCAGAAACACCGATAGGTGGCGCTGTACAACAGAAAATATGCTGAAAAGACACAAAATAATCACAAAAAAACAAACACATGCGATATGGAATTTTTCCTTTTTAATTTCTTTTGCTGATATGAAAAAAAAAGAAGATAAAAAAGTGAAGAAACTTAAACTCTCATTGTAATTTTGCACTGTAAGCACAAAAATTTGCATAAAACCTTGATTTGCAGCTACTATGTTCCGGGCATAAAAGGGGATTAAACTGGGAAATTTGCATTCTTATCAGCGATGGCTGTCACACTGCCAGAACGCGCTTTGCTTGTGAAGCTATTTTATGAAAACAAAGGACATGCTGCAGATGCACTTCGAGAATTTCGTCGACTTAAGAATTTGCTCAAAGGACCATTACTTCCATAAGCTCTCAGGAGAATGATCGCTCGATTTGAGAAAACTGGACATCTTGGAGTTCAGCCGGGTCGAGGACGCAAATCGACTCGTTCAGATGTCGTTGACGATGTTGCCACCGCTATTGTTGAGCAATCAATGGATAACGTTATAGGCTGTAGTAGTGCACGTGGAGTGTCACGACACATGGGTGTTCCCTACAGCACAGTGCGGAACGTACTGAGAAACATAGTGCATTTTTTCCCGTACAAAATTAGTCACAATCACCACTTGCTGACCATTGACAGGGAGAAGCGACTGACCTTTGTATTGACATTTCTGGCTAGAGTTGAAGTGGAAGCATCGTGGCCACGGCAGATTCTATGGAGCGATGAAGCGCATTTCCATCTAAGTGGAACAATCAACACCCATAACTGTCGCATTTGGGACACGGAAAACCCTCGTACCTTCCACTTCACTCACCGAAAGTTACAGTCTGGTGTGGATTCACAGCCACATTCCATCTTGGACCTTTCTTTCTCGAAGAGGCTACTAACAATGGTCCTGTGACATGCACCGTGACGGCCAGGAGGTACAAAAACATGCTCGAAAATTTTGTTGTACCCCAACTTTAAGAGCACCAATGTCTTGATTCAATTACCTTCATGCAAGATGGAGCGTCTCCACACATTGGAGTCTGTGTACAGCAGTTTCTTCGGCAACATTTTACTAATGGTAGAGTAATTAGTCGTGCGTTTCCGATAACCTGGCCATCTCGTTCTCCAGATCTTAATCCCTGTGATTTTCGGCTGTGGGGATACTTAAAAAGTCTTGTTTATCGAGGAGTCTGGTTACCTTGGCAGATTTGAGGGACAGTATCACTTTGCATGTGAGAAGCATCTCAATCAACCAATTACGATCCGCATTTGAACAAGCTGTCCACAGACTGCAGATCTTGAAGAAGGGAACTATATTGAGCAGCATTCCCTGCATCGATAAGGTCCTTGTGATATGAATATTTGGTATGTTCGAATAAAATGTGTTACAAATGTGTATTTTGTGTCTTTTCAGCATATTTTCTGTTGTACAGCGCCACCTATCGGTGTCTCTGGAACTATTTTTTTTTCGCGTAATCCCTTTCCCCATGTCTTGAATAGTATGTTCAACAATTTTGGAGCCCTTACACTGAGTAGTTCGATCTATAGCGAGCTCAGAGTACAGTGTTTTAATTCTGACCTCCCGGTACATAATGTATAAGGAAAGTATTGTGAGGGAGTCGAAAATTCGAATTAGAGGTTTCGACGGAAGAGCACGTTTCAAGCGTCCCTGATCGCGAATCAAACATTTTTGAAATGACGTGTGTGTGTGTGTTCGTGAGACTGTGGAGACGATAACTGAGGAACGAATGTACCGATTCGAACGAAATTTGGTACAAAAATCACAATCCGTAAACACTGGAAGCCTATTGTTTTTAAACGTAATCGAATATTCAGAATCCCCCTAAATTTTCGAGTGAAATTTTGAAAAAATCGTCAAAAAATCAAAACCGCTAATTAAGTTACGCAAATAGACATTTCTTATGTAATTTTCATTAGAAAACGATTAACATAAATTTTAGAACGCTAACGTAAACTGTTCTCGAGATATTGCACATTTTTCAAAAAAATTATCAAAAAGTCATATAAAATAAAAAAAATATATATTTCCTTCTGAGAAACATGTTCACTTTTCATATGTAATACCATGCGATAAATTGGGTGACATCATTCTCGTGGATCTAGCTCGTTCCATTCATGAGAAAATATATTTCAGGTAATGCTTTTATATTTGAACGCCAATAGTCATTTATCTGCTATAAGAATAACTTATTTCTCCGTCAGTAAAGCTTGGAGAGATTTTGGCGACACATTTTGCGGAATGTCGCCAACTTGGCAACTTTTTGAAATGTTGTCAAATTAACGAAAATCTCGCCAAATGGATTAAAATGACGCTAATCAATGAAAATGAAGGCTAATTGTCGAAAATTCAATATCTTGGAAAGAATATAAATATCTACTATAAGAAAAACCTATTTTTTACTGTAAAAGTAGTAAATTATTTGCATTATGTAAGGAAAGTCATGTGTTGCCCCATCAGATTTTTTAATATATTTGTTGTGATTTTGATATTTTAATATTTTAAAGTTTTAAAAATATATAAAGCAAGGTCCATATTCGCTAGTAATCTGGAAAGATTTCGTTGTTACAATTACGTATCTTATTTCAATTACCATAGACTCATATTATATGTTGTGAACGATACAGATAAAATTGAAACTCGCGAATAAACTTATTGGAATTTATTGGTTTATTCAACAAGACTATATTCACGCAGATTTTTACAAATGGCATGTCTAAATAACCAATAATGTTTAAATTATGTGAACTGCATATAAAGTTCCCATTTTCAATATTTGCTCCTTTTCTCTCATTTTTGATAGTATGGATTGAATAAGTTATTCATATAATTCAATATAGCCCATCCTTATAATTCAATACACATGTAATGGACCTTTGCATTTTGGCTCAAAGATTCCCCTATTTTAACTCTTGAACGGCAGAATAACTGAAAAGACCTATCCTCCCTGTAACTTACCTTGTCTTTTGTGTGTAACCCGTCCCTCCTTCTAATACACATCCCAAGCAAGGACTAAATGTCTTGCAATAGCAGTGTCCGAAGCATTTCAAGAGAGGACATAAGACGCGCAATTCCCTGTCCAGAAAAAGAGGGTTGACAAAAGCTGGTACATACCTTGTACCAGGGTCGTTCGCTGAAGAGAGATTTCCAGTGGTACAGGTGTTCTACCCCTATAGTTGGAAGGTTATATACTTTATGCACATGCAGCAGTCATTTCAATTATTAGATGTGGCTGCTAGAAAGTGCCTGCTAAAAAGTCACCCATAAGGGTGACATAAAAAAAGAAAAAAAAACGCTAGCTTCGGGCAGCACAGCTAGTAAATATTAAAATATATCTTAAATATAGAATAAAAGAAGAATTGGATAAAATGTTAAAGTTTGAATAAGATATACTAGTTGTTTTCTGGATACGAATTATACTTAAAAGCATCCCAACATGTCCCTGTTAAAAATATCAATTTTGTTAATTTTTGTTAGAACTTAATTTAGAAATTGTAGAGAATTCAAACTATTAAATTTGTTTAAAGTGTTTTATTAAAAAGTGTGTTAGATTCATGGGTTTTCATAATCATTTCACAATCCGGATGGGGCCAGCAAATTGTTACTAAACTGGGCAGCCCTTTATAAGTGTAGCTATATAATATAATATGCCGTATGTATAAAGTATGTTTAAAGCTTTAAATAGCAGTAAAGTAGGTCAATTGTTCTAAATTAACATAGGCGAAATTTTAAGCAACTTTTTACATTTTCATACAGCGTAACACCAAGGTTAATTAACGTGGTTCCTCAAATTCAATCACTGTTGTCTAGAGCAGTGCTTCTCAACCTTTGTGAGACCTTGTCCCTGTAAAGTCGTTTTGTATAAGACGAGAGATTGGTTCCAACAAATTGACTCGTAAATACCTAAGTTTTTTAACCATTTGACTGCTGCGGACACATCTAGCGCGTTCAGTGAAAATGTCTGGTGTAGTAGCGGTTTAAAAGCGTTCATCGGTATTTTTTCTTCTGTTATAAACGTTTCAAACGCTTTAAATTCATGTTACAGCTTTTATTGTTCTGTTTCGCCCTGTATGGCAGTACAAATCAATAATTCTTTGGTTTCTGCTGCTTTTTAGACCGTTTGATGTTTACCATACATATGAAAGTGAGCGATGGTTCCTGGTTTGCAGAAAAAAGGAGAAAGGAACAGTTAAATATTTTTATTTCGATGACAGTAATAACAAATATTCATTTTGTGGGACTGAAAAATATAAAAGGATGCAAAGCATGCTTTTAATTGAACATCTTAAACATGGCTGTTGATAGTAATCTTAAAGAAATACCGACCCACCCGAAGGTATACGGCAGACAAAAAGCCGCCACAACAGCAACCCCACTCAGGGCACATCTGGGCCACCCATGGTAATCTCCTCGAGGACACCACCTTCAGGAAGACTGCCAGGCTCCCAGACGGGATATCCGCCAATCACAGACAGCAACACGGTTCACACCAAAGGCCGAACAAAAACAAAACCAACAAAACCCGACGCAGACCACCATGCCGTTCTGTCGAGACTCATCCTCTCCTAACCATTTTATTAGGAAACTAAACAAAATCACTGACTAACTTGTCAGGAAAAAGAATACAAAGTATCACATTATACTGCAAACATAAATGACAAACATCATACATCCACCAAGAGCAAATGGGTATCAAATAAATACAATAAGAATACACATGAACAACATAATGAAAGTAGTGGCATACAAGAAGGACACATAAAATTATTTCAACAATAAAAGGTCCAAAAAGAACAAGCAGGAAACAAATGGGAACCAAGTGAGCCAGGGTTATCCATAGTTGACTTTAGAAGCAGCAAATTTCAATTCTTTGACGGAAACATTACACTCACTTGCAGTACATCTATGATCCGTTTTATAAGCGTTTTAAACTTTGTATTATGCCGAGCACAGTTCATGCACACCGTCCTCTCTGTACGTTCTGTCGGCTTGTGACCCTCTTCACCACTGTTTACACATACCTCGTTGTTTGGGCAGTACTTGCTAATATGTCCATAAAATCGACATTTATAACACACATTCGCTCTCAAAAGCTCCTTGGAATCCGCCCTGGTCCTTAGCATCCTTACCATCCCACATTTACTTTTCCTGGTTTGATCAACACACCAAAAGTCACTGGATCCAAAGAAATTACCCAATTATTGGCTCTCTTTCCTTTAAAATGAGATCTAGCAGTAAATTCCGTAATATTACTCATCCCTTCCTTCTGACAAAATATTTTCTCTTTAAGATTATTCTCAGTAACTTTCTCTTCAACATTGTACAATATCCATTTTACAATGTTGGCCGTTGATCGTAAGTCGTATAACATTGCATTGCATTAAAACCCACCATTATCTTTTGTACGAGTTCCTGAAATAAAATACATTAACATAAAACTACACAATTAACTTTTTCCATTTTAAATTTAAAATATATATTTATTAAGCACCTTATATTCATAATTAGATTGCAGCAATTATACTTATATTTACGGAGGAGATTGGACATGTGAGATCCGCATAAAAAAATTCCTAAACTGGCTGTGACATTTTTATAAACGTTATTGAGCACATATCTTCTTGTTGTCATTAGACGTTTGTGGATCATTGGTTGTTAAAACACCATATCATCACTGCACTATAAAAGTTACTTGATGCATTTATTTATGCACATGTGCCTACTTTTACGCATATCTGCATCAGCACTCTACAACTATATCTTCATATATTACTGATATCTCTGTATAACTTTATGCATCTCTATATCGAATCTATCTGCTCCAACTATTTTCACCAACTGTTCTTACATCTCTGAATCTCTTACTGATCTCATCTGTATTTTTTACATATCTGAATCTGTCGAACCTTCTGTCGGTTGCCACATATTTTTGACTGAGGTCTGATACGCCTCTTCGGCTATCATTGGTTGACCTCAGGGCGATGCGACAACACAACTTCCGTATTGGTTTAATTTTCAACCAATCTCGTGAATTCATCTTTAGTCCATTTTTTATGGCTTATTGACTTTCGGGTCAGGGCCGCTGTAACGCTGGCGTCAACCAGACTGGGTCCCTTTGTCTGGCCTGTTAGATATCATAAATAATCATATGAACTTGTCTACGTGTATTCTGGTCTCACACATTTGTGCAAAATATTGAGAAATTAAATGATATTTTACTGTAAAGACTGTAATGTAGAAATGTGTATTTGCACCTTGTTTTGAAATATATCACAATATGACAATTTTGTAAAACATAAAATTAAATGATGCATTGCAGGAAATACATTTAGGTACATAGGAAACATTTTGTACATATTTTATGAAATAATTAATTCATTTACTTATTATTTTATTTAATGTTCAATTGCATTCATTCATAGCGATGACTGGGAATGCGTTCCCTCTACAAGGAAAACAACATTAGTCGATCCAGGAATTAGCTAACATTGAGGAGTAGATTTTTCCGAGAAATCGCAACGGTTAAAGGGTTAAGTCCTTACATTAAAACAACATAAGCATAAGTAATTAACCATGGCATAATTATAAAGTGTATTATTCATTTATGTATACGTTGTGACATGTTGACAAATATAAAATTACATTTAAATATAAATCATCAATCACCGGAGTAATAAAATTGTGCAGCATATTGTAATTTTCTCAATCCAACATCATTAAATGAATGTGTGCTGATTTTCATTGACATACTATCTCATTATTATCACCAAAAATTTATAATATTATTCAGTATAATATTGATTATTGTATTATTAAATTGATTTTACTAAAGTTAGTTGGGAGAAAAAAGTACTGAGAGAGATAAATATTTATTCATTGTAACTCACCATATAAATCAGCTTAGTAATCACATATTCATATAAAATTTCAATGCGACTTGGTCACTAACAATTGCAACGCATATGTTTTGGACGTTCTGGTTCTGCGTTTTTCGAGACATTCACGAATATTATTCTCTTTAGAATATTTCTACTTAGAAATATTTATTTCTAAAAAAGGTGTAGAAAACTAAAATGACAAACTTCAGGAGAATATCTTACGGCCCGGTATAACTGATGACAGAACCCGGCGGTTGAGAAACACTGGTCCTGAAAGTATGCGTTTATTTGTTCTGCTCATTTCTACTGACTGCGGTCGTACCCGGCGCAGCATCCTGGATTTCTCTGGGATCATTACTACTAACACAGCTCGTAAGCGAAATAAATATTACATAATCTATGAATTTGGAATATTACTGATAGATATAGACAGGACGCCGAAATAATTCAGTTTTAATTTTTCACAATCTATTAACTATTTGGGAGATAGAATGATGTTACCCGCTTCAAGCTTAACTAAGAATTTTCCAAATGGCTACCGTTAAAATTATTTATCTATGGCCTGACGACCCATGCATAAAATAAAATGAATTTTACAGTTGGAATGAAAGAATAAATACCAATATGAAATCCACACAGAAACTAATTTTAATTTTCGGGGTTCACCTTAATTATTTTAGCACCTGATAGTTTTATCATCTGAAATGGTGAATTGAATAAAATCATCTGCTTAAAAAAATTACCCCTCCCTTCCTTCATATTTTATTTATTACAAATAAACATTATTCCAATGTCCCAAGAAACTCCGGTTGCTAAAACTGGCAATAAACTAAAGTGGGCTTGTTATATACACAACTTACGTGTTTCGACTACTCGCAATTATATCTTGTAGATAATTAAAAATAATGCTTATATTCTATAATTAACTATGCTTATCAGGAACTTCAATTTGTTTAATTTATTATAGGAAGCACAGCAGTCGTACCTGGGCTCCTACATAAAATACAGTACGGGGCCTTTATTGAAAGGGGATATATATACACTGCCATATAAAAATTCAGCACGGAAGAATAAATTGGGCATAACTTATGGAGTTATTTACTGAGCGACAACAAATTTCACAGGAAAAAAATACTCTGAGTTAGATATTTAGCCATATAGACTTCAATGAGGCCAGATACGCACATGTAAGAGTTTTTGTTTGCCCCTTTAATCACTACAACATAATTATACATTTAACGATGATATACTTTTATTAGCGCGAATCAACTGATCATGGAAATGCAAGTATGTAAAGGAAATGACGTCATACTATTACGAATACTACGTATCAGGAAACCATTGGCATATTTTGACATATCTGTGGACCTCCATACAGAATCTAACATGCGCCTGCATCTTCTGATTTAATATACACTTTAAGCTGCATTATAAAATATTTCTGGTAAAAAATATGTTATATAAATTAGCGCAAAATTTACAGTATTACTTTTAAACGACAGGATTTGCTGAAATTAACATGCTATTACCTCAAATTTTTTTTAAAAACATAAAAAGCCACCCCCGCACCATTAAGGTTATTTAAAACTTGATAATTGAGAATATCTATTTGTGTTGTTCTTTAAAAGTAGCCGTGGAGTAAATACTCAACAGGCCAAATATTAATCTAACGTTATCACTTAAATTTAGAACCTAGTTCCTCTTTCAGGTTACCCTTTCTCCTTTAGATTTAGAACCTATAAACCTAAAGGATGATTCATAGAAGTAGCTACTATCTTTCTTAAATAAGTTTCACTTCTACTGTGTGGTCCCCATCACACATATTTTTTCATTTATTTGAAAGAAAATTGAAAAAAGTATAGTTGCATTGAAAAAAGTATAGTGATGAATTGTGTAAATGTGATGAAAAATACTTAATAAACTCAGTCATATTCATTGATGTATTGACACCTAATCAAGGTGATCAATAGAAAGCGTTAAAAATTAATATACGAATATCGATAATTCTCAATCAATATCAACTGATCTATTTTTGTGGCTTAAGATTTTGGAAACGCTACAATAAATTTTATCTAGCAATAATTTTTTCTAGAACTGATGTGTGCAAAGATCGTTTAAAATGGCACTTCATTTAATAAATAAACATACATTTGATTTAAAAAAAATGTTGAATGAGGTGATTGCTTCCTCTTGATAACCAATGTAACCCTGTATCGAATTTCGTGGCTGTTCTTCGCTTGGGTTTTCTACTGCAAACAACACAGACAGACAAACAAACAAACAGTCATCCTTATTTATTATTGCATATATTCTTTATGACGTGAGCAGCAGAAAATTTTAAAGTCTGTGAGTGCTCTCGAGTGGTAAAGGCTAGCGGATCCCTGCTCTAAGCATTGGACTACTGGTCCAAAATCTAAAGTTATCGAATAAGTGAAACCTATAATTTTATTATAAATATTTGGTTAATTAAATAAATAATATACACAATACTTACCAATAGTTTATCTTTGGTAGATTTGTTGAATAGTCATTCCAAGACTATTATACCATTTTGTAGAAATCTTCCACCGAATCTTTACAAAAAGCAAATAACTTATTACAGTTGATATCTAAACATATTACATGTTTATTATAGAAACGTCATCAGATGGCAATATTGCTTTAACCTGAAACAGTGGTGTCAGGTATAGTCCTAACCGGTTTTATACAACATACTCAATTGCGTTAAAAAAATCATAGATTTACATATGAATATGTGATACAGTGTAAGTATAAAAAGTAACTGTTTTCAAATATTCGAAATATAATATCGGAAATAGTTTAGTATTAACTTAAATACAAGCAAGGTAGTTAATGCTATTAACTTACTTGCTGCCGATCTGGAGATCGAGGAGGTCAGGGGCATGCGTTTCTGTCTGATTGCTGGGTTGTGGGTTCGAATCCCCCCAACGGGCATGGATGTTGTGTTGTCGAAGCAAAGTCAGGCTTTCGCCCTTGGGGAGCCTCAATAAAAAGTGAAGCTGCATATTCTCTCTCCTCTTCGCCAAGGGACCAGGGATCTAGTGGACGTGGTGCATAGGCGCTTCTTCACCACGGGGGATTAGTAACAACAACTGACTTGCTTATAGTCGAGAAAAATGTATTTTATTGCATGTTTTATCTAGTTAAATCAGTTAATTCAAATTTGTATTATATCAAATTCTTTGTTAAGTGGTTATGATTAGGACCAAATTTTTGGTTGTTGCGAATCTCGAGTATGGAATCATAATTGATCTAAAGGTAAGATAGTAATGACTGACTCATCGTGTTTAGTTTCTTATGCCTCTTAGTTTGTAGATTCTTTTATAAATTTATTTATGAATGCCATTTTCATCTATCCTCCTTATGTTTACGGCACAAATTCGCTTATATTTAGGGTGATGCCACATTATCATCCAAATCTGGACATTTTTAAAAGGGGTCAGATAATAGTTAAAAATATATAATATTTGACATATTTATTTATTGAACGACAAGTTTGTTTTATTGCATTGGTAAATCCGTGGTGGAGGTGACCAAAAATGAATTTTTCCAAATGAAATTGAGCAAGAAACGTTCCATTAAATTGCTTTTAACTAAACTTAGAAAAATAGTAATAATAAAAAAAACTTGGTAGATATTCACACATTTTAATCAGTTCACATGGCATACACACCTCCAAAACAATAAATTATTAGCATTGTTTTGCAAATTTCATTTTCAATAACATACTTTTAAATTCCTTTCATAAAATTGCTTTCATGGTTCTTCAAAGTAATATTTTAATATTGATAAATTTCATTTTTTGACACTTTTATTTGGTTACTCTTTATAGACTGAAGACTGCAGACAATGTTTTGTAATTATTTCCTCAAGATATTTCTTGTAGATCAAAACATATTTTCCAATGTTTTCCACTGATACCGCTGTATATCAGACAACTTTAATCGTGCTTCTATTGCAGATATCGATATCAAAAGACCCGTTTCGTACTTTTTATGCAGTCTTGGGCATTGAATTCTCGATTTCCTCAACTTCAGCGTGAGAGAGAGATACGTGCAACGATTTGCGAAAGTCCATGGTGGCCGATAAGTTCCGTCCTATCCACGCAGACATTATCAAATAAGAGTGACTGGACTGAATTTATCAGTCACCATACATGCCCTCAATAGTAAATCCGGTATAAAAAAGAATTAGTTAGTGGTCGGGCTAAAATTACTAGTATTCCTGAAGATTCTCAAAATTAGGGCCTAATGAAATTTTTCTCGTTGATATTTTATGCATTGTTTATTTTATATTCAAGAGCACTATATTAAAAAGCACGAAACGGGTCCACTAATGCTGTTATTTGCTATGTGAGCACGGCCCTAACTCTGGACACGTTCCATACGTGTTTATTGTATATGATTTTTTTATTTTATTTTTTGTGTTTAATGACATTAAAGTATATTTTATTTACATTTATTTGTAGGAAACATAAGGGGATTCTGGACCATACGGTGCTATACTTTAACACGGGGTCGATTGCGGGGCCATGTCTCCCATGTGAAAGCATAGGCGCACCCCATGAGGAGGAGCGGAGCTTCCGCCATCACGTGACTTTCCATGAAGAGATGATTTTATCATCAGACAAATGTTATGAATGAATGGATCAGATTTTTTTTAGTTCCTTTTTTTCTAAGTGTTAGCATTTAAAAAATGAACAAATGTAAATTTTCAAACTTACAAATTTTAACAAAAATGTTTCAAAAACGGTAAAAAACATTTGCATAGATTTTCAGTAACATAACTAAAATATAATTACAAATAGTAAATCATTTAAATTATTTACTATTTGCTAATTAGAAAATTAGCAAATGCATGCTAATATCTTCTCCAAATGTTTTTAACAACATTTCCTTATATTTAAAAAAATAATTTGAGTATAAATTCATTTTAATTCAATTTTGTATTTAATAACGTTAAGGGCTATTTTATTTCCAATACAAAATATCATTTGCATAGATCTATAATACCGGTTCTTCAAACCCATCGCAAAAACCCATTACCGTCTTCACTTTCAAAAATACTCTTTTCATAAAAGCCGCTTAGCGAAAAATTCCCACACGTTTCTGGGGTTGATACGGTAGCTGCCCGCCCTATCCGCTTTCGGCGAATCGAAACGAAGACTTTCAAATTTTCCCGATCACCCCCTCCTCTTTATTTTTCTACACTCGCATCCCTCACTCCCCCATCACCCCTCACTTATCTCTTTCGCGCATGCGTATTAATAAAACCGACGCGCCCACTATATAACAACCTAGGTTCCTATTTAGCCGTTTACTTACGGAAAGTGCCACCACTGGAAAGGTAGTGGGCCACTGGCGTCAGCGGACGAAGGATTATCCGCACGCTGCGGATCAGTAACGGAGAGTGAAAAGTGAGCGATCCGGTAGGTGAGAAAGAGAGATCCGCAAAAATAATGCGGTGACATAAGTGACAACTTATCAGAACGGATCACGTGACAATGTAAAAGGGGAAAATTGTGTGCGGAAGTAGATTGCAGTGTTCGAAAACTGGTAAAAACTATATGATGTATGTGATTGGATGGGATCATTAGTGGACAAAAGACGATGAGACAGTCACTTAATTACCGTGTTTACTCGGTCATTGCTTCTGCAGTGACATACTCCCTCGTGTTGACAGGTAAGGACATATTCTTATGCTCTGTGTCGTCATTGGGGATTAAATAAAATTTCAGTGGAGTATATGGAGGAAAAGAAAAACATATTTAATGAGCAGCAGTGAAAGTTTTAATACATTTAAAAATAATATTGGAATGAGACAAATACTGAAGAATTATCATGCGATGTATAACGTCATTTAATTATCGTGTTTATATTTTCTGCAGTGACATACTCACAAAAAGCAAAATATTCCATTCAACTTATTAAACGACATGGAGTGTTTTTATTTTAATTTCTTCATATATTTCGCTGAAATAAAATTACAGAGAAATATATGAGGAAAATATTTAATGAGCGGCAATAAATTTTCCCAACTATTGATAAATGAAATCTAGAGAATGCAAAAACTTATCATCGCTTAATTATCGTGTTTACACTTCATTGTATCATGCAGAGGCATACGTCTTCTTAATGAACGAAAAAGTCTGTTGTTCTTCATGTATTTCTCTGAAACAAAATTTAGCGAAATGTATAAAGAGAAATATGTAACAAGCGGGATAAACATTTTCCATCTATTGAAAAATGAACACAGCAGAAAACAAAAAAATGTACGAATGCGAGGTAGGATATCTGAATTTAATTACCGTGTTTATACCGTTATTATTTCCACAATGGCATACTCCCACGTATTGGAAGACGATATATATATATATATATATATATATATATATATATATATTTACTTTGTGTGCTCATAGAGGTGAAACCAAATTTTAGCGAAATATAAAGAAAAAAAATTAATATTCGGGCATAAAAGTTTGCCATGTATTAAAAAATATATAAATAACAAAAAGAGAATACAGAAAGCTTAAAATGGATCGTAGAATATCTTAGTTTAATGACTATGATTATATGATCATTGTGCTTCTGCAGTAACATACTCCCTCACATGGACAGTTTTGATCTGGTTTTATGATTTGCTTGGTCATTGGAAATGAAACAAATTCTAACGAAATATATGAAAGAAAAAAAAAACGTGATGGACGGTTGGCAGACATTTTTCCTAATATCCTACATGATTGAAGTAAAGAAAATATTGAAAGTTTAGGATGTAATTCATGATATTTATTTGAAACTTTATTGATCCTAATGTTTGACGAAATTTTTGAAAGGCGGTTTTATTGGAGTGTTTAAAATACACTCCAATAAATCCGCCTTATATGAGATCATTCTTGATCATTCCAATAAAACATACTATGAAATCCTATTCTGGCATAATTCTAGCACAACAAAATCTACAAAATTTTTATAAATCACTGTTTCGTATTTCATTAAATACATTAATATTTGCATTACACATGTCATCATAATATATAAAAGTAAAATAATTAAGCATATATTTGATTTATTGCATGTAAGTATACAGCTCATATTCAATAAGTTTTAAAACAACTGTTACATTCTGCGTCATATACTGCGATTTAAATAATCAATCACACTACTAATTTAAATTAATTAAATAGATATACATATAGGTCTACATTTTATTACTTGCATTTTATCATTCTCTCGCTTTAGTTTTCCAGTAGATTTCATGCGACTACAA
Organism: Amaurobius ferox; assembly: GCA_951213105.1. Taxonomy (NCBI): domain Eukaryota; kingdom Metazoa; phylum Arthropoda; class Arachnida; order Araneae; family Amaurobiidae; genus Amaurobius; species Amaurobius ferox. The sequence continues at coordinate 78,079,392 of OX578146.1, read as the reverse complement.
ATGTTTAAAAGTATCAAACATGACAATAGCCAATATAATATTTTAAAAATTTATTCATTATATATTCTGTGCGAATAACATTTTATAAATTTTGTAATCGTATTAAAAATTCGTTTAATTGTATGACAGTAAATCTTCATTCTGTCATTGTACTTTTCACGTATATGATGAGCATATAAATTCTTTAAAATACAAAATATAATAATAATCAACACACTATATAAGAAATGCAATTCATATTAAATCATACATGAATAACATTTTGCACATTCTGTAATCGTAATGCAACGTTGTAATTATATGACATTAATATTATATATTTTGACACAGTGACACATTTACAACCATATGTTTTGAAGGAGCAAAAATATATATATAGTACATAATAGATGAAATTTCCATAATTTATTAAATAAAACCTTAAAAATGTCTTATAGTATAATAATCATGAAAAGTAATATAAAATTCTGAAAATCTTGTTTAACATAATATTATCTAAAACCTAATAAAATAGATTTACATTTAGTACACATTCTGTTTGCAGAATATAAAATTTCGCATTATATCGTTTTATACTTTCATCATATTTTACTCTTATTTAATTTACATATTCTACATTGTTCTACAGATATGTTTTATGTTTTGCGTTACAAGAATTTCTTCTACTTAATCAGTTATCTAATTTCTTATTTTTTGCAAAGCACTTATTGATTTTATAATCCTTATTTAAACTCTCTTTCACTTTCGAATGCTTCCTTGAAGAAAGCAGGCATAAGAAAACTATTTAGGAAAATTATTAGGAAGTTAATTCTCACAAGCAGCAGATTTATTTATTGTGACTATTCATTCAGTTCTACATTAATTCACATATCATGTCGGTTTTATTAACTTCGTCTAGTGAGTTGTGATCTTGGTACATACAAGAATCGCCTTGTCATCCTAAATTGCCATCTTGGCATCTCTCGTATCGATCTCATTGTCAGTTGCATCTTTTTGGATGTCCTTGTTTGTATCATTTATTCTAGACCTGAAACTTCGAAGTTCTATTTCGTCTCTCGATCGCTTCTGCAGCAGAAGCCATGTATATTAGTCAAAGCAGAAGTTCTGCTGATCTGGCGATAAGGTCTTATAACGCCTTTTAAACAATACTCAGCTACTTTTTATGCCTTCTATGAAATAAATACAAAATTGTGTAAAATGTGTAGTCTATTTCAAGATGAAATAAGCAAACCCCCCTCATAATCAGAATCGACAAAATAAGAAAAAAAGCAAATATGATATTCTGACATACCATAACATCGCTAATAAGGACACTGTATACTTTGTAAAATGTATGCATGTGAAAGAAAGTAAATTTTGCATTTAATTCAAGCACCAAGAGTAAATAAATAAAACCGCAACTTTTACATCTTCAAATATTTTATTGAAACACCCAATGAGCGAAGCGGTCGATTTTATTAAAGCGGTTTTCCCAAAACATATGTGAAAACCGATTATGTTCTCAGATACGTTTTATTCTAATATATGAGGTCTGGGATAGCCCAGTGGTTAAGGTGAGGAATCGCACAATGTAGTTCCAGGTGCTACTCATGACACAACCCAAAATTTCACCCATTTCTACGCGGAAGACGGGCACGATAGATCTGTGGGAACTACAGGCTATTTAGGGTGATGAGTCAAGGTAAGGATGATATGGTTTTTGTGGTTGTCACCCCGTGGGGTGACAGCCGCAAAAGCGAAAAATGCGGGGTGACCAAACAAAAGCGGGGTGACCAAACAAAAGCGGGGTGACAGCGACTAAAATGTTTCGTATTAGACAACGTCAGATTTTATCATCATGAATTTACCAGAAAAGCTGCAAATGCAACCTCTCTCCCTTTAGCAAAGATTTTGACCTTATTTTGCTTTCTTATAGACAAGTGGGATTAATAACAACAACATACCTTTGCACCAAAACATGGTACAATCGTAATTGTAGACCCTATTTTGTCATGATATTAATGCCTGTTTATCCTATCCTAACCGTTTATCCTAACCGATAAATGCCTAACCGATTAATATGGTAATTCACTGGCATAACTAGGGCCAGATTCCAAGTTTTTAAAGAAGTGTTGGGAATTTGAAAAGGTGTTTACAAGCAAAATCTTTTCTAAATTACGGATGGTTTCAATGATGACTTCTTTGTGAGATGGACTACTCTGATTGCATCTTCTTCCATTTATCCACGGAATATCGGTGGCTAAAATATTTCTTTCTATATCAACTCCTATGGGTGATCTCAAATAGGAAATTCTACAACGATTTACATATTTTTTTACTGATTTGCCACGTTTAAATTTTGAGCATTAAATATTACACACATTTTCATGCCACTTCTGTGTTTATACTCTAAACGGGTAACTCACGAATTTCACAATTATCAATTTTAGCATATTTGAATGCACAAATTTAACCTCTTAAAATAATAAGATTTATAATTATTTTATATAAGAGTATTCATATGGTGGCAAGTGATGTTTACGAATTTTCAGAGAAATAGTATATGATATCGCCAAAGGCGGAAGTAGAAATTGTTACTGATTCCACTCACATCCGAAATTTGCTGTTGAATCCATATCAGTAATCATCGGAGCTCCATGTGTTACAGGTTTTAATAAATATATGGTAAAAATAATACTTTTGGAAGGAACGAGCGAATTTCTCGCCATAGCTTGCCACCAATAACATTTTGAATTGATGCAAAATGAATACAAAGCAGTTGTCAAAATAGGAATTTGGTGATAACATCCGGTGCTAAATCAGAACAAAAGATTCACTATACTGAGTAACTTAATGCGCTTTATTATAACACGGGCTTACTAACTACGATTTATGCATAACACTTATTTATCAACATGACTGAAAGTTCATTTTGATTTAATGACAATATGAAACTGTGTTTCGATATGTTAATTAGTTTCAATTCCTGGTTAGATCAATAAAAAATAAAATTCCACAAAATCCAAAAAAAATATAACTTGCTGAAAACACATAGCAATGAGTTCTTTAACTTCAATAAGATAGATGAATTTTAAAATTAAATTTAAATGCATTAAAAATCATTCCAGAAATTAAATTCCGACCATACAATAATAATATATTTTTTTTTAAAACAAATTCCGCTGATTGTACGCAATAATCTGTACAAATAATGAGATTTCCTTGAAGTTTATCCATTAAAAGTAAAAAAGTATGCTAGTATATTTTGATGGCAATAATTATTGTAATAAATTTTACCACTTATAACTGATTTAAATTGCCAAAATAATGTCATACTTTTCCTAAAATTTATAGGAATCTCATTTTCTAAACAGGCTATCTTCTAAGCTGACTTTTAACAAAAATTCACAATGCCTTATTGGCAGATTTTGTCTTTATGAACTTTCACTTTGCGGCTTCCTGCGGCCTGAACAAAATTGTAAATTAATTTTTTGCCGCTTATGTGGAAGAACTGAAATTGTCAGTTCCCATAGTAGTTCACAAAAATATGGCTTATGGCAGGCTTCTTGCAGCCATTGCAGATATCTATCTATGCTGATATCTATCATTCTATGCTGATGATGACATAATAATGGTGAAACCAGAAAATGTATACTGGTATCTGTAATGGGTATGTCTTTCAAATGTTGTTTAAATTCATTTGTATTGTTATCTTTAGTGGATTAAGAACAGAAATTTTAACCACCTAGTTAATCTAATTGCAAAGTAATAAAATCTAGTTATCGCCAGGCATTATAAAATCTTAATTTTTTCATATTTTATTTATATAAGTATTAATGCCTGAGTTAAGTGCGACTTTGAAAGTTATGAACACGTTGAAACATGTCATTATTTTTTTTCTGTCAAATGTACTGTTTTTTCGTAAATTATGGCATGGAGGGTAGAAACTCTTTATCGTTCATGCTTATGGCTTTATTTTTCTGCGATTTTCAGATCCAGATGTACCAGATTCGAATTACTGGTGCAGGTTGATAGGTTTTATTATCCATACAGGTGCAAAATGATTGTTAAATTACTGTAAAATGTAGATCGAGAGAAGTAAGATCATCCTACCAATTTGTCTAACGTGTGTTTGTTTTACCTAGCCCTCCAAAAGCTTCCCCGTCGAACTTGAAGTCAAAATTTTTGCACACTTATAGTATCAAATAGGGTACATAACCTAAAGTAGCCGGATTTTCGATAACCCCCCTCCTCATAACTGGGGGAGAGGGTTCGTAAATGCACATCCGTTTGCCTACAAGGCTGGATCTTTGGAAATTTATAATACCGAAAACGGCGGAGAACGAACGGAGCGGGATTTTTCATTTATCGCCCCCTCGCGGAGGAGAAAAAAAGGGGAGAAGAGGATTATAAAAGTATTTATAAACCATCCAGATGCTCGCTGTTAATTTAGAAGGCTAAATAATTTGCATAATATGGCATCAACTACCGGGCAGAACTTAACGTAACCATATTTTTGATAACACGCAGGTGTCGGATGGAATGGAGTATATCAAAAACTTTTTTAAGATTAGCCAGAATACCCCTCGAAGCTTAGACGACTGAATAATTTCACATATATTATAGACCACTGGATCGAACCTAACGAGACCCAATCTAGCGAACGAATCTACTCCGGGGATATAGGCTAAATCTCGACCATGGGACAGAACCTAACTGGGACAGGTTTTAATTGATAAAACTATTTTCGAAGCTATCCGACGAATTGACTGAGAGGTCATGGCAAACGTATCCTTGTGTTCGCGCAACTGCCGGGTTGTGGTTTCCAGTCCCACCTGCGGGCATGGATTTTGTGTTTCTGGGCGCAGTGTGTTCCGCATCCACTGGTGCATCGGGGCAACGTCATATGATGGCTAAGTGATGCACAAATTCTGGCCGATATATAAGCGAACGATAGAACGTATCAATATGGCCACTTATAGTACATAAATAAATTTTTGAAATTAAGAACCAAATATTATTAAATATAATAAAACTCATTAAAATAAGTGGTAAAGTTATTTTTTGGAGTGTTAATTTCCCCGTATTTGACATATTTAAATAATATATCTGTATAAAATAATTCAATCCATTCGTAAACAAGAACTTAAAATATTGAACCCAAGCATTAATTTACTATTTAAAAATCCAACTTTCTTCACTCTACAGGACAAATGATATCCCCATACTATACAACAATGAATTCTACATTTTCAAGATAAAATCCAACTTTTATTTCATATCAGCCAAACTTTTGTTTAAAATATTTCCTTAAAGAAACATAAGGATATTCTTCTTCGCTTTAAGCATCACTTCATGGCTTAATACTATTTGATGTGAGAATATTGAAGAAAATTGATGTCTTTGTGGAAGACATTTCCATCTCATGAAATTCAAAGTTCTGCTTGCTCCATACGAACAAAACTTGCATCTCTCAAGCCTTTCAATATAGGGGAATTATTTTTCTTCTTATACTATTCTAGAGAAAGCGTATTTTTTCTCTAAAAATATCTAAATTCAGTGTGATGATGGAATATACGAATTAGCAACTCTTCTAGCAGTGTTTACAAAATTGTATATGCTTGTGTGTATAAACGTAATAAATTAAAATAGAATGAAGGTATTGCTATAAATTGTAATATTTAAAAACAGTATGAAAAAGAATAGAACCGAGTTAGTAATTTGCAATTTATATGATTAGAAGAATAGTTTTTAAAAATTTCATATCTTTTAGCATTATTATATTATTTACACAAAATCTATCTAATAATTTATAACGTGCTTTTGTCCTTTCATGTCCTCCAGAAAATCCCCATCTCTTCCAGTAACCAAAAAAGGCTGAATCTTTGCACACTCATAGTATCGCGCCAACGGCTCTACCGTGCTGAAAACATCGACTCTCGTTAGATCACCGAAGTCAAGCAGCATCGGACGTGGTTAGTACTTGGGTGGGTGACCACCTGGGAACACCGCGTGCTGTTGGCACATTCCCTGCGCGGTAGCCCGGTTGTTTGCGCGCTGGATTTGCACGCTGCCACAACTGCCTCCGCTTTCATGCGGAGTACGATCACGTGTGGATCCGTAAGTCCTTCCGAGAGGTTGGTGGTAGGGAAAGGAGGGTACTGTCCCTGTGGATGCCTCCCCCACTGTGTACCGGTCTAAATTGGGTGGCACTTCCCGGCCGTCCAAACGTTTACCTTACACCTTTCTTGTAGGTCGGACGGTCTGGGTCTCAACAATAACACTCATAGTATCGAATAGGGGGCATAACCAAAGGGAGATATATTTATGATTATTCTCAGACGCAGGAAAAATCAAGGGTTTTTAAAAGTATTTCCAAATCCTCCATAATCCAAAGGTAAACTTGACGGCTGAAAATGTGCATATTTTACATTAAAATATTTTAATATATTGACTATGTTGCGTATTGTGTATGCAATCAATATTGATATTTGTCAATTTAGAATTGTGCCAAATGTCAGTTTATTGAGTACTTTGAAATAATTGTACGTGTTGTCGTCAGGGATAACGCCAAATGTGAATTTTACGTTAAAACTTTTGGCCTTGGATGATAAACATGATTTTCCCCAGTGAAAGTAAAAAAAAAAAAAAAATCATTGCATTATATTGGGAGAGTCACGTGCTACTCACATCAGATATTTCGTTGTGTTTACTTATGACGCCGATTGAAATTAATCTCACCAAGTTTTACCGATAGTTCTGGGGATGAAAATAAACTAAACTGTCATTCATGGGTTTCTAACTTTTATTTCACACATTTTCAAGGCGCAAGCGACAATGGAAGACACAAAGTAAACTATAATTTTGAAAAAGCTTTTATAGAGTAACAAATTAAAAATAAAATAAATGTATCGACTAATATCCGTTTTGAACAAGGAGAGAGAAACCATTGACAGGTATTTTAGTGTCAAAAACTGCTTGCCAATAGCATTTTCCGTATATACAAGCTATAACCGTGAAAGCCACCATAGCATTTTATATTGATTCTGAAAATTTATCACATACACTGACATTTTCTATAAATATACCAATTCCCTAGCTATGAGCGTTAAAGTTTAACGCATATAATGGCATTTACTGTAAATATACGTATTCACTGGTTATGATTGAGAAAGTTTGTCGCATACAATGAAATTTTCCATAAATATACCAATTCGCTATTTATTATCGTCAAAGTTTATCGCATGCAATGGTATTTTAGTTAATTGCAGAATTTGCTGATATTTGATCATAAAAAACCTTATAACTATTAAATTTCAGCTACATGTAATAGCTGACATAAATGGTTGCTTTAAAATTATTTAACTCCATAAACAAAATAGGACTCTTGATTTTCGGGCTTAGCGTATATAAGTAAAATCTCATTTTTTTTCAAAAAATATAAAATGTCATAAAAATATAATTTGCGCTATAATATAAATTACAGAGACGGCTATTCTATATGCGAATAATAATTTTGAAGATAATTTCATCATTTAACTTGTACCGTTGTCGATATATTTCATGTTTCGGATCTAAAATAAAAAACACCAGAAACATTATATTTTTATGATTATAAAATAAGTTTGTTCTTTCTAAGTCCTTTTTATTCGCAGTTAATGGGTACCTTGTGTTTACAGGCAATAATGGGCCGTTCTCGAGATGTTGAAAATGTAATTTTTTTTCCACATGGAAAATCATATAGCTCAAACTAATTAAGCAAATCGAAAACAAATTGGTATGATGAATTTAATACATATGTTTCACAGATCTATCCATTTTCACAAAGAACTGACAAAGAAAAAGTCTACAATTTTTCGAAATTTTATTCCCGAAATTCAAACAAAAATTATGAGTTTATTATGTTAATACTTGGGTCAAAAATCATATTATAAGTATCCGTAGAAGATAAACTTTGTTAGATGCAGCATGTGAAAGGTACATAAAGTTTTTTTTTTTAAAGTGCTGAGTCTGAAGATTTATTTGACTGCCTGAAAATTTAAACTATTCATTCTGACGATATCTGACAGCAATCAGAGTTAATTTTTTATATTTTATAACCAATGTTGCAATTTAGAAGCACATGGCATAATTTTCAGAACTAAATGTGCTTTGTTCTTTCAATATTGTATGTTTGTAATCTGAAATAGAAAGAAATTATAAAATGCTAAATGTAATCACAATTATCAATTGAATAAATGATTTTTATGTACATTTGACCCAATATAAAGAGACGGCAATATATAATTTTGACGCAACTTAAAGACAGCTTTATTTAAAACAACATAGAAACAAATATATTGAGTTGAATAGTTGTGAAGCAACTGCCTTTATCGTCAGGACAAAACACAGCACAGCCTTCACTCGTCAGAGCAGGTTTGTCAACTTCTGATCTTGCTCTAACAAGTTGACGATCTTGAACAAGAAGGCAGAAAACAGTCTTCTTAATCAGGACAAAAAAAGCTCAAAATTTACTCATTACAGCAAGATCTACTACAACTCATGACCTTGCTTGATGAGTTGCTAATTAGAGTTGTCAATCCTGCCCTAACGAGTGACGGTTGCGGTTCCTGCTTACCCTGACGAACAAACATATTTTTTACCTTCGAAACCGGTCTATACTAGCAGCATATTGCTTTAAAGGAAGTTTCTTAGTTTTATAACATTAGCAAGAGTTTGATCTGCATTTATACTATCGATTTTTAGTAAGATCAGAAACCTATAATTTATGCTATCGCTTTAATCCTTTGCTTACGGGTGGGACAGCATCATTACCAAAAGCTCTTTGCAGGCATTGGCGTACGCCAATGCCTGCAAAGGGCGGTTCGAACTGTTTGGGATAGGGTATGTCAAATACCAGTCTTTTTAGGAGTTTCTTCATTTGGGATTGAAGCTGTCTTATCCGTAAGTAAAAGGTTAACACAATAACGAAATTTAATATGTATTGAAACTCATGTGTTGGACACATCAGAAATTTTAATTCCTGCTGGTTTTGATACTGTGGTATTGTGACAGAACATTTAAATGTCGAAATCTGCGGTTCAGTCATTGATAATCAGGCCAAACAAGAAGTTCAACATTCACAGATTACAGCAAGATTTATCTTTAGACCTTGATTGATGAGTTGCTAATTAGAGTTGTCAATCCTGTGACAAGTGACAACTGTGCTTCATGTTTATCCTGAAGAACAAAAATATTTTTTGCCTTCAAAACCGGTCTGCAGTAGCAGCATATTGCTGTATATAAAGTTTCTCAGTTTTATTACATTAGCATCAGTTTGGTCTGTATTTTTACTACTTATTTTTAGCAAGATCAGAAATCTCTTTGTGTTATCACTTTAACACAACATCGAAATTTAATATGTAGGGAAACTCACGTGTTGGACACATCATACTTTTTAATTTCTGATAGTTTTGATACCGTGGCAACATGAAAGAATATTTAAATGTCGAAATCCGCGGTTCAGTCATTGATAACACATTTTCTTTCTTTAAATTAATAAAATATTTTCGCGTGACAGTGCAAATTGAAATTTAGAAACAGAATAATTCATTTTTTAAACGGGAAAATTATCATAAAAAGTAACTTCTTACCATGTTTCGCAGCAGTTCTCTCTCTCTTAAAATCCATTTTCATTAAAATATTTCTTTGCAAAGTTTTAACATTTTCTATTTCAATTTTTCTTCCAAGTTTTCCCACCGAAATTATACTTTTCGGTATTTCATTTTTGTAATTCTGAAATCTTTCTAATTTCTTATTCATTTATTCCTTGGAGATTTTGACGTAGATTGAATAAAAAAAACTGAAGTGTGATTATTAGTTTCTTCTTATTTTGGGGGGAAAAGTTCTCGTTAAAAGTTTAGTAATTAAAATTTGATAATTTATGAGTATTTTATGTGGAAAAGTGACTTTGAAGAATTTATCTAGTTAAATGAACAAGGTGCAATGCTTTGTTCCAACGTCTTGTTCTGAAATGTAAGATACATTAAACATAATAAGAAAATTTGATTTTTTATATACAGGATGTCATAAAAAATCTACCCCGATATATGAACCCCTAGCGGTCTATCCGCTCAACCAATCGAAAGGAAATTTCAGATATTGTTATTTGAAGGTATGCGCTCGAGATTGTGAAGATTTTAAACAAGAGACCTTTCACGGTTACGCTTACATTGAAAAAATTTCGAAATTTTCGAATGGCGACACCAACTTTTTCCCTGCGCAAATTGATCAGCGCATTGAAAAACCATAAAGGCGCTGAAACGATACACATATGACGAAAAGTGGCGGCGTAAAAGATTTGCAAAGGAGATCATTGTAAAGGACCAATGACAACCTAGAGAGATTGTTACATTGAAAAAATTTCGAAATTTTCGAATGGCGACACCAACTTTTTTCCTGCACAAATTAATCAGCGCATTGAGAAACCATAAATGGCGTTGGAACGAAACACGTACGACGAAAATTGAAGCCGTAAAAGATTTGCAAAGAAGAGCATTGTAAAGACCAATGACAACACAAGAGAGGAGAAGGAAACAATTTTTATTGGAATTACAAATTTTCAATGTGCCCACCGTCGCCGATGATAACGCATTGTATGCGGAAGATTATTGACAACAATGACGAAAGTAACATAGCAGGAGGAATCTGTATACCTTCACGTTTTATGGCATCTTTCAATTCTGGCAAAGCTCGTGGATTTGATGTGTACACCCTAGATTTCAGATAATCCCAGAACCAGAAATCCATCGGAGTGAGGTCGGTGGATCGCGGTGACCACGAAACTGCAAAGTTACAGGAGATGCTTCTATCACCAAAGTTCTGTTGCAGCACTTGTCGAACACATGTAGCGACGTGTGGAAGAGCACCATCTTGCATCCATACAATATCATTAACGACATTTCGCTGGTGCAATTCTGGAATTATGTAATTCTGCAACATTGTTTTATACCGAGGACCTGTGATGGAGCACGCTTGCATACCATTGGAAATGACCTCTTCGATGAAGTACCGACTGAGAATGAATGCGCTTGCAATGCAGTACTGCACCATCACTTTAGCTTCGTGTAAAGGCACTGGTGCCACATCGTGAGGATTTTCATCAGACAAGTGAACGCAGTTCATAGCGTTTACGTTCCCAGCTAAGGAGAAATGTGCCTCATCCATCAATAATATCAGCAGCAGCCACATGCTATCTACATCATATCTGATGAGGAAAAAATTCGCAAAGTCACACGCTGTTGTTCGTCTCCAGGTTACAACATCTGGACGAACTGGAATCGATAAGGAAACATCCGCATAACAGAGCGCAAAAGCTTGAGGACTGTGGTTTTCGGTACATCCAAATTGCGGGCAACACTTCTTGCAATACGCAATGGATCTGCAGTAATCGTATTATGCACCTCCGCAACAAGTTCAACAGGAACATATGGTCGTCCGGATCGCGATCTATCTCATGTGCATCCAGTTTCTTCAATTTTTTTTACCAAATCACGTACAGTTCGTACGGAACATAAGCCTCGTCTTAGCTTATGATTTCACCGATATACTCGCACTGCTTCGGCAGCATTTTCCCCGTTCAGATAAAACAGCTTTATCAATTCACCTCGTTGTTTCCCTGTAAGTGTAATCTTGTTGGTACGTTCGAACACCTGATTGAAGAAACAATCTCCCCACACTGCTTATTAAGGGTTTTCCACAAGCAATGATTTGCACATGGTGTTCTGTGATTGGTGCTTCTACTGTCTATCCCTGTGAATTATGCAAAGTGCGTCAATGCACATCCTCTCTGTGTTGTCGTTGGTCCTTTACAATGCTCTTCTTTGCAAATATTTTAGGCCGCCAATTTTCATCATACGTGTATCGTTCGAACGCCATTAATGGCTTTTCAATGCGCTGATCAATTTGCGCAGGAAAAAAGTGGGTGTTGCCATTCGAAAACTTCGAAATTTTTTCACTGTAACCGTAACCGTAACCGTAACCATTGTTTGAAATCGTTACAATCTGGAGCGCATACCTTCGAATAACAATATCTGAAATTTCCTTTCGATTGGTTGAGCGGATACGTTAGTAGGGGGTTCATATATCGGGGAAGTTTTTTTATGACTTCCCTGTATATTAGTAATCCTGATTGGTCTAAATGTAAAAAAAAAAAATCATCGTCAGATATCAACTGCAGTATAAGTGCCAACCATTAAAAATAGTGTACGCATATTATTTGCAATATATCGATTGTGAAAAGCAAACAATTAGGAAAATAATTCAAAAATATTACTCATATAGTATATATTATGTAAATGAGAACATTAGACACAATTAAAAATATTAGCTAGGTAGTTTGTATTGCGTAAATGCAAACTATTATAAAAATAATGTAAACACATTAGCTAGATATTATGTATCATGTAAATAACGAAATTAGAGTAAAAAATATTAGCCAGATAGTTTGTATTGCGTAAATGCAAACTATTAGAAACATAGTATCAAAATATAAGCCCGATTGTTTTCTATTGTTGAAATGCCAACTATAAGAAAATAGTGTAAAAATATTAGTTGAAAATAATCAATTACGTATGTGCCAACTATTGGAAACATAGCATAAAATATTATCCGGATAATATGTATTGCGTAAATGCTGTTAAAAACATAGTTCAAAATATTAACCTGAAAGTACATATTGTGCATGTGCCAACTATTAGATGCATAGTATACAAATATTAGCCGGATAGTATCTATTGTATATGTACGCCCTATTAGAAACCTGGTGTAAAATTGTAATCAGATGTAGTATATAGTGTGTAAATGCTAACGATTCAAAACATTCAATAAAATACTAGATGCATAGCATCTATTATGCTAGCTTTAAGAAGTATTGTGAAATATAGTATAGCCTCAAACACAACCTCATAGTATACAGTGCATATATAAGCCAATCATTAGAAAAATGTATCCATATAATATCGTTTAAATTACAAATATTAGAAATAGTGTAGAAATATTATTAGATGCATAGTACCGATAGTGTAATAGCAATGCAATCTCTGTATCTCTATATCTCTATATTAAACAAGAAAGATCAATCATGCTTAAAGCATTGAATATGAAACACTTTCCAAGTTCAATGCAATTTTATTTAAACAAGTCTAAAATGCAATACATTCCTCGGTAATATTTTGAAACTTATCACAATACTGCATTAATTTATTATATTTGAAAACTTAAACCTTCATTGAAAAAAATGAACTTCATTCAAATGACGGCATTGAAATATAAATTGCCTGGTTTAAACATCTCTCAAATGTTTTACATTCCTCGGTAATAGTTTTAGAATTATCATAATACTACGATAATTTATTATATTTGAAAACTTCATCGAAAACAACTGAAATTAATTCAAATGACGTCATAGAAAAAATAACACGCCTGGATCTCTCTATAAAAACAGGATTTCATTCATAACTTTTTCCCATTCATTTTATTCATCACAATACTATAATAATTTATTTTATTTAAACATTTTGTTTAAGACCATGGAGCTACAAAAAATTAAACTCTATGCTTGAAACTTCATCGAAAAAAATCGTCCTTCTCTTTATGAAATCAATTAATATTTCATTCATATCAGCCATGCAGACTCCATGGACTAAATTATCTTGTGTTGAAAAAATACAGGAATTCTAATACAACTCATTCTATATATTTTGCTGTTTACATTTTACATAGGTGAAAAATAGGCTTAGCTGTAGAAATAATCAAATTTAGATGAGCATTTAAACTCAAATATATTGTCATTGCGTTGTTTCAGTATGTAAATGCACAGAATTTAAGCAAAAATAAAGTAGTTTTAGGACGGATACAACACTCAATATGAATTAAATAGAACTTAAAAAAATCACGATTTTGAAACAAGATGGATGCCATATATCATTTTGAAGTGGGTCATGTGATCGTTTCATATCATGGTCACGTGATCGTTTCATATAAGAGATGTAATTAATATTTTGATTTTTATTTAAAAAACTACTGAATATATTTCGCTGAATTTTTTTTTATATATTTTATGGAACAATTTGAAGATTACCTAAAATTTTCGAAGCAATTTGTGAATTTTAAATCCGCTTAAAAAATGCTTGAAAAACTAGGTCCCATAGGGCTCAATGTATTTCATTTTTTCGACCCGGGTTCAATCCAAAACTAATTGGGTGATATTATTCATTTATATTCCCATAGGTTCTACAGACCGTCTGAACAACATACTAAAATTTCATTTTGATTAAGTCATTTTTACGGCAGTTATCGTGCGAACGGACAGACAGACAGACAGACAGACAGAGAGACAGAATGAACAAAGTCATAAACACTTTTCAACTTTGTTGTAAAGTGTTAAAAATAGTAGCAGCCACCACTGTCTGACAAATTTCTCGTTTCTCAAGAGTCTTTGCTTCGTATCGCAAGAACTTTTGCATATAAGAATATGAAATTTAGTACACTTGTAGAAAAAGCTTTGGGGAATATGCTAAAATGAGCCATTGTTTGATATATATTGTTAATCAAAAACTTAAAGAAAGCTGTAATGACATATTTAATGTCAAAGTCAAAGACAAAATATTTGAGTGGGAATTTGCGTCCTGGATAGATTAAAAATAGCAAAACCACGAATTTTTGCAGACAGGTACCTACATGGTTGAATTTTTGCAGGACGGAGCCCCATGTTTTTAATTTCGATGTAGTTTTAGAGATATTTTACTTTTTATGCACTTCTAAAGTGAACTTTTTTTCTTATCAGCACGTCTAATGATTTTTCTGTTTCGTACCGTAGAAACTATAGCATACAAAAATATGAAATTTGGTACATTTATAAAGAAATAATAGAGTAACATGATGAAATAACCCGTTTATCGATTTAAACTTTAGTGGAACAAAATAGCTCGCGAAACGAGATCATGATCAAGGAATTTAGTTTTTGGATTCCCTGGGTTAAGAAAAATCCCTGCTTTTTCCTCCTGTGGAAAATAGGCAAGGATAGAAAGCGATTTTTCAAAGTAGAATTTTTAAGATATGAAGGGAGCTCTGTGAGCGTAGAGTAGGAGGCAAAGCCTCCCGAAGGGGTATTTGGGCCGTCGGAGCGAGCAGGGGGCAGAGACCTCTTGTCTCTCTTTATTAAAAAAAAAGTAGCTGAGGCCACCGCCACCGGCGTCGCCGTCGCTGTTTGACAAATTTCTCGCTTCTCGAGATTCTTTACTTTGTACCGCAAAAACTATTACATATAAAAATATGAAATTTGGTATACCTGTAGAAAAAGCTTTGAAAAATATGCTGAAATAAAGTTTTTTGATATATATTGCATATTAAAAAATATTTATTGGCAAATTCAAAGACAGAATATTTGAGCTGTGAGTTAGCGTCCTGGATAGACTAACAATAACAATACCACGGATTTTTTGCAGACAAATACCTACAAGGATGAATTTGTGCAGGACGGAGTTCTTTTTTTAATTTCGATGTCGTTTTTGAGATATTTTACTTTTTATGCACTTCTGAAGTGAACTTATTTTCGTATCGGCACGCCTAGCGATTTCTCTGTCTCGTACCGTATAAGCTATCGCATAAAAAATGTGAAATTTGGTACATTCATAGAGAAATAATAGGTTAACATGATGAAATAAATCGTTTATCGATTTAAATTTTAGTTTAGCATGAATAGCTCGCTAAGCGAGCTCATGATCAAGGAATTCAGTTTTGGGATTTCTCTAGGCTTAGAAAAATCACTGTTTTTCCCTCCTGCGGAAAATAGGCAGAGATAGAATATATATTTTTGAAAGTAGAAGCTGGGTAGCTCGAGCGTAGCGATCATGGGGCAGAGCCCCTAGTACACTGGAAAAATGTGTTTACTTTTAAAATTTAAATGTGATTATGTATTTTTCAAAATGTAAATATTAAAAAATGTTTTTTTACAGTTCAATATCACATCTTGAAATGCCCTTTCTCACTATATTAAAAAAAAAGTTGCCTCCGCCGCCGCCGCTGTTTGACAAAATATCTTTTCTCGAGATTCTTTGCTTCGTACCGAAAAAACTATTGCATATAAAAATATGAAATGTGGTACACTTATAGAAACAGCTTTGGAGAATACGATGAAATAAACTGTTTTTTGATATATATTGTAGTTTAAGAAATATGTAATGTCAAAATCAAAGACAAAATATTTGAGCTGCAAGTTCGCGTCCTGGATAGACGAAAAATAGCAAGATCACGATTTTTTGCAGACAGGTACCTACATGGGTGAATTTTTACAGAATGAAGCCCGTTTTTATAAATTTCGATGTAGCTTTTGAGATATTTCACTTTTCATTCACTTCTGAAGTGTACTTTATTTTCGTATTGACACGTCTAACGTTTTCTCTGTCTCGTACCGTAAAAACTATAGCACACAAAAGTATGACATTTGGTACATTTTTAGACAAACAATAGGGTAATACGATGAAATAAATCGTTTACCGATTTAAACTTTAGTGTGGTATGAAATAGCTCGCGAAGCGAGCTCATGATTAAGTAATCCAGTTTTTGTATTCCCTGGTCTAAGAAAAATCCCTGCTTTTCCGTCCTGCGGAAAATATACAAAGATAGAAAATAGATTTTTGAAAGTAGAATTTTTAGGAAAGATAGATATGATTCGAGGTCTGCGAGCGCAGCGAGTAGGAGGCAAATCCTCTCGAAGGTAGTTGCGCGAGCGGACAGTGCCCCCTAGTGTATTAATATAAAGTAGCTGCAGCTGTGTGCACTGTATTACAGTTAATTAATTGTGTGTGAATAATAGTTAATTAATTAACAGTTAATTAAGTATAGTTAATTAATTATAGTTAATTAATTATAGTTAATTAATTAATAGTTAATTAATTAACAGTTAATTAATTATAATTAATTAATTAATAGTTAAATGCACTATATTACAGTAAATTTCGCCGCCGCCGCTGTTTCACAAATTTCGTGTTTCTCAATATTTTCTTTCACATAGCGCAAATTATATAGCATACAAAAATTTGAAGGTTTGTACATTTCTAGAGAAATACTAGGGGAGCACAATGATATAAACCGTTTTTCGATTTAAAATTCAGTTTAGGGAATATTTAATTCCAAAGTCAAAGGAAGTGTTTTTGAGCTACGAGTCCGCGTCCTGGACAGACTAGCAATAGGAAAAAGTCAAAATTTTGTGGCATGTACCTACATAGCTGAATTTATGCTGTACGAAGTCCTTTTTTAAAACTCCGAAACAATGAGTTATTCAATTTTTATGCACATTTTTATGCAAAATTTTCATTTTTACTGGCGATGATTTGAAACTATTGTTGTCATGAACATTAAAAAATAATTGTTATATTTCCCAACAATTATATATTTCATTGTTATGAACCTACCTGTATTGAAAAGGGAACTTGATATTTTATCACTGTATTACAGTTATGAAATTTTGCCTTTGGTTCATAATACAGTAAGCAATCGTTCATAAAAGCAGGCGGTACGGCATAGATTGCGATGAAGGTTCAGTTATGAAATTTTGAAGGAACCCAACCGGTATATTGCGCCTGCCCCAACGGACGTATTAGGCCTGCGAAGCAGATGGCACAAAAGTGCTTGAGAAGCTAGCTGAGCGAGCGTTAGCGAGCATTTCATTTATATTCCTTGTGGCCACATCATTTTGCCTGAGGTTCAGAGGCCTGAGGTTCAGAGGCTTGAGGTTTACGTCTTGGCCCTAGAAATTCTTTTCCCTAACCACACCTGCAATTTATATGATGGGAACATATTGGGGTCATGACTTTCCGGACTAAGATTGTTATAAAATGGCGCCTACAAGTCTGCGCTTTGTTTTGTCGTAAATAGTCGTAAATATCAAAACTGCATAAGTTGCCTCCTGGTCTCACACCAATGTTAAAAAAAGTTCACCAAAGGACACTTTTACGAGTCCTAATCTGCTTGTGTGCCAAATTACATGGCCGTAGGATGCTTAAATTTCTCGCTAGACAGCACACATACATACACACGGATATATATCTTCTTTCATTATGTAAGATTCATTTATATTCATAAGCGCATCGTATTCTTACGTTAACTTCAAAATTTGGTAATTAAGTTATCATATTATCTGGATGTAGTTATATGGTTATATCATCTAATAACTAGAACAAACTATTTTAATCTCTCTTCATAATCTCTCAAAAAATATAAGTTAAAATAAATTTAAACGCAGGTAATTTTGAAATTGCTTTGAACGTTTGATCTTTCAACATACCTATAACGAAAGTTTTTCTTTATTCATAATATTATATGAAAATAATCTAGATTTCATTACTATCCCATGCATTACCATTAACCAATATTGTCTTAATTAATTACTATGCCTGATATAATTATCCAAACAGCTGACTTTAGCAAAATATTCAACCCCAAACAAACACTTTCATGTTACTATATTTTAACAGCGAAATTGTTTCGCGTTTGAAGTTCGAAAGATATATCTTGGTTGTATCTAATGAATTTTAATGAAGCCACATAAATATATTCATAGATGTAATATTAATAGTAGCTTAGTGATATATCTTTCCCGGAACAAATTTATAAGGGTTTCCTTATATCTCTCACGTTTGAAACATCTCCTCATTGAAAACAAAAAGTAATTCATCATTTTAAAATGTGAAGTTCATTAGGGTGTAGTGTGATTAGAAAGTTTAATCAGTATTTGAATTTTAGTCAAAATTAATGTTAAAAATAATTTAAACGTTCAAAATTTTGAAGAAATATTCAGGGTATGTTTGGAGGAATATTCTTAGAAAGTATCTCGATTGTGTTTGCGTGTGAGGTTTGAACATGCCGACTTAAGGACAATTTAACATATTACTGTAGAATTTAAAGGAAATTCCTGACACATATTATGTTGGTCTTCATAGATACATTGTTAGTCATCATAGAGATTTAGAAAAATGCAATAAGTTTTCTTGCTGTCAGGTCGGATTCGATGCTGGTATGTACTAATGAGAAACACGCCTCCACATATGCCGGCCGTAGCCCTGAAAAAATGATTCCTGCATTTGTTTATGCTTTTGAATCCGGGTTTCATAAGCTTTGAATAATAATTGGGAAATCATCCATCATTATATTATATTTAACCAAATTACTTTATATTATTACTTTATATTATTTTAACCAAATTACTTTATATTATTACTTTATATTATTATTAACCCTATACTTTTATATTATTTTTAACCCTGTTACTTTCTATTATTTTTAAATCCTATTACTTTATATTATTTTTAAACCTATTTCTTTATATTATTTTTAATCCTATTACTTTCCTTATATTCATAATGTATAAGGAAAGTATTGCGACGGGGTCGAAAATTCGAATTTGAGTTTTCGACGGGAGAGCACGTTTCAAGCAACCCTGATCACGAATCAAACATTTTTGAGGTGATGTCTGTTTCTGTGTGTGTGTGTGTGTGTGTGTGTGTGTGTGTGTCAGTGAGTCTGTACAGACGATACCTCAGAAACGAATGGAGCGATTCGAATAAAATTTGGTACAAAAATCACAATCCATGAATTCTGGAAACCTATTTGTTTTAAAATACAATCGAGTGTTCCGAACTCCCCTAAATTTTCGAGTGAAATTTTGAAAATATCGTCAAAAAATCAAACCCTTCAATGAAGTTACGCAAATAAACATTTCTTATGTAATTTTTCATTATTAAATGCACATTATTAAATGTATGTTGATATCTGTGATATAATTTCCAACATTTTAAGAGAACTGTTAGCATATTTATCCATAACTATACAATCATTTTAATTCCCTGAAACGGTATTTTACATAAGAATCGTCTTCTTGTACATAATTAGTTTTCTCAATGTAAACATTCTTAAAATAAGCAACGCTTTCTTTCTCTTCAGATTAATTCCCTCCAATTACTTGATATTGCGTGTGTCCAAAATTAAAGACTCAAAAGGTAGTTTTATAACAATAGTAAGAATTAACTGCGTGCAATTCACAGAGCTCATAGAAATTCCTTTTTAAAACCGTTTAGTATCATATAGTTTTATCTGTTTAAATAAATCACATTTAAACATTTAAAATATGTTTATATTTACATTAAGAAAATTGATATTTTAAGAAATCTTCGTATATGTAACAACTATTGCTAACTCTTAAACGCCGTTATAATTCATGAGTTTAATTTGTCATAGATTAGAGAAAACAAAGTAAAATTATATATTGAGTATTTTAATTAGAGATGCAGAATGTAAACAAGTGATTGTACGATGAGTTGTATAAGAATTGCTGCATTTTTTTCAATCAAACTTATTTAGCTCTGGAGTCTGAAATAAAAGTGATATGATGAAACTTTCATTGCTTTTACATAAAGAGGCAGATGATTTACATTTCGATGACGTCATTTGAATAAAGTTAATTTTTTTCGTTGAAGTTTTAAGCTTTTAAATATAATAAATTATTGTAGCACTGTGATAATTTAAATTATATCAGCGCTACATGTATCGCATTTTAGAGATGTTTAAATAAAATTGCATTTCAGTTGGAAAGTGTTTTATAATCAATGCTTATAGCATTGCACACTAGTCAAACACAATAGTCAATGCACACTAGTCAAATCATAGAAGAATGTAAAGTGGATACTTAACTGTGCTTCTGAAATTGGATGTCAATGTAAATATCGTGCGGAACATATCAACAAAATGAAGTTAACTAATTTAGCGTCAAAATAATGATCATTCATTATAGTGCTTGTTATAATTTTGTTACATTCCAATTTTGCATATTCATATTTATTGTTGCTATAATCTCTGCATTTTTTTTATGTTTGTTTCCTTTGATTTGTTATTTTTTTATTTTTCTTACTTATGAAGAGGTTTGACTCACAAACAATAAGATCTTCGCAAAAGTAAATTATTAATCTGAAAACTAGATTTCTTGCAACATATTGCCATTGTTTACTGTGTCTATCTACATTATATAGTATAGAAGAAGAAGTCATTTCAAGTGGAAGTAAGCAAGATAAATAAATAGCGCACAACAATAGCGTAAACTCATGTCTCCCGTTATGCTTAAAAATTAATAGGCATAATTAGATCGCGGAAATTCTTTGCTACTATTACCACTATAATTTAAAAACTACCTTAGAGCATTTTTTTTTCACAGTGACGTAATATTTACGTCAAGCTGCGACTTTGGGACGTCACAGGACGTCGCAGTACATCTCGGCAATGTAATATTGAGGTCACAGTGAAGTCATTTTGGCCATTTTCATGGTCGTTTGTGACGTTGCATATTAACGTGTTTGTGACGTCACATTGTAATTGCCACTGTAATGTCGTCACATTGTTACGTGTTAATTAAATTATGGAAACATCGCAGAATATAGTCACAATGAAGTTACAAAGTTACTAATACGTAACGTCGGATAGAAGTCACAAATATGATGTCACATTGTGACCCAGGTGTCACGTGACTAGAACGTCACTGTCACACATGTGACGATCTTTGTTGTGAGGGTAATAACTTGATCTGAAATCCAAATATATATATACAAATATATATATTGCTCGTACTTATAGGGCTTTTAAAAGAGCTACAAATTACTTGTTCAATACTTATACGTTTTAGTTTTCAAGCATTACAAACCTAAAAAAGTAAAAAAAAATATATATATTCTGCTTCAGTTTGACAAGGGATTACTCAAAAACCACAAGACATATTTCTAACACTAATTATTGATCTAAAAAGGCATTTCTCGCAACATATTGCAATACCTTGCTGTTTCAACCTATCTTTTATAGTTAAGAAGACATTTTGCATTTAAACTAAGCACAGTAAAACGGAATTTGGAGTATACTGTTAAATCTAAATATTAATAGGCATATTTAGTTCCCTGAAGTGCTTTGCTATTATTGCCACTATAATTCATAAATTTATTGTGCGATCTGAAATTCAAATACAGAATATACTTATAGGACTTTTTAATGAGCTTAAAATTACTTTTTTAATACGTATACCTTTTAGGTTTTGAAATATAATCATTACAAACTTATAAAACGCAAAATTTTTAATCTGCTTTAATTTGACAAATGGTTACTCAAAATCTATAAGAGCTCGGAAAACATATTATTGATCTAAAAACGGTATTTCTTACAACATGTTTTTGTAGCTTACAGTCTATATTTATTTTTTGCAGTTTAGAATATATTTCGAGTAAAAATAGGCAATGCGAAGCGTATTTATCTCGGATAATTTTTTTTTCGAAAAAAAAACATGTTTCTATTTTTATCAGTTACGTTTGAAGATATACACGATTAAAGTGTTTACGTTCTTCGTAACGCTTCGATTTCATCCGGATACCCCAAGAGCAGGCATGACTGATCTCAAAATAAATATGTATTATATTATAAAGCTAGTGAATATGTACTTTTCACAAGAAATAAATATACATAATATTATAGAAGTTATAAACGGTCGTTAACGAGATAGTAAAAAGCTACTGTCAAACAGCGCCACTTCTCTTAGAACAATCAAGCTAATGCTTATAAAATTCGGTATGCATATTGCAATCGCTAATAATAATATGTCTTTTGATTTCCATCAAGATCAATCTACAACAAAACTCTAATTTGCCTAATTGGTTTCCCACTATATATAAATTTGTCAATAGATTGGAAAATTCACGTATTTGATGCATTGCTTTATATCTTTTAAAAATACATTATATGACATAATGTTAATTAATATCTTAAAATGATATGTTGTTTATTTTGCTTTGATTGTTATAATTTTCGTAACGATTTTAATAATACAATTAGGTCTCAAAATTTATATCCATGTAGATTATAAAGTGAAAGCCGTACTTATCTTTATTTGTACTTCATATTTCGCTGTGATTCAGTTTATAATTTTTTTTTGTCCCAATTACTTTGATACAGTATTTTTACAAACGTGTTAAATGGTCTCACTGTAGTCTCTTAACCAGACAGAGAAAACACCGGTACAAGCAACCTTTCCTGTGACGTGAATTTAGGGTTGTCATATGAAGTTCAGAGGGGGCTGTCAGATTTGGCGACATTGGAGGCTTTCCAAAGGTTTGAGAAAGATCTCTGAATAACGAATATTCTACGAGATATGTTCATATTGTTATGAATGTGTAAATTGTATCTTTTTCTCACCCTCACTGGAGTCTCTTTAGAAAACCAGACGGAGAAAATATACTTCTCAATAAGGTGAATCTAGGGTTGCTATATGCCGATGTTCAAACATGGGTTGCCAAGTTTGGCGATTTATCGCCCATTTGGCGATATTTGGTGACTTTACGAAGAGTCGATTACGAAGGGTCGAAGAATGACTTTACGAATATTCTACGAGATATGAGCGATTACAAGAAGTTTCTAAAGATTCGTCTATAAAAGGAGTCATCACTAAGTTTCAGAGCAATTGACATGATACGAGCTACATTGAACTGTGGCATTCGTCAATTTTTCGGGAATAATAGTTGCTGTTTTGTGAAGTCAGATACGACAATGTTTTGAAAACAGTATCGGCTGTTTTGTGAGATTAGTAGAGCAGTTGTTTTCTGTTTCACTATATCTGACTGTTCAGTGATCTTGTGAGATAGTTATGGAGCTATTTGTTGTATATTATTCCTCTTTACGCTTGCTTGTAAATAAACATCTTAATCATCCAGAAATTTGGACTCATTCTTGTATCCTGAACATACACCTACGGTTCTGGAGGATAAGCCGTAACAGTATTACATAGTTGATATTTTGAAAAAAAAAAAGGCACTCCAATTGCAAAACTTGTAAAATACAAAAATTTTACCTACATCCAAATCAGTATGTTCTTAAATTTAATACTAATGTATTTGGTTTTCATGAGATCAAACAAACTTGCTAATATATAATTTTTGCTGCTTTATACCATGAAAGTAATTTCGAAACTCTTCCTTAATCTATTAATCTGGAAATAATCTTCCCCAATTTTCAAACGTTAAATCGAATGAGTTTTACTCGAATACGTAATTAGCCTCTGCCATCCAACTTCCATACCGACATATAACACTTAATGCTGGCTAGCAAGGCTAGTCTCTTGATAATATCCTGTTCCGATGTTCGCTGTCAATTACAGACGGAAAACTTCTATGCTGCGTTTAAGTGCTTTTCCTTGGTCTTATCCAAAACTAAATGGCTTATCATAGAACTGAGATGGCAAGACTTTTGGAATAAATCCTCCAATATGTGCTCAAGATATTAAGGAGAAAATATGTTGGGGTTAAAGATATACGGTACATCGGTTTAATATTTTCTGAACATAAAAAGGGAGGTATTATAAAGTATTTTTCAACATTTATAGATGCTATTTATATTGACAAATATATATATATATATATATATATATATATAAAGTTGCTTTTGGTCGATAAGAAAAATTTGAGCAATGTATATAAACACAGTATATAAACACAGGTATATAAACACAATGTATATAAACACAGGTATATAAACACAATGTATATAAACACAGGAGACTTGAATATAAAATAATACCGGTGAAGGGAATCCAAAGTATCCTCAAAACAGCAGCATGCTACATTATTTGTTTTTACATACGTTGTTCAAGTTTTTCTTATCCTTTGCAAAGTGTATTACTGATTGATTTTTGTAAGATAAGGATTCACAGATAGTTCGTAAATTAAAATAAGTTGAATTATTTGATAAAATAGATAAAAACATTAAAAAATACAAATAAACATTTTATCAATTTTACGAAAGAAATTTGGTAATGTCGTTAAGTTGTGCTTGTTGGGTGTTTTGACGTTGAGTTATTGATGTTGAGTTCTGCTTGTTGATTGATAGACAGTAAATAATTTTAACCGTGTGGTATTTCATGCGTAAATATAGTAACTAATAGAGTTGTTATATTGTCGGCTACAGAGAAATAGTATCACATATATTCACAATTTTGTTTCAAATATATATTATCTTGTTTTGAAATATTTCATGAATGAAAACAGATATCTGAGATGGATGTCTCCGTGCTGTGCAAAATAAATGCCTAACTGTTTATAATTATTTAAACTCCAGTAGTAAACAAAAGTTTAAATGATTAATGCTTTAAGAAAATTAAACATATTTAAGCATTACGTATTTGAACATTTCGAAAGAAAACAAAAACTATTTCTAGATTTAAATTAATCCAACCTTAACAATAAGTTATTTAATTCCAATGTGTTTGCAAAAAATATAATTTTAGTTTTTTTAGAAAATTAATTTAGCCGATTCAAAAATAAATAAATAAATACTGTGTGAATATATAGTTGAAGGATAAAAATTATATATGAATATGTCACGTTAAATGTAGCTGTTATTCATATGGTGCTTAACATACCTTAACAATACAGATGACGGGAACTTACCACATTCTGCAAAACATAGCAATTTGTCTGCATTAAACTACGACTGCTTATGTATGTTCATAAATATAAGCTGCAAACGCAAGTCGATACTAATTAGCACTAAGCGCTGAAGTTGCTCTACCCAATTATTTAATCATTTTGCAGTACTCTGTTTCATGTAAAGCTTTCGTTATCCATGTGATTCGCTTTTAGAATATGCAGAGGAATTTTGGGAACCTGCGCATCCAATACACAAATTAGAGTCCATTTTACGCAACCTGATGATTAACGTGTACAGAGTAAAATGTGTATTTCCAACGAGATGATTTAGAAAGTTAAACTAATTTAGAAAACGCATTCATATTAAGCAGAATTGAAAGCAAGCATGAGTGGTAGAATTTGTTGTAATAAAATTAAGATCCTTAATTTGCATATGTAGCATGTGCCTAAATATGTAGCATGTGCAGGAACTTGACTGTCTCTATAACTTGGTCCTTACTTTTTCATATCCAATTCCTTTATCAAGGGTCTTGTGATGATTTTGATTATCACTCCGGAGGTTGGCTAATGTCAGTGCTGGCGTCCAGGAGTGCATGCCGCGGCATTAAAGACATGCATGTTGATAACTGGGGAGTAAGGTCATTAACCCTTACCGCCTTTGTGTAAGCACTTTACGTTACCTTCCTTCATCTTTTATATTTCTATTATGTCTTTATATATTTTTAGTGTTTTATGCTGCTGTGCGCAAGTACACTAAAAACTTATTTCAATAATTTTCTTTAGAAATTTTTCTATTTTTACATATATATATATATATATATATATATATATAAATGTTGCCAAATGAATTTCGGTTGCTTTTGATCTTTCTCTGTCGGTTGCTTTTGTTTTCACTGTCAGTCCAATCATCCTACTTGATAATAAATTTGGCGACTTTTTTAAATGAGGCCAAATTGTTCAACTATCGCCAGTTCGAAAAAACTGTTGTCAAATTGATAAAAATGACACCAAATCAATGAAATTAACTGCGTTTTGAAAGATAATAGCACTGTAATGATGTTTCTGTATGTCTCTGTAATTTTGTCTCTTAGTGCAACTGTCCAACTTTCCAACAGAGTTGACAACTTTTTGCAATAAAATAATTGTATATGTTATATCTGTGTTATAACTTTCGTACACCAGTGTGTTCCGGTGTATTCCGTTAAACTATTGATCAGTGACTTTTAATAATATGCGCCTCTGTTCCGTCGTCAAAGCAAATTTTGAAAGGTTGAAATGTAAACAAGCAATAGTCATATTGCCACTTGCATTTAGATAAATACAAGGACTACGTAGATAAAAACCATGGGCATGTTATAACGGGAAATCTAAATATTATTAATTATGATACACTGAGATCACTGATGTTACTATAGGTACTAAATACCGTATACATACTAAATTTAAACATAAATTATTTTGTAAATATTTAATTCTTGACTTAAATAAATTTATCTGTAAAATCACCTATAAATATCAAATCCCTGTAAAAGCCTTCAAACCCTGGAGTGTCTTAATAGAGCAATACTTAAATCACTATACATATAATCAGAAAAATAATAAATCGTATGAACTGAATTCAATTAAAAATAATATTAAAGAAATTCAAAATGATTTTGTTATTACTTATGTCGATAAAGCAGGTAATAACTACTCAATCATATGTAAATATTAAAATGTAAGCACCGTCCAGTCACACTTACTTAATAATCAAATCTATAATTAAGATAAAACTAACTTTAAAATCCTATCTAATAGAATTTCAGCCACATATAAGCAAATCCATCTAAAAAATAGTTGTAAAAACATCCCATATCTTGTTTCAGTACCCAAGTTTCATAAATCTCCTATTGCTTTTCGAACTATTACTGGTGGGCATGATTCTTCCATTACTAATTCTGGTAAATTATTATTAAAAATATTAAATGAAGCATCCTTATCAGATAAGATCTCAAATAATTGTCATATTATGAAAAATTGTTTTGAATTAGTTAAGAAATTAAAAACTCTTAATAATATTCATAGTATTTATACTTTTGATTTTAAAGACTTAATTAATAATATTGATATAAATGATCTGTATAGAATTAGTTTAGGAATTTTTGAAAAAATATAATATCAACCTAATATATTCAAATATTCTTTTTAAAAAATCACTTAATTTCATTTTCTACGAGAATTATATTCAACATGGTGATACTTTATTTAAATAACAGATTGGTATCCCCCAAGAGGGGTGTGCCGCATCATTGTTAGCTAATCTGTATTTATTCTTCTATGAAAAGAACATTAATCCAAGCTTGAATAATAAGCACATGCTTAGATATTTAGATGATATATTATGTGTATCCCTTAATAATACCTGTATAGTATTTAAATTTTATCTTAATAATTTACAATTAAATGCAAGTAATAATGACTGTAATGTTGCAAACTTTTTAGATTTAAATTCAGATTTACAAAATTGTAATATGGCTATAAACGTGTATGATAAAATACAATATTTTAAATTTAATATATCAAAAATTCAACATTTTAAATTTAATATATCAAAAATTCAACATTTTGAGTCTTGTTTGCATATATCAGTTTTCAGAAATATTATAATAAACCAGGTTCTTAGAATAAATAACATTTGCGATGAAAATTATAAATTAGCACATTTTATGGAATTGTTGAGTACAGCGACTAATGATGCATATCCACCCAAATTCGTTATTAAAATTATCAACTCTGTGTATCAACTTCTACTCGATAACATCCAATAAAGCTTTCCCAATTATAGTGGCTAACCAAAAATATATATATATATATATATATATATATATATATATATATATATATATATGTATGTATATATATATATATATATATATATATATATATATATATATATATATATATATATAATTATTTATTAATTATATAAATAAATAAAGATGAAAAATAATAAAATAAGCTAAAAAATTAAAAAAAATAAAAAAATCGGAAAATAAGATACATTAATATTAATGTTTTGAATTTTATTTGCACTAAAAAATTGTAAATAATTATAGACAGTTTGAAACTACGATTTGAGCGCCCTTATAATGGTGAATAGTGGCATTCTCGTTTATCCATTTCTTCTATTAATCACTCGTTTAGTAAGAATTTTCATCTTTGCTTCATGTTCATATTCTGTTTTGCTGATACGGGTAATTGTCCTGTCTCTTCCTCTGACTCACTGAGCGGGTCTGGGAGTGTCGCTGTGAACGTTCGGACTGCCTCTTAGGTTGTATTTCGTCATATTCATTCGGTGCTTCTAGATATTTTTTATACTGTTGAGGTTGAGCGCATATACACCTGGTGAAAGAAGAAGAGTCCTTGCCACATGATAATATAAACTTTCCTAATGTTTCTTATCTTCATTTGTTCATCTTTTGGTGCCTGTAGTCTGAGTTTGGACATTTATAGTAATGTACTATTGTCCAATCTGAAACAGGTATTTGTTTGGGTTAATTTGAATTAAATACTCAGACCTGAAGATGAATTTAATTATTTTTAATCTTAGAATTTGGGCCGATGCTAATCTTTTCTATTATCGGCATTATGGTCGTGGTCTTGCTTTTATGGTGATGATAATTTTTCACAATTACTTGAATTAATTATTTTTATTGTTACTTCGTTCTTATATATATATATATATATATATACATATATATATATATATATATATATATATATATATATATATAATTATAAATGTTGCCAAATGAATTTCGGTTGCTTTTGATTGTCAGTCCTACTTGATAATAATTTTGGTGACTTTTTAAAATGAAGCCAAATTGCTCAAATATCGCCAGATCGAAAAAACTGTTGTCAAATTGATAAAAATGACACCAAATCAATGAAATTAAGTGCATTTTGAAAGAGAATAGTATTGTAATTATGTTTCTGGATGTCTCTGTAATTTAGTCTCTTAGTGCAACTATCCAACTTTCCGACAGAGTTGGCAACTTTTTGCTGTGGAATTAATGAAAATGCCGCCGAATTGATAAAATGATACTAAATAAATGAATATGACAACTAATTGATGAAAATTCAATATTTTCCAAAAAAAAAAAAAAAAATCAATTTCGTAGATATCCCCTGTCGCTTTGTGGGAATTAAATAATAGTTTGTGTAAATATGCTTATAAACGGAACCATGTTTTCTCCTTCAGATCTGCCATTGAAGGTAATTTTGTATAGCGAAGACAGATATTCTTATACATATTTTAAGTATAAATAAATTAACTATTTTAATAAAATGTTTAGAATAACGATGTCATTAAAAATGTTATAGGAATTTTCGCATAATTGAAGTTTTAATTTCGTTATATTATACTATATTCCGTGCGAAGAACGGGTATACTGCTAGTATGTGATATGAATGAAATATTTATTGATTTTGCATTGAGAAGCAGACGATTTATATTTCGATGACGTGATTTGAATAAAGTTCATTTTGTTTAACTGGAATTGTCTTTTTCAATAAAGTTTGAAGTTTTCAAGTATAATAAATTATACTGTACATGTGTAATAAATTGCACTGCAATACTGTAATAGTTTTAATAATATGAACGCTGAATGTATCACATTGTAGAGATGTTTAAATAAAACTACATTTCATTTGGAATGTGTTTCATAATCAATGCGTTATGCATGACTCTTCTTTCTTGTTTTATTTCGTATATGCTCAAAACGTTTGAATCCGTCAAGAACTCGATTTCAAATTTCTGATGTAACACAAACTTTTTCTATTGCTTACACTGTATATACGGGTGATCAGAAACTCTCGGTATAGACTTAAATGCAAGATAGACAAAGCTTTTTTATTAATGACTAGCAGCATACCCGTTCTTCGTACGGAGTATATAATATAAAGAAACTTGAAATTCATAATCATGCCCAAATTCTTATAGTATACTAAATGACATGTTTAATCAAAATATTCTGTTAAAATATTTAATATAATGCTCCTAAAAAGAAGTTTAAGAATCTCTGTTCTCGCTATATAAAATTATCTTCATGGACATATCTGAAGAATAAAACATCTTGGACCCCTTATGTAAGCAAATATAAAAAAAAATATGGAATTGAATCAATATATGCAAAATAAAAGCGTTAAAATTGTATGGGACCCGTACTAATTATATACGCGAATATTAGAAAATATAACCTGTATTAGTAGATTACATGTATAAATTGAAAATACCAATAAACCCGTAATCTTTAAATCTGAAGACAGTCATTTATTCCAATATATGTCAAAATTAAAGTGCTAAAATTATATGGGAAGATATACACATACTACTTATAATGTCCGATTATTAGTAGAAGATTACCCGTTTTGCAATATGAGTCACAAATGTTTTTTGGTAAAATACAACACACGACGTAATAAATTGAATATATAATTAATCCCCTTAATCTTCATACCAGAAGACTGTACTTGATTCCAATATATATGCCAATATATGTCAAAATATATGCCAATATACCTGTACTACTTATATTCTCGTAGGTTAGAAGATATACCCGTGCATTCCTAGAAGATTACTCGTACAACGTACAATATGCGTGTGTCAGCAATTTTTGCCGCAATAAAACAATGGCGTAATAACTTAAAAATATCAATAATCTCTGAATCAATAATTCCGGAAAATATCAATAATAATAATGTTTAAACCTGAAGAGTATAATTGATATTATCCAGTCCAAAATGAAATGGCAATGAAATTTATTTTATATACATATCTTCATTATTCAAATCGGAAAGGATTTAATAAACATCGTCTGCCGCATAAACACATTGGATTTAAATCCGTTGCTAAGCGACATGATATCATTTGCTTCAAATAAATTGGTAGAAAAAATATCGTCTAAATAGTTATATTTCTATGGAACATTTGGCGACAGTTTCGTCAAATTAGCGGTATTTTAAAAAATCGCCAAATTTATCGCCAAGTGGGACTGTAGAACTGACAGTTCCACTTTGCGAAAAATTGACGAAATATCATCACAATACTATCCCCTTACAAAAAACAATTAATATCATTTATGTAGGGCAATTTTATCAATTTCAAGATATTTTTATAGATTTGAAAATATTTTTATCAATTTGGTGACATTTTAAAAATTCGCTAAATGTATTACTAAGTAGGATGGTTGGTCTGACTGATAAATGCTAACCAAACAACATTTCAGTACTCTCTTCTAACAAAACAAAAAAAAATTCATTGATATGTAGAAGACCCAAGCCACATGACCAACCCGAAGGTTTATGGCAGCTCTTTGTGTGTCGTTTATATCAATTTGGCGACATTTCCGTCAATTTGGCAAAGTTTAAGAGAAGGTGTCAAATTAGCGATATCCCTCCAAATTCGTAGCTTTGAATTTGCAGATCTGAATGAAACATTCTTATCCCGTTTCAATATACTAAATGAAAACACTACAATTGTATTAGAAGATATACCCGCTCTACTCTTTTTCTGTTTCAACAATCGGCTATATGAATTTATTGGCTAAACACAATATATGAGTTTAGTAGCTAAATACGATATAAGCTTGAAAACTCTTTGCCAAATAAATGAAATTGATGTACGCAGTCAGCAATTAATATAATTAAAAGAAAAATCAAACCGTCCATTCATAAGATATACTTTTATATCCATTTATCCATTTATTTATTATTTAAATCGAAAAATAATAATAAAAACATTAACAAACACATTTAATTTAATTGCGATGCCGAGCAACATGATATATCCTCCTAAAATGTTAAAATTTATTAACCACTAACAGCACACCCGTTATTCGTACGGAGTGTATAATTTAAAGAAACTTATAATTCGCAATCATGTGCAAATTCTGTTAAGATATTAAATTTATTGCTCCTAAAGAGAAGTTTAAGAATATATGTTCTCACTATGCAAAATTATCTTCACGATCAGATCTGAAGAATAAAACATCCGGCCCCCATTTGTAAGCAAATTTACAGAAGAAAAAATAGGAATTGAATGAATATATGCAAACCCGTACTAATTATATTGTCGCAGATTAGAAAATATGCCAATGTGTTAGTAGAAGATTACCCGTATTACAATATGCGTCTCAAAAATATTTGCCAAAATAAAAGAGATGACGTAATAAATTGAAAACATCAATAATATCCGTACTCTTTATACCAGAAGGTCGTAATTGATTCCAATATATGCCAATATATATCAAAACATATGTCAATATACCTGTACTACTTATATTCTCGGAGATTAAAAGATATACACGTGTATTTGTAGAAGATTCGTACAACATACAATATATGAGTTTAAACAATTTTTGTCATAATAAAATAATTGCATAATAACTTGAAAATATCAATAATCCTTGAATCAATAATTCCCGAAAATATAAATAATAATAATTTTTAAACCTGAAGACCGTAATTGATATTATCCAGTCAAAAATGCTATAAGAAAAATCAAATCGTTCTTTTCTAAAATATATTTTTATATCCATTTATTTATTATTCAAATCGAAAAAATAATTATTAAAATTAACAGACAGATTTAATTTAATTGCGTTTCTGAGTAACATGATATAAGATAGAATCTTATAACATGTTAAATATGTCATGTCTTATAACATAAACTGCGAAATTAAATAACGATTTTGATTTCTCTATACTTCTCATTGTTCCGTAAAAGCTTGTTTTAAATAAACCATGAACCATGGAGATAGATTTCCCCTTTAAATCATGTTTCAAGCAATTCATGTTTTCAGAAAGTGACTAATTAACGCAAAAAATCTCCCATCAAACTCAGAGATTAAATTTTAATTCACTTTCAAACGATTTTCAAGCTTTTCGTTTGGATAAACCACGGAGTTAGGGAGTAGAACTCCTAGGAAAAAGTTCCGTTTTTCATTAATATCTCGACAACCCCAGGTCTTAGAAACTCGAAACTTGGACAAAATTTATGGGGGGATATTTCAAGGCTATTCACCAAATTTCATTAAATTCGGTTTAGCCGTTTTTCCGTGATGATGGGACAAACGAAAATTTCGTTTTTTACTAATATCTCGAGAACCACTGGTCGTAGAAACTCAAAACACGGATATAATTTTAAGTGGAGCTATTTCTGGGCTACCCACAAAATTTCATCAAATTCGGTTCAGCCGTTCTCCCGTGATGGTGTGACAAACAGACAGACAGACAGACAGACAGACAGACAGACAGACAGACAGATTTTCATTTTTATTTATATAGATTGTATGTCCACACATGTCACTCTTCTCCGCTAGAGGACGCTGTTGGGCAACGGGGCAATTTGAAATTTTTATCATCACCATTCATAAGGCAGAGTTCGTATGAGTATCGCGAAGCATTTCATGAATAATCAGATTACAGATATGCATCTAGCTCTAGCATATGCTTAAAACAGAAGAGTTCTTGTAAAATTATCGAGACAATCTTACAGCAGCGTTCCTGGTTTTATTGGCAACTCCATGCGTTAGATGTATGTCAAACGTACTACCCAGATCGCTCGACCTACCCGAAGTTCTATGGTATCTGTTGGAATAGCTAGAAGCCACCCAATTTAGACCGGGATACAATGAGGTGGCAACCACGAGGACCTTGTAATACATCTATCCCAAATCATCTTGGATGAACTTCTGATACTACAGATTTATCGTGGCCATACTCCGCTTAGGCATTGTGATAGTTTTGGATGACGTCAAGGATCTAACACGGATTGCCACTTGCGATCCTCTTACAGTAATCACTGCATCACCCCGGCCCAGATGAATGTCAGTTATCACAGCAGTCGTGAAATACCCATTCTACACGTAAGAAATGACCGTTATGAATGACGACCGTGATAAATAGACAAATTCCCCGCCTCCCTACAGCGCCATCTACCGCCAAAGGGTGACGTCTGCAGCCATACATTCATCAGCGAAAAATGTTTGTTTCGGTGTTCACTATCTCCCATTTAAATTTGTACATAGAGTTTCAAAGCACTCTATATTGAAAAAGCACAATGGGTGAAAAAAGGTAGAATCGTAAATAAATTGAAAATGGCAATAAACCCGTAAGAAAAAAAATAATTCCATATTGGTAGTATAGAATCAATGTAATAAATTAGCATCGGAATATTGGGCATGTTGAAATGGCATATTATAGATAGAGGCATTATGGGATATTTTGTGAAAAAAAAAAGTAGAGCTCAGCAATTTGGAGAAATAGATGAGCGTCATGTCTTGAGGGACCTATTTTCCTTTATATTTCAAAATTAATGAAACCTAATTGCGTGAGACTGAAAATGGAAATGTAGAAATTGAATGATTCATTTTAAAATATAAAATTATCCGGAAACATAACTTTTTGCCAGGTTTTATGCAGTTTATTTCCTAAAATATATTTTCATTAAATTATTTTTTTTTTAAGTTTAAAGGCTCTGTTGAATTTCACTTCAACAGCTCCCACCGCACTTCAAAATCATTCTTTTCATTTCCGTTTCCCTATTTTTTAAATATTTTTTATTGCTTATTCATTTATTCCACGAAGATTACCGCAAGGAGAAGATTTCTACGCAATTTCTCGGGAAAAAAAAAAAAAACTTGGGTATTAATTTCCATTTTTACATTCTGTGCGTTAAGTATATTCTTTAAAGTAATAACTACCCAAATATTTAAAAATTTGATATAGTACCATTATTTCATTTGAATATATTGTAATCTATTATAATATGATATTTTAAATGTGTCTAGAATATATGCATTTTTTATATTTGTCATATATTGTACGGAATTCAAATCAAGTCAATCACGATAATTTCAAATGATTCGTGATAATTAGTGTTTCCTCAAATAATTTAGTGATATCTTCCATTTTCCATAATGAATCAGTAATATTTGTGAATATACCGAACATATTCCAAGTCCTCATGTCAGCGGATGATTTTGGTCGGCCGGGCCCGAACATGAAATCATGAGTTTACTAGCCCAATGCTATAGGGTTAGACTGAAAGATAACTTCGTGTTCGAACTTATAATTCAAGTACTGAGCTTAGCATGGTTGATCGATGTTGGAAGGCGAGAAGTCACTTGCCATACATTCCCTCTTCTGGAGAAGATTCAGTATGGTTCGTGAGTAGATAAGTCAAACTGATACATTCCGGTATACCTGTGACAAAGACACTTATCCCCACATCTAATTTGTAGAAATGTCAATTTTATATAGTTTTCTGTGAATGCAGATTTACTTGGGCACTCCAGTACTGGGCACTAGTTGTGGATCCGATGTTGTAGTGGTGGTTCATATTGTCTTGGGATTGGCCGACTGCTAGAAGAAGTAAGAAAGGGGCGGGGAGAAGGAAAATCTCAGCCTAGGTAAAATATACCATTAGTCAAATAAAATTAAGTTATACTTACAAGACGATGAGAAAGCAAAATAATATATTTAAGTTAAACATTAATTAATAAAATAAACAATTTAGAGTGGATTTCAAGCGGGCTGGAGTCCAAATGAGCTAGCTAAGAAGCAATCTTGTCATGTCAGGGGATTGGGATCGAACGACGAGTTGTTGCAACAGTGGTGCCATCTACCTTCGTAATTCGGATCGAATTCATCTAAATAAATACAGGTTGAGGAGATGTATATCTTAGTTTTTTCTAGTTGAACTTTAAAGAGCCGACTAGAAGATTTCTCGGATCTTGCTTAGGTAAGTAAGTTGCTTAGGTAAGTTGCTTAGGTAAGTTTCTCTTGCTTAGGTAAGTAAAATGTTGCCGTAACTTTGACCAACGTCTCAAAACTACGGCAAGGTCTGCTTGATGGGACTGCGAGTACCGCAATGGCCACACCTAGAGCCCACTTATTTTCCAGTGCAGACACAATCGAAAGGAATATATTCCTTCTCGATGGCAGACACAGTCGGGAGCAGGCAGTTGATTCAGTTCGTACGTCAATCGCTCAGCTGTGTGATCAGTTGCTAGTTGTCAGGGGACATGAGTGGTACTGTCATTTCCTGTTGATTTCGTGTTCTTTTTATCCATTTCACCACTGTGGCAACGGTTGTCGGGCCATCGATCCCCGGCTTATTAGACCAATTCTATAGGGTTAGACAAAAACTAGCTTCTGGTCCGAACTTGTAATTTGAGTACGGCTGCTTAGCACGGTCGATCAATATTTGAAGACGTGAAATAGTTTGCACATAGGATAGGAGGAGTAACGTTTTAAAAACAATTTTTTTTAATATTACAATGAAATCAAATTTTGCATTTGAAGAAACATTTGCTCTATATCTTCTTCTCTCGCGTTTTTGGTATTACACATAAATCATAAAATATAGTCTAAATACCATTTCTAAATAAGTGGATTTGTTGGTGATTAGTCCCCTTAAGAGGTGATCCAATTTTATCAAAAGTGACGAAAAATAATAAATATGAATAGTAATGACATGCTTTATTTTTCTTTACATTAAAAAGCGCTAATTGCTTTTCGATTTTTAATTCTTTCGATCTTCGCTGAAACTAAAACTATTCCGAAAATGATTTTATGCAGCATCTTATTTTTTACTCATTTCATAACCCTGCTAAACTTGTTTCTCGCTCTTTTTGTTTTTGTTCTTGTATGTCTTGTTTTATTTTTTACAGTTTCTTAAATTATCTAATTGTTATCTTTTGCTACTTTAGGTGTCAGTACGACTTATATATATAAACATTTTATCTGGAATATTGCTTTCATTTGGTGTTCAGTATGCAGTCAAAAATCAACAAATTAATAAGTCTTATTTTTCAAATAAATGACGAATCATCTATTTATTATTTGAATTTCTTTGCATTTTTGTCATAGCGACAAAATTACACCAATTTGAAAAACGATTTTATATCGCATTTTATTTCTTTAAGTGATTGCATTTGTCTGTTCCTCTTTTTTAATTAATGTATGTATTTTTTCCATTTGCCCCAATTCCTTTAAGTATTGCATTTTCTTACTTTTTTTGTCTCCCTTATGTGGCTCTAAAACTGATGCATATAAGAATTTTATCTAGTGCATTGAATTCATTTGGTGGTGTTTTCAGTCAAAAATCATGAAAATCAAGTTGGTGTTGGCAGAATATGATTTTTTCTATATAATGCAATAACTTTTTCTCTTCCACAGACAGCTTAGTGCACTGCACACAATAGTTCTTCGTATATTACCACGTTTAATTATTTATTTCTTTGCTATTATCTTCTTAAGCTCCGCTCATTGAGCTAATATACTCTGCATGTTATTTGTTTTTTTCTTATGTGCCTATCAGTTTCAGTTTCTCTGTATGTTTTTGCGATTTGCTTCTCTTACGCCCAGTGGGTGGACTTTATTGGAATTTGTCGTTCAGTCATTTTTTGTTTGTCCTAGTCCTCATCTGGACGATAAGATCCACTCTTGTTCACACTGAAATAGAAATCTAAATATTTTGGAAATAACTAACTGCTTAATTATCCTTATTGGCGCAGTATTTTACGTTGTAATCATGAATATTATATTTTATTCCAAACTTGCATTTTTAACTTTTAAATGACAAATTCGTTATATATTACTATATTTGCAAATATGTTACTATATTTGCGTTTGTAAATAATGTTGTGTTTTATAGTACAATGTATAAGGCAACCATATACCTTAAATTAATGCACTATTTATGAAATCGCTACATTGAACTTTCATGTTTCTGTATTTAAACGCAGATTAATAATCAAATATTATTTTAGGATTTATTTACTTATAAGAAAAAATATGTTTCTTATATTTCCATAAAAAACAACAACATATTGATTTATATCATAATTATATTCGCAAATTTCCCAATTTAAAAATGAAATTAAATAACATACTTTTATACTAGCATATATTTAAATTCTTTTGAATTTACAACTTTTAAGGAAAACACATTATCAAGATAGTATTTTAGATATAACAAAAAAATTATGAAGTAAATTTCTCATAGAAACAAAATTAATTTCTTTGTTTGAGAAATATTTGCTCTTAAATGTATTGTTCCGAAAACAAAAGGGCGCAAAGATATCAGTAATGGATTTTCGCATATTTCTCCGTTTTTTAATGACTTTTTTGAGAACTTCAATGTTTGCAAAAACGTCAGAAGCATATAATTTTGAAAGTTATAGTATCTTAAAATAGGTATAAAAGTTGTTAGGTTCGTGAAACAATAAGTTTTTATATCTAAAAGTCACTCTTTTGTTTAACTTGGATGCTGTGTATTGTCTCATTTCCATTGTTAGTTGCTTAAGGAACAATATATTTGAACTATTTAATAAGAAATCATTAGATTTTAGTTTTTATATTGCAAGTAAACCCCATCGAATTTATTTTAAAGAAAATCAACAAATTCTAAAATGTTGCCTTGGACTACGCTACAAGTTATGTACCATCCATCTACAACCTTATCAACTAATAGCATAATGTGGTTTGGAGTGGCAACGCCTACCTACAACTACAGTATCTTCATGAAATCGACATAATGCTATTTTCTGATGTGGGGATTAGTGTAGAGGCCACAGGAATCCCCTTAAATATTTGTCTTGACATCATTGGCATTGAAGGTCATAGGAAGAAGACCCGAATTAGCATTTAATTTGGGAAGAACGTTATCACTGTGTATTTTCTCGACAAATTAGATGGTGTAAAGTATATTTCATTGAGATTTGAGATTTATATATAATTTTATTTACGCTGAGAAACAGAATATATTGTTTGGTGTATTTTTATCTGTTCCATACTTTTGGAGAACCGTATTTTGAGAATTTATGATTACCGTATTTTTAACGCTACAGTACACCGTTGAGTAAATTATATAATAAAAATACGATTACTTCAACGGACATTTGGCGAACCGAACAATTAACAATATATTATACTTTGAATAATTATATAAATTTTTCTTTGGAAATAAATGAAAATATTTAAGCGGCTATTAGGTGTGATTGTTCATTTGATCCCAGATAAACTAGGAATTCCGCTAGCAGAAATATGGCTATGGTATGAAAGATA
This sequence comes from Amaurobius ferox, assembly GCA_951213105.1. Lineage (NCBI taxonomy): Eukaryota > Metazoa > Arthropoda > Arachnida > Araneae > Amaurobiidae > Amaurobius > Amaurobius ferox. The sequence goes on along the minus strand of OX578146.1, from coordinate 78,039,817 downwards.
TAATAGGTAATACTGGTATGGGAGTATACTGGAAAGTACTGGTATAACTGGTATATAACTGGCAGCAACAAGATAAAACGTGCAAGACTAACAAGATAAAAAGTGCAAGAGAAACATAAATGAACAGATAATATAATGATAAATTAAAAAGCTATTATTAAATCAGAATAATAATAACAATAATAATAATAATAATAATAATAATATAAATAATAATAATAATAATAATAATAATAATATAAATAATAATAATAATAATATAAATAATAATAATACAAGTTATTTTGCCACAATTTCAATCTCACTACAATTACAATTTCATAAGTGAATGCATAAACCGTGTACATCACATGGATATGATAAGATAATGTACGAAACAGACAGAGAAAACAACAAACTAACTATGGTATTAGAAGAAAAAATAAACACATCAAATTATAGAAAAATATAGACAAACAAAATTTAAATTTTAGAAGTGATAACTATAAAAATATAAAAACATATATACTTTCCTAGGTACACTGTTTATGTAGATTTTATTAGAATTGATTTATAATCATTTTATTGGAAATTGTTTATGAAACATAGCAAGAACGTAGATGGGTGATTTTCAGAATGAACGCCTGTTTGATGTCCCAATTTTTGAACCCATATTCCATGCTAATAAAATTGTTTTTTTATACTTTTAGAACATATATTGTTACATTAGTTTATAATTAATAAAATGTACTCATTAAAGTGTTTATATTTAAAAATATTAGCTATGTTCTATTATTATTAGTTTGTAATTAATCAAATGTACTCATTAAAGTGTTTATATTTTAAAAATATTAGTTATTTTCTATTATTTTCAGTTTTCAAGCAATAAATTTACATGTTCCAACTCAAAACACCAAACTTAAGGAAGTCTCTTTTTATGGTTTCAAACTAGATTAGCTTTTTTGCATATGAATTAAAAAATATGGTTTTACATATTTTAATTAACAAAAATGCAAATGATTCCTTTAAAATATAATTATTAATATTTCAAAATTTAAATTTAATATGTGCCCCCTGTACATCTCAGGAGTGTTACTACTATTGTTTTAAATGGGTTTTGATTTCTGCAGTTAGTAAGAAAGCTAATGGAAGCCGTATTATTCTTTCTTATCTAATATAAAAATATTACAAAAAATTAATAACAGTGTATAATTTTATTTTTAACACTTTACAACAAAGTTGAAAAGTGTTTATGACTTTGTTCATTCTGTCTGTCTGTCTGTCTGTCTGTCTGTCTGTCTGTCTGTCTGTCTGTCTGTCTGTCTGTCTGTCTGTCTGTCTGTCCGTTAGCACGATAACTGCCGTAAAAATGAGTTTATCAAAATGAAATTTTAGTATGTTGTTCAGACGGTCTGTAGGACCTATGGGAATATAAATAAATAATATCACCCAATTAGTTTTTTATTGAACCCGGGTTGAAAAAATGAAATACATTGAACCCTATGGGACCTAATTTTTCAAACATTTTTTAAGTAAATTTAAAATTCACGAATTGCTTCGAAATTTTTAGGAAATATTCACATTATCCCATAGAATATATAAAAAAAAATTCAGTAAAATATGTTAAGTAGTTTTTTAATTAAAAAAATTATTTAATATAGGGAAAAAAACAAATTCAATTAAATTCTGACTTTGGGATATCGTCCAGAAAGAAAAGAGAGAGATATTATATAATAAATATCTCTCCATTTGTTTAAGCGTTTTGCATATGGGAGTGGCTTCATATTTTAAGATAAATTTGGTAGATAACAATTTTTCATTTTTTTAAATTTTATATAACTCTTCATGATAAATTTAATTGATGGCATTTTAAATGCACTTTCCTACGTCCTAGAGAGTTAAAATTTGGTACACAGCTTAAATTTGTTGAACATTTTATTCGACAAAAATTTGATGGATCTTTAAATATAGATTATACATTTTTTTCGAAATGGCCTGAAAATAATCCCCGTTCACTTCTATAAATCATTGGTGTAATATTGTTAAAAATTCTGATGTGGACAGCACATGTCTTTCTCTGCAGACTCGAATTCGTTCTCTTTATTTATTCAATGATAATTTGAGTTTATCTGCACAACATAAGTATTTTAAATGACATTGAATTTACACGTTAAACTTAAATTTGGTTCTCATTTGATAGCTGGACTTATTGTCAAAGGTGGCGTAGCGAAAACGCGAAAAAACTAGAATATCTCAAGAACGGCTAGTCCTAGAGTAATGGGGTTAGTCTTATTCTTTTTGTTGTCAAAAATCACATATAAAATAGGAATTTAATTGATATAATTGAGCACACGTAGTCTTTTATTTTTATATATAACGATTTTTGCTGGCCATTTCGCAAAAATAGCCCGTTCCTTTTTCCCGAATCGTAGTAGAATAACCTACAAATGATTTATATACAAAATTTTGTTAAATTTGGTATATAAATCACTTGTAGGTTATTGAAATATTATACTCCAAATTTTGTTAAATTTGGTTCATTAGTTTTTAGCTAGAGTGGATAAAGGCAATTTCTGCGGCCATTTCGCAAAGAAGGCAGATTCTTTTATTACGAATCGTACTATAATCTAATGAACATCAGGATTTCCCACAAAAAACATACCTACCAAATTGTATGAAATTCGGTCCATTAGTTTTTCAATTAGAGTGGATGTAATATCCACACAGACACACAGAAACATACACAGATACACCCTTACACACACAGACGTCTTCCTAAAAGTAGTTTTTTCGTGTTCTAGAAGTCCCAAAACGTGTAGATACTTTGAAAATTCGAGTTCCGATCTTCGGCACGATTCCAATACTTTGAGTACATACACATACACATATATATTATCTGTGTATTATCTGTGTATCTAAATTCCGTGCCTATGCAATTACAATAGTTGTGATTTTAAATGATCCCTAAACTTTTATTATTTCTTCAAGGAAGCCTAATTTTAACATATGCAGAATGCAAATATCTCAAGCGATTGTAAGATGAATTACATAAGAATTGCTGAATTTTTTTCACACAAAATTATTTAGCTCTGGAGTCTGGAATATAAGTTATATGAATGAAATATTCATTGATTTTGCATAAAGAATCAGATGATTTATATTTCGATACAGTTTTAAATATTTATGTATAGTAAATTACTGTAGTACAGTGATAATGTAAAAGATATTACCACTGAATGAATGACATTTTAGAAATTTTTAAATAAAATTACATTTCAGTTGGAAAGTGTTTCATAATCAATGCTTATGCATGATTGATCTTTCTTGTTTTATTTTTAATCGATGTCAAATTTTTATATGATGTAAAGCTTAAAAAGTCAATTAATTTGAAAATCACCTAGATAATTATTTTACTTTATTAATATTGAAATTACTGGCAATCTTGAAACCTTAATATAGTATTCTGCAAGTTTTCAGTTTTCGAGAATTAAATCAAAGGTTTTATCAACAAACTCAATAAGCTTTTGCATCTACCATCTTTATACCGATATATTTCCCTTAATGCTGGTATGAATAGTCCTATGGTAATACTTCGTTCCGATGGTCACTGTCTATTACACGAGCAAAACTTGTGGGTTACCTTTACTGCCCTTATCTGGATTTATCTTAAACGAAACGGCTTATTAGAATTAAATCAAAGGTTTTATCAACATACTCAATTAGACTTTGCATCTCCCATCTTTATACCGACATATTTCCCTTAATGCTGGTATAAGTAGTCCCATGGTAATACTTCGTTCCGATGGTCACTGTCTATTACACGAGAAAAACTTGCGGGTTACCTTTACAGAACTTATTTAGTTTTATTTTGAATGAAAAGGCTTATTAGAATTAAATCAAAGGTTTTATCAACATACTCAATTAGTCTTTGCATCTCCTATCTTTATACCGACATATTTCCCTTAATGCTGGTATGAATAGCCCCATGGTAATACTTCGTTCCGATGGTCACTGTCTATTACACGAGATAAACTTGCAGGTTACCTTTACTGAATTTATTTAGTTTTATCTTGAATGAAAAGGCTTATTAGAATTAAATCAAAGGTTTTTTAGAGAGAATTTTATTCGAAAATTTATATGTATTTCAACATGACAGCATAGGGCAAAATTTGACATAATCAGGCGTGAAAAGGTTTATTTATGGCTCAATCACGATATCTCATAATCACGATATATCGTATTAATACGATATCTCATAGCTAATCACGATATCTCATATTTTCAATAATTAAGAAAAATAACCGCGATACATTGTGTTTATTCATGACGCCATTAGCCGCTGGCAAGTTTCTTCCGGGGGAATACATTGTCAAGTATAGTATCAATCGAACTATCTTTTAAAACCCTTTAAAGTGAAAGGTAACACGCTATATTTGTAATCAGTTTGACACATGATACCGATTTTTCAAAAAAATTCTTGCAAAATTTGAGAAAAAAAAATGAATTCTTGTATGGGGAAGTCAAGTTGAGGAAAACTCCAGTTAATAATTTTATATACTGAACGAGTCTTCAGTAGATATAAGAGTCTGCAAATTTAAGGTCTGGATATTGTAATCATTTCTGGCAAAAATAGGTCTAGCCACGAAACATTTTTATTTTGTACAAAAGTTTAATTGGTCCAAAAGTTTAATTATATCATTTTACAGACATAAAATCAGATCTGAAATCGAATATAATATTCAAATTTTGTAGTAAAATGTTAAGTTTGCATAAGATGGACTTTAAGTGGCTTGCTAAACTCTCCAGTCAGAAATAGAACGTTTTTTTTTTTTCAATGGCCGGGCACTAGACTATCATTCGCCCCATATTCGGCCGTAATCGTGAACCATTTCGCCGTCTTAGGACGTTGCCCCAAGCTCACCAGAGGGGGCGGAACACCCTGCGCCCACATCACACAACATCCATGTCTTACGTGGGACTCGAACCCACAACGGGGCGGACTATCGATCGCTGGAAACGCTCGCCTTGACCGTTCGGCCACCACGCCGACTACCACCAGCCACCACGCCAATCGATCATAATTTCTTATAAAATAAAATAAGTGCCGTTACATTTAATTTCTGTTGCTATATGCCATGTATCAGTAATTTCGAAACTATTTAATACGCTACAATTCTGCTCGCAAGTTTGTTCAATTTTTGAAAGACAGATCGAAGGGTTTTATCAACGTACGCAATTAGCTTTTATCACCCCCCTTTCGTTTTTGCATATTCCACTTAATGTTAGCTAGAAAGGTGATTAAATATCTTGGTGATACTCTGTTTCCTTATTCACTGCCAATTAGAGACGGAAAGCTTGCGCGTTTGGTGTTATCCTGAATGAAATGGCTTAATGTAGAAATATTATAGACTGGTGTTTTGCGATGAAATACTTGTTTTTCGAGCTGATCTAGAAATCAAACATAAAATATGTTATAATTCCACTTATTTAGTGAGAAATTTGATACTTTTGATACTTTTCATTGACTAGTTGATTCGATTTTTAACACTTTACAACAAAGTTGAAAAGTGTTTATGACTTTGTTCATTCTGTCTGTCTGTCTGTCTATCTGTCTGTCTGTCTATCTGTCTGTCTGTCTGTCTGTCTGTCTGTCTGTCCGTTAGCACGATAACTGCCGTAAAAATGACTTAATCAAAATGAAATTTTAGTATGGTGTTCAGACGATCTGTAGGACCTATGGGAATATAAATAAATAATATCACCCAATTAGTTTTGGATTGAACCCGGGATGAAAAAATTAAATACATTGAACCGTATGGGACCTAATTTTTCAAACATTTTTTAAACGGATTTAGAATTCACAAATTGCTTCGAAAATTTTAGGTAATATTCAAATTATTCCATAAAATATATAAAAAAAAATTCAGCAAAATATATTCAGTAGTTTTTTAAATAAAAATTAAAATAATAATTACACCTCTTATATGAAGTGATCACGTGACCATGATATGAAACGATCACGTGACCAACTTCAAAATGTAATACGGCATCCATCTTGTCTCAAAATCGTCATTTTTAAAGTTCTTTTTAATTCATATTGAGTGTTGTATTCGTCGTAAAACCTCTTTATTTTCGCTTAAATTCTGTGCATCTACATACTGAAACAACGCAATGACAATATATTTGAGTTTAAATGCTCATCTAAATTTGATTATTTCTACAACTAAGCCTATTTTTCACCTATGTAAAATGTAAACAGCAAAATATATAGAATGAGTTGTATTAGAATTCCTGTATTTTTTTAGCACAAAATAATTTAGTCCATGGAGTCTGCATGGCTGATATGAATGAAATATTAATTGATTTCATAAAGATTAGGACGATTTTTTTCGATGATGTTTCAAGCATAGAGTTTAATTTTTTGTAGCTCCATGGTCTTAAACAAAACGTTTAAATAAAATAAATTATTATAGTATTGTGATGAATGAAATGAATGGGAGAAAGTTATGAATGAAATCCTGTTTTTATAGAGAGATCCAGGCGTGTTATTTTTTCTATGACGTCATTTGAATGCATTTCAGTTGTTTGCGATGAAGTTTTTAAATATAATAAATTATCGTGGTATTATGATAATTCTAAATTTGTTACCGAGTAATATATCACATTTTAGAGATGTTTAAGCCAGGCAATTTATATTTCAATGCCGTCATTTGAATGAAGTTCATTTTTTTCGATGAATGTTTAAGTTTTCAAATATAATAAATCAATGTAGTATTGTGAGAAGTTTTAAAATATTACCGAGGCATGTATTGCATTTTAGACTTGTTTAAATAAAATTGCATTGAAGTTGGAAAGTGTTTCATAATCAATGCTTTAAGCATGATTGATCTTTCTTGTTTTCTTATTGAAATCATTTTATTTATTAGCTGCATTTGCGCAATAAATTAAATGAATTTTGTTTTGTCATTCCTATTTACGCTATTTACGCAATTTTTACTTTTGCATAATTGAAAAGTTTTCATAATCTTTAAAGTTTGCTAAGGTATTTTATATATATGAAAACTCGGACTTTTAAATATCTTTAGTTGACAGTTGTTAAATATATTATAAAGTTGCATAAATTATAATACGAACACATTCTACAAAATGCATGAATTAGGAAATTCTACTCGGATCTTATTTACTCATGTGTACACATAATTCTTAGCGTTATACGCAAGTCTATACAAATTAGCACTAAGCTCCGAAGCTGTTCCAACCAATTATCTAATATTTCTGTCAAGCTTTGTTTCATGTAAAGCTTTCGTTATCCTCATGATTCACTGTTCGACTATGCAGAGAAATTTAAGGCACCTAGGCTTCCAACGCGCAAATCTGCGTTCTTTTTATGCAACGTGGTAATTAAGAAACACAGAATATGATGTGCATTTCCTTGGGGGATGTGAAAAGCTGAAGAAATTTAGAAAATGCATTAAAATACAGCGGAAATGAAAATAATTTTTAAGGAAATGAAGCTTTGTTATAAATTAAATGATCGTATATGTACATACGGTATGTATGCATGAAAATGCGTAATAACATTTTAATTGTAAATATTTTCATTTTTTATGTTCTGTCTTTCATTTTGTCAAAATTAAGTACATGAAGTTATGAAAATTATTAGAGTTTATGTGATAGTTTTAAAACTTTCATTTATTCTTCTAATTGTATACATTATTTGATAAATTATTAGTATAGTTACAGTAATAATTACACTGTAAAATTCCCATTTCATACTCTAAAGATGGTTCAAATTGAAATGTATTTTAATGACAAGATACTTCAAAGTAAAGAGTTTGCGTCTAAATAAAGCCTTTTGGCATTTCCATTAAATTTCCATATTTATGTCCTTTAGGCGGCAGATTATTTGATTTAAAAATATATCTGATGCAACGTTTACATAAAGGAAACTTAATTTTTTTCTTATGTTGCTGTGATTATTTAGTAAATGTTCTGGAATTCTTTTCAATCAAGCAGACCACTTCTTTGCTATAGCATGTGGTATTTTAGTCTGCTTTCGGGAACGGCGTGCACGGATTGCAACAGTGATCAGTTTTCAACAAATAGAAAAACTTCAAACACTAGGGGGCTCTGACTCCTGCTCGCTACTCTTCGCCAAACCCCCATAACTCGCTTCAGGAGACGGGAGGGCTTGCCTCCAACTCGCAGCTCTCGTAAAGATCAAATATTCCAATTGGTACGCAGGTCATCAGTAAAAATCGGTAAAAATAAAAATTCATCTATGTAGGTACCTGTCTGTAAAAATTCGTGCTCTTGCTATTGTTAGTCTATCCAGAACTTGAACTCGCTGCTTAAATATCTCGCCTTTGATTTTGACATTAAATATGCCTTAAACTGCAATATATATCAAAAGATGGTTTATCTGCATATTTCTCAAAGCTTTCTCTATAAGTGTAACAAATTTTATATTATTGTATGCTATAGTTTTTGCGGTACGAAGCAGAGAACTCAAAGAACGAGAAATTTATCAAACAGCGGCGGCGGCGTTAGCTACTTTTCATTAATTTAGAGAGATTTACCATACTTTTCTAAACCCATTTTTCCTCTTGGCTTTCCTATTTTTACTTTTCTAATATACATAGTATAATGTATAAGGAAAGTATTGTGATGGGGTCGAAAATTCGAGTTCGAGTTTTCGACGGGAGAGCACGTTTCAAGCATACCTGATCCCGAATCGAACATTTTTGAGGTGATGTCTGTGTGTCAGTGTGTCTTTGGAGACGATATCTCACGAACGAATGAAGCGATTCGAATGAAATTTGGTACAAAAATTACAATATGTGAATGCTGGAAGCTTGTCGATTTTAAACACAGTCGAATATTCAGAACCCCTCTAAATTTTCGAGTGAAATTTTGAAAAAATCATCAAATAATCAAAACCTTTAATAAAGTTACGCGAATAAACATTTCTTATGTAATTTTTTCTTAGAAAACGATTAACATAAATTTTAGAGCGGTAGCATGAGTCGTTTTTGCGATATTTAACTTTTTTCAAATAAATTTATCTGTTAAAAAACCTGTTCACTTTTTATTTGTAATATCATACGATAAATTTAGTGATATCATTCTCGTGGATATAGCTAGTTCCATTCATGAGAAATGATACTTTTAGTAACAATTTTGTATTTGAACGCCAATAGTCATTTATCTGCTATATGAATAACTTATTTGTCCGTCCATAACTCTTGGTGAGATTTTGGCGACGAATTTGGCGGAATGTCGCCAACTTGGTGACTATTTTAAATGTTGCCAAATTAACAAAAATCTCGCCAAATGAATAAAAATGACAATAAATCAATGAAAATGACGACTAATTGACGAAAATTGAATATCTTGGAAATAATATACGTATCTACTATAAGAATAACCTTTTTTTTTTCTGTAAAAATAGTAAATTCATTGCATTATATAAGGAATGCCGTGTGCTGCTCACATCAGATTTTTCTTGAGTATGTGTGTGGGTGGGGTTTAAGCTGACTTTTCTTTTTTTCTTAACTATGTGAACAAGTTTTCACCTAGTACTTGGTACGACTATACTTTTTGTGTATTATTGTTTTCGTACAGGAGATAACAAAACTAATATTGTATTTCATGGAATATAAATATATTTTGGGAACAAATAATTTATTAAAACTCCACAAGTTCATAACATTAATCACTAGTCTCTTTAGTAACAACAATTAAATAATGAACACTAAATACTATTAAGTACCAACTTCATCGCAGCTGTATACAAAATTTTTACAGTTAAAGTTATATACATTATACAGCAAAAAATATGTTTTATAAATGTATTCAAAAGTGTGGAAACTTGCCCCAAAATCGGTAGGAAACCTATAATCATGTAAACTAATGCTACATTACCCAAATATGACATAACATATATTTAAAAATTAGTCAGCCAATTTATCTATTCAGTGTGGGCAATGTGACATATTTCTAAAAAACCCTAAATGGTGTAATGATATTTTAATGAGAAATAAATTTTCTTCAATCCAATCTTATGGGGCGAAAATGGAACTATACTAAAAAATCTGATGTGAGCACCACATGACTTTCCTTATATAATGCAATGAATTTACTACTTTTACAGTAAACAGAATAGGTTATTCTTATAGTAGATACTTATATTGTTTCCAAGATATTGAATTTTCGTCAATTAGTCGTCATTTCCATTGATTTAGTTTAATTTTTATCAATTTGCCGAGATTATCCTTAATTTGGCAAGATTTAAGAAAATCGCCCAGTTGGCGACATTTCACCAAATTCGTCGTCGAAATCACCATGAGTTTTGGACTGCGAAATAAGTTATTCTTATAACAGATAAATGATTATTGACTTTCAAATACAAAAGTATTACTCAAAGTCTCTTTTCTCATGAATGGAATGAACTAGGCCTAAGAGAATGATGCCACCAATTTATCACATGATAGTACATATGAAAAGTGAACGTGTTTCTGAACAGTTAATATATTTTTTTAATTTATGGGGTATTTTGATAAATTTATTTAAAAAAAGTGCAATATCTCGAGAACGGTTACTTCTAGCGTTTTAAAGTTTATGCCAATCGTTTTCTAAGGAAAACTTACATACTAAATATATATTTGCGCAACTTTATTAAAGGTTTTGATGTTTTGATGATTTTTTCAAAATTTCACTCGAAAATTTAGGGGGTTCTGAAAATTCGATTACGTTTAAAAACAATAGGCTTCCAGTATTCATGGATTGTGATTTTTGTACCTAATTTCATTTGAATCTCTCCATTCGTTAGTGAGATATCGTCTCCGCAGACTCACTGACACACGCACACACACACACACACACAGACACCACCTCAAAAATGTTTGATTCGTGACCAGGGATGCTTGAAACGTGCTCTCCTGTCGAAAACTCGAATTTGAATTTTCGACCCTTTCACAAAACTTTCCTTATATATTATGTATATAAGGAAAGTAAAAAAAATAAAATTATATGATTTTTTGATGATTTTTTTCAAAATTTCACACGAAAATGTAAGGGAGCTCTAAACATTCGATTGCGTTTAAAAGCAATAGGCTTCCAGTATTCACGGATTGCGATTTTTGTACCAAATCTCATTCGAATTGCTCCATTTGTTCGTCAGTTATCGTCTCCACAGTCTCACTGACACACACGCACACACACACACACACGCATACACACACACTTTCACACACACACACACACACACACACACAGAAATCACCTCAAAAACGTCTTATTCGTGTTCAGGGATGTTTGAAACGTGCGCTCCCGTCGAAAACACGAATTCACATTTTCGACTCCGTCACAATACTTTCCTTATACATTATATGTATATAAGGAAAGTAAAAACATTAAGTTAATATTATGTAAATTATAGCATTTATGTAGAAGATATCAGAATATTTAAAAATCACAGTGATTGTCATACTTCTGTACTTCAATTTTTTAATGTCTGATGTGTTTCCAATACCTAAAGATTGGCCAGAATTGAAACCAAAATATTGCTATGCTTTTATTACGACAATTTATATGGAATGAAGTGAATATTCCCGTATTCATGCTAAAAATAAGAAAACCATTGGGAATCTTGCAAAGATAATCTTTTGATTCTTTGTTATCAATGAAATATAGATTTTCCGATAGATTCCTTGTAAATAAACACCCAGTTTCTGCATCAATTATTTTACCAGAGATATGCGCTATATTTTATTAAATACTCGAAAACGGCTTATATGTTTAGTTATATAATATATATTTTTTAATATCTCTATTCAGCTGATCTTCTTTGAAATAGGGTGCTTGAAACTGGGATACAATTTCTTTAAAGCCTTTAACAGTTACTTTATAACATGTTATTTGTTAACAAGTTTCTATCATTACACGGTGAAAAATAATTTAACTATTTTCATATTTTTTAAGAAAATGATAATGCGCATTAAATATAAGATTTAGAAGTAGTCGATATTGTATCTTAAAACAACACTCTACCAGATATGGGAATCCCACCCAAACGGGTCGGATTGTGTCACAGAATGAAATCGGTTTCATTAATTTCTTCAGTTAAGGACTTACTATAAAGCAAAGCATATAAAATTTCGCCATAGAATGCAACCAAGTGCATCACATTCTTCATGTAAGGTCATCTCATATATAATGTTCTATGGATTTCGGCGTAGAATTTAACCAATTACATCACAACCTCCATGTAATGATATCTTCTACTTAATGCTTCATGGATTTCGCTATAAACTACAGTCAACTACATTTGCTTTCGAATAACGTCACATACGCTCTCATCTGTAGGTCGGACGGTCTGGGTCTCAACAACAACAACCCTCACAGCAAAGATCGTCACATGTGTGACAGTGACGTTGTAGTCACGTGGCACCTGGGTCCCAATGTGACGTCATATTTGTGACTTCTATGCGACGTTACGTATTAATAACTTTGTAACTTCATTGTGACTATATTCTGTGAAGTTTCCACAATTTAATTAACACGTAACAATGTGACGACATTACAATGGCAACTACAATGTGACGTCACAAACAAGTTAATATGCGACGTCACAAACGACCATGAAAATGACCAAAATGACTTCGCTGTGACCTCAATATGACATTGCCGTGGCGTATTGCGACGTCCTCCCTCACAGCAATGATCGTCACATGTGTGACAGTAACGTTGTAATCCCATGGCACCTGGGTCACAATGTGACATCATATTTGTGACTTCTATGCGACGTTACGTATTAGTAACTTTATAACTTCATTGTGACGTTTCCACAATTTAATTAACACGTAACAATGCGACGACATTACAATGGCAATTACAATGTGACGTCACAAACAAGTTCATATGCGACGTCACAAACGACCATGAAAATGACCAAAATGACTTCACTGTGACCTCAATATGACATTGCCGAGACGTACTGAAACGTCCTGTGACGTCCCAAAGTCACAATGTGACGTAAATCTTACGTCACTGTGAAAAAAAATGCTGTTAGGGCTGTGACGTCCCAAAGTCACAGTGTGACGTAAATCTTATGTCACTGTAAAAAAAAACTGCTGTTAGGGAACATACGCTCTCATTAATATAGGGATTGACTATAACTCGAATCTTCCTTCGACCGCAACCACACCATATTTTGTTCGGACTCCAAATAATGAGCCTTAGACTCCCTGTAATCACAATAAACAAACAACAGGCGTCTGGACACATATTACTTTTCCGAGCATGCTATTATCTTCACTACTTCATCCATGTAATAATTTCAGATGAGTTTCATACCTCACATATATTTTAAAAAACATTCTTACTTCACACATATTGATTGTACATTTTAAGAATTCCTAAAAACATCCTTAATCAGAAGTTGAAATTTTATATTTCCTATATAAACTCAATGATTTCTAGATCTTTACAGAGAAATGCTTCTAGATACAAACATTAATCTGAAGAATAAATCTCATCTTTAAGTGAAGTTTACCACTCGAGTGGCGCAAATTGTTATTTTATAATTCCTACAGGGATCGAGTGAAGTATATTTTATTGTATTTATTTTTAATCAGATCCCAAAGAAACCTATTATTTTTAATAGCCAGAGTGTTTGCCCAATGGAAGAAAAAACGACGTTTAAAATTGCAACATGTGAATCTTAAGTTTTGCGAAGCGGGAAGTCTTTAAAGCACCATAGACAAGTAAAATTTCGACTAACATTCTAAATGCAAGAGAAAACTGGTTGTTTTTCTCAATTTCACTACATTGTTTATACAGAGATCATTTTCAAATACTTAATCACCCAAAAAATCTTTGTAAGTAATTACCACGAGTGTACACGCTCGGCATATCTAATATAAAGCGATATTGCAAGATCAATTAAAAGGTATTTCAGCGTCTCTTACAGTCAATTAATAAAATTAAGATAAATAACTCGACAACAAAACGAGATAGATGGAAAATGCCAATTACCAAGTTTGTAAAGAACATTTCTGCCCTTGAGAGATCAAAGAGGCAAAAACAAGTGGTACCTGAGTATAAAATCCTTAAATATGTATCGCTTGCCTTCCAGTACTGGTGGAAATTGGCTTTCCTGTTGTTGCGGAAAGCTTTGAATGGAGAGCTGGTTCGGTTATCTGTTGTGCTTGAAGAATTATATGATGTACTGGGCATCATAGGATGTTTTAGCCCTAGAACAACTTGAAACAGGCCGCCAGATATACCTGTCCTATTTGTTTGAAATTGCTTCTATAAATGTGAAATGACATGATGGGTAGACAAGATATTTATGACATCATTAATGAATTGTCCTACTTCAAGCCTCCTAAAAGAACGATGCCGTTTTGAATTTTCCAAACTTATTATTTGTGCCATAACAAAGTTAATCTAATCCCAACTCAACCCCAACACGTTGTAAAGTCCTAATGGCTCTTTATCATCCCCAGAGGTCGTTCTCGAGCATGGATCTTCGATATGTCAAAAGTGACCTAATTCTAACTTAAAGTACCTGGTATTCAGACCTTTCGGTACATGGGCAATAACACAGGACTGCACTGATTTTAATCAAATTAAGTTTATTGTGTACTTCAAAGAAATAACAGCAGCTGGCTGTTTAAAGCAACTGCTATCATAGACGGTACTTATTATTGCATACTATCAGAAAAAAATTCAAATATACAAAATACTACCATTGATTGACCTGGTGATAGTTCTTAAATGGAGACGAGTTCTATAGCTTATATGCTTACCACTGTCACTCTTTTACCTCGCCCCGTATTACGTCCACACCCCGAATACTAGACTCTTCCTAGTCATCGTTGTATCGAATTGGGTTCTTTCCAATAGGCTGCCGGCCACATTCAGATCTGTTATTGTGCCTTCTGCTTCACTCCAGCTCACTCACGTCCAAATTCTTACTAGAATCCTTTCTCTTACTACTGAATCTCTCACGATCCGAAACGTATTCCTATTTTACCTTAGGAACGCAGAAAATGCTGATTAGCTCTGTGATTGGTTTAGCAACCGAACCAATTAGCTTACAAATCTACAAAAAATTTATTTGAGCATTGAAACCTCTTAGGCGCAAATATGTCTTATTCATCCACACTTTATCCTCATATTGCTCAAAGAGCATATAGTACTCGCTATTGAACACATCATTTGATATTTGCATATATCCATGGACGATGACAGTAAGTTTCAACCAATAAAATCCACTCATGCGTTCCATTTTTAAGAATGTGCATCTCGCACTTAACTTTTGCAAAGACAGTGTACAAAAGAGAATTATTATAGGAAATAAAAAAAGTTAAAGCTCACATAGCTTGGAGGGCGGTTACAGTAAGACTTATTGACAATATGTAAGAGGGGATAATATCTCAGAACATTCAGATAAAACACTAAATTTTATAATATTATTCAAATTTTATTTTTATTTAATATTTTTATGGGAATTTGGCACGCGTGCTTCACTTTTGGAAAGCATTGCGTATGATTAAATAAAATAATATGCAAGTAATAAAATAACGTTCAATGCATTGAGACACTGCTATTAGTGAATTATAGTATATCCAACAAAAAAAGTTGCTAAGAAAAGTAAAAAAAACCCGCAGGCATATGTTATTATTTATTTCCCCTCCCCTCCAAATCAGAAAACCACAAAAACCCATTTTCCATGGGATCTCTTGTTACCCAATCTACTTTGTGCCTTGCCCGACGGGATATATCAAGGGGAAGACAATTCGAGGACATTTCTGCAGGATCTATTTAGATTCTAATGCGAAAATAAGTTTCATATTCCTTTGTAATGTAATATAATACATCCAGCGTTCAGTGTTTTTTTTTTATATATTATTGGATTAAAAACATGCTTGAGGAAATGAGTTAGAAAAGAATGTTTGATGCTGAAGTTTTCACTTCAGTTTGGAATGTTTCTTTTCTTGAAATGTGTGGGGTGTTGAGGATTACAATATATTGGTATTTTTTACTTAAAATAATTAAAATTGCATAAGGAAAGTATTGGTCTGTTTGTATGTTCTTTCACTTTGTCTACTATATATGCAAAGTATAAGCAAGTATTGGAATATGATCAAAGTGAGACATCGAGTTTGTTGTTGTTGAAACCCAGACCGTCCGACCTACCAGAAAGGTGTAAGGTAACTGTTTGGACGGCCAGAAAGTGTCACCCAATTTAGACCGGAATCCAGTGGGGGAGGCATCCACAGGGACCGTGCCCTCCTTCCCCTACCACCAATCTCTCGGAAGGACTTACGGCCCACATGTTTAACGTGATCGTACTCCGCATGAACACGGCGGCAGTTGTGGCAGCGTACAAATCCAGCGCGCAAACCACCGGACTACCGCGCCCGAAATGTGCCAACAGCACGCGGTGTTCCCAGGTGGTCACCCACCCAAGTACTAACCGCGCCCGATGCTGTCTGACTTCGGTGATCTAACGGGAACATGTGTTTTCAGCACGGTACGGCCGTTGGCCTGACATCGAGTTTGTGAAGAATCTGCATATTTCAGGTACTCTAGAATACGAATCTAACAATTTCAAAAGTGACGTCTGTGTATGTGTATCTGCCTGTTTGTAAGATTTTATAAGGTGAGAGTACGCAACGCAATTTTAGCTAAGCTTAAGTTTATAAAGAAAACTGTGCATGTTTAAATGGCCTCCTATATGTCTGAATAGCCGCTTCTTTATCAACGGGAGGGTAAATATGAGGGGCATTTATGCAGAATTTATTTGGATTCTAACGCGAAAATAAGTTTCACATTCCTTTGTAATGTAATGGAATCAGTGTTTTCTGGTGTTTTATAGTTCATTCAGCGATCAGCGTTTTCTAAATATCATTGGATAAAAAACATGGCTGAAGTAATGAGTTAGAGAAGAATGTTTAATGCTGAATTTTTCTTTAGAATTTAGAATTTTTTTTCTTGAGAAATTTTTATTAGAAGTAGGGAGCTGGAGCTCAAAATAATATTAGTATTTTTTCCTTACAAGGTATAAACTTGCATAAGGAAAGTATTGATGTTCTTTTACTTTATCTGCTATACATGCAAAAAATAAGGACATTGCTAGAATATGATCGGTACTAAGCGTTGAGTTTGTGAAGGATTTGCATGTTTCGTGTTCTCTAGAACACGACACTAACATTTTCAGCTTGACGTTTGTGTGTGTTTGTGTGTGTGCCTATCTGTGTGTGTGGAATATATGTATCTAATCTAGCTCATATACTCTAACAAAATTTTTTATAGTATTTGGTATTGTAAAAATTATGATATTAATATATAATACAGGGTAATCAATATTTTGTAGTAATATATAATACAGGATAAACACTATTTAGTCAATCAAATACAGTTTACCATGGTGCTGATAAAATTTTGGTACGATTTGACAAAATAGAACACGTCATTTTTTTTTCCAAAATTACCTGAAGAATTCGTCAAAATGAGAATTTAAAGACTAAATATACTGATGTATATTCTTTAAATGTTTGTTTCACACATTATTTAAACCATCAAAATAGATAACATAAACTTTCTATTATTCTAGGTATGGGTTGATATATAACAATTTTTCGGAGTTTTTAAGAAGTATTAAATACATTTCTTAATATTTGGTATTTCGGTCACTTTCAAATTACTCTTGTGCTGATTAGATTTCGGTATGATGTATAAAAATAGAATATATGCATATTTCTCTCTTAAATAATGGTCTGCAAAAATCGTCAAAAATAAAAAGTAAACAATTAAATATGCCTAAAGGTATTAATAATTTTCTTGTTTTCAACATAATTTTTTGTGGCGAAATGAACGTGCCATCTACACTAAACTTTACCGTTTTCCGGGTTTTAAAATAAGTTTAAAAGTTTTAAGAGTTTTAAAAAGTACCTAGATATGCTGACTGCTATTTTGGTCTTCTGAAACGTGGTATCTCAAATAATGTCCATGAAAAATTTTTATTACATTTATTTTAACGGTAATAACGGCAAAGCAAATGATTTTCAACTACGTAGAGTCACGTGAAAGTTCTAAATTGTCTTCTCACATAATATCGAAATTTGTTATTCCATAAGGACAGTGAATACATAACACATCAGATAACTTATTTCATTTCAATAACGACAAAAATCCAATTTTAGTGGAAAAGCCAATATAACATAATCTGTCCTATGCAAATCCGGATAGATATATTGAGGAACAAATTCCAACGCATTTTACGTGAATGTATTTGGATTCTGAGTGTGAAAATAAAGTTTGATTCCTTTTATAAATACTAAGCAATATGTTCAACACGAAGTATATTCTGAACGTGATATGATTCGGACATGAATAAAACTGACATTGAGATAAATGCGATGTAGATTATTTATGAGTCCACACATGTACTAAATATTATTGAAATGGGTATTATGAAACCGGAAATCGCCCTATTTCTTATATGACTATTAATACTGTTTTACTATTTCTTACATTTCCATAGCCGAATTTTACTTTCATAATTTTTACTTTCCCCACAATGCATCATAATGTATACGAAAAGTGTTGGAATCCTGTCGATAATTCCAACTCCAGTTTGTGACATCTATACGTATACTATGAAACAAGAAAAAATATTTTTAGCGTGACGTATGTGTATGTGTGTGTGTGTGTGTGTTTGTCTGTCTGTGCACTGTATGTATCCAGTATAGCTCAAAAACTAATTAAAGAGATGTTTGTGAGACCAGAAATAGATCTCACATTTGATGAGACACTTTCATGTAGAAATTTATAGTGGCCAAAACGGCAGACAAAACTTGTAGTCTGGCTGGCACCGTAGTTTATCACTCCGTGAACCTAAAGGTCAGAAGACCATAAATTTAGGGGGCCATGACAGAGCGGCTGAGCTGGGCCTTACGAGATGTGGAATGGTGCCATTGGGTAAAGGAGTAACCAATAAGCGCCAAATGGAAGAAAATGAGGAGTTACCCCCCTCCCCCCCACACATACACAACACCACCACCACCACCGAGGGAACCACAGTCTGCGAACCGAGAACGAGAGCAGACTAGAAGAGACAATCATGACTTTTTGACTTAAGAGCATACCGGCAGAAACGATGAAGACTTGGAACAGATAACTTCGACATTATGACTTGTGCAGATACTACAGCGATGAATTGATACACTAAGAGAATGAAATAAGTGCGAGTGTAGAGTTACAGCAGACAATATGTTTGACGAATTTACGTGTGGGAGCATTACACCAAGAGTGCCGTAAATGCCGTAAATGAATGTCATTAAACACAGATGCTGACAAAGTCCAAGTCAAACTTGAAGGTATGTGTCCATTGAAATGATATCTGGTCATAACCAATATTTGGATTTTCCGTTTTGGTCACACACATGTCCCCTCCCCGCTGAAATAATATAATTAAGTAGTGTAATTGAACTTAATTAAGATTTATGCTGTTAATAAATGTTTTATTGTTTAAGTAAAATTAATTTTGAAACTCTGCAAAATTACCTCAAATTCAGCATATATACGATATCCACAGAATCACAAAAAAATTCATACATTGAAGTTCTGTATATATATTCTTATTCGGTTTCAAATCTCAATGATACATATTAGATTGTATTCTGTCGCTGTATTTGAAAGTCTACGTTGTATTATAATCCAAATAAAGTTCAAACAAAAACACTGTTTAAATATTATTTCACAATATGGTATATGCACGAAAAATGACAAGATATTTTAAATAATAGAATTATTTTAGAGTTTATGTAATATGATTAATTATTAAATTAACAAGATAAAACAGAAATTATTTTGAATTAAAAAATAAATAACTTAGATGTAATCAGAAAAATAAAGTTATGAAACTTAATAATTAACTCCGAAAATTATAATTATGTATGTAACCGAGCTCTGTATAGTCTCCTGACGTTAGCAAGATGATGCTTTTTCTTAAAACTCTAAATTAAAATCTGAATATGAAAGAAAATATTTTACTTTATTATGAAAACCGCTTCAGGAGTAAGAGAAAAATTAATTCGATTTTTTTTGCGTCGAAATTCAACTATTTCTGCATTGGATGCATGCTTAATGAAATGCAAAAGAAACAAGGGATTAGTAGCAAAGATTGCGATCGCATTGCGAAAAACTGGTGTATGTTTTCTTGAAAGAATAAAATATGGAAATTACAGATATAAAAATTTGTAAGTTTGTGTTTATTTAAATTCTCGATATGTAAGCACACAAATTATGGTAATGTTAAATGTTGAAATATTCGTTGTCTTACAATATGTATTGTCAACATTTATTTAAAAAGAAAACTATTGGAGTTGGAATGACAGAAAAATGTATAAAATAATACAATGTTTAATATTTTCATAATGCGTGGCTCTATATTTTAACACTGTAAATCATACTATAAATAAGCATATAATATTCTTTTCTATACTTTTTCAAATTTGTTTATTAAGAAACACAAACCGTTTTATTAAATCTTTATTAAATTTTTGACCGTATATTTAATTATTCAAGCTCTTGGATGAGTCACAGGGTCTGGGGTATTTAAATTGTTTTATCGAGGTGAGATAGCCCGATGGTTAAGGCATGAGGATTGCACTCGGAGGACCCGAGATCGATTTCCGGCTCTGCCCAAATTGTCCCCGTTTTTCGCAGAGGACGTGTACGCTAAATATATAGATCCAAAAGTGCATATGATATATTGGTGGCAGAGGAAGTAGGATATGGCGCCTGTGGATGTTCCCCCCACTGGGTTTCGGTTTAAATTGGGTGTCACAGTCCCGATCGTCCACGCAAATACCATATGCCTTTGGGTAGGTTGGACGAACTGGCTCGAAAGAAAGAAAGAAATCGTTTTATCACTGAAATCAGAAATTTTGCAATCAATATATATATACAATATCCACAGAATCATAAAAAATTCATACATTGAAATTCTCTATATATATTCTTATTCAGTTTCAAATCTCAATTGATAAATATTTAATTGCATTCTACAGCTGTATCTGAAAGAGTAAGTGGCAGCATAATCCAAATAAAGTCCAAACAAAAAATTAACTATTTAAATTTTATTTCACAAAATTGTATATTTACGAAATATGCCAAGATGTTTTAAGTAAGGGAAATATTTTACAGTTTATATACTATGATTAATTATTAAATTTAAAAGATAAAACGGAAAAGTAGTTTGAATTAAAAAATAAATAACTTAGACGTAATCAAAAGAATAAAGTTTTGAAACTAAATAATTAACTCCGAAATATTTAATTCTGTTTGTAACCGACCTCTCCATGGTCTCCCGACGTTAGCAGCATGATGCGTTTTCTTAAAACTCTAAATTAAAATTTGAATATGAAAGAAAATAATTTACTTTGTTATGAAAACAGCTTCAGGAGTAAGAGAAAAATTAATTCGAGTTTTTTTGCGTCGACATTCAACCATTCTCTGCATTGGATGTATGCCTAATGAAGTGCAAAAGAAACCAGAGATTAGGAGCAAAGATTTTGATCACACTGCGAAAAACTAGTATATGTTTCCTTGAAAGAATAAAATATGGGAAGTACAGATATAAAACTTTGTAAGTTAGTGTTTATTTAAATTATTGATATGTAAGCACACAAATTATGGTAATGGTAAATGTTGAAATATTCGTTGTCTTACAATATGTATCGTCAACGTTTATTTAGAAAGAAAACCGTTATTGGAGTTGGAATGATAGAAAAATGCATAATAATTTGTGGCTCTATATTTTAATAATGAAAATAACACTATAAATAAGCAGATACTATTCTTATCTGTACTTTTCCGGATTTGCTTTATTAAAAAACACGAACGGTTTTATTATATATTTTTTAAATCGCCGACCGTATATTTAATTACTCAAACCATTAGGTGAGTCGTACGGTCTGGGGTCTTCAAATCGTTTTATCAAGGTGGGACAGCCCAGTGGCTAAGGCATGAATATTGCACTCGGAGGATCCGAGTGAGTTTCTAGGCTTTGCCCAAATTGCCCCGTTGTTCACGCAAAGTACGGGTACGCTAAATATGTAGATCTCAAAGTCCATTCGAGATATTGGTGGCAGAAGAAGGAGGGTACGGTGCCTGTGAATATTACCCCGACTGGGTCATGATCAAAATTGAGTTGCAGAGTGACGCTCGTCCACACAGATACCGTATATCTTTGGGTAGATCAGACGGTCTGGGTCTAAATAAAGACATAAACATTTTTATTACAATGAAATCAGAATTTTTGCTTTCTCATTTGCAAGAGAACCTTATAGATGGCGCCTGGAGTGGCATCGATAACTATAAGTTTGTACGTATTGATAAAAGAAAATAGATAAAAGTTTCGAAGACAATATTTTTCTGACTTTATCATTAAAGGAAATTATATAATATGCTCTGTCACACTGTGAAATACACAACTCAACAAACTTTAGATCACCGAAGTCAGGCAGCATCGGGCGCGGTTAGTACTTGGGTGGGTGACCACCTGGGAACACCGCGTGCTGTTGGCACATTTCGGGCGCGGTAGCCCGGTGGTTTGCGCGCTGGATTTGCACGCTGCCACAACTGCCGCCGTGTTCATGCGGAGTATGATCACGTTAAACATGTGGGTCCGTAAGTCTTTCCGAGAGGTTGGTGTTAGGGGAAGGAGGGTACGGTCCCTGTGGATGCCTCTCCTACTGGGTTGCGGTCTAAATTGGGTGGCACTTCCCGGCTATCCAAATAGTTACCTTACACCTTTCTGGTAGGTCGGACGGTCTGGGTCTCAACAACAACAACTCAACTAACTATATAAATTCTGTATAACAAACGCTTTATCTCAACCCGTTAAATTCTATAATACTGCATATACAAAACAATAATGCAATTATAACATTAATTATACATAATTAAGTCAATACCAATAATTAAATAAATGTATGTAACAGAAGGATCAAGTTATGCTCCATATATTTATTTGAATTGTAAATGGTGGAAGATTTCCTAATATGCATATATTTTGTCGTTTGATTTACTCATGTTAATGCAAGCAGTAATCATCCGCTAAAAGTTTCTCGCATTGCGCGAAAACGCAATTTTTATTATGTTTTCATTGGTTAAAATGCATTCATTTAATAAATAACTATGGTAAATAACTACACGGTATTATATTCTTTATTTATGCCGTCCATTATTGAGTTCATATTTAAGCGGTGATATATTACAGTAAATATATTAATAACCACATATTTACATATTGACGGGGCTTTTTCAAAGATAAAGCCGAGATGACTCTTCCTGAAAATTATTTTTTCCAACATTCTCCAGAAATATTTAGAAAGAAATGTAAATGAAAAACCGGATATACAAATTTTATTTGTCAAAAACCTATAAATCATACCGTAGCTTAAATTTCGAATTGAAATAATTGCTTTAACAAATACAAGAATGAATAATGGAACGGTGATTATAATACGGCAAACATTCATCACTATAATATGTAATTTTTTTGTTGAAGAAATGCAAGATGTAGACGGATTACACCGCCTAAAATGATTTACGAATCCTTATTCTCAGCCTGTATGCAATAACATTTGATGTTGCATAATAAATGTTTATTAAAATAGAAGAACCAGTCTTATTAAACTTATTAATAAAACATAACATCATATACATATAAACACGATTAAACTAAAATTTATTCTATTCAACTTTATTTAACATTCAATTTCTTAATTAAATTTATACTATTACTTTATTCAAATTTATTAACTTCAAAGTTATTATGTTTATTCTATTAAAGTGTAATCTAAATTTAGTATTCTATGAAATTAAATATAAATTGCAACAAAATTTTATGGGAAATACAATTGCTTGGAGTTTAATAGGATTTGAGATTTAAGTTAGTATAGTGTCAATTAAATTGATATAGTAACTTTAAAATCTAAACCTTTATTCAGAAATGTGCATATTCTACGTTTCACAAAACATCTCATGAGCAAATACATTGCAAGTAATATTTTAATTATTATTAGCGATAATAATCGGAATTCTGCAAAATTGTAAGACATCAGAAAATAACTGTACACTTTATAACATAAGATCGAACGACTTGAAAACATGATATATTTGCAAATTTTGATTGAATATAGAGTAAAAATCTGGCTTATGAAGCAACATAGATTATATTAATAGCTGTTCTTCAAAAATTTACTTTTACTAACGATTGGTTATAAAAAATCAAAACTACAAGCAGAATTCCGAACTGACCAATTAAATACAGACAATAGAAATATTGCAGCACATTAAGTTTCTGAATAATTTAAAAATGAAAATATTAGAAATAGTAAGACGTCGGGTGAAGTTTTTCTTTCTGACGCTGTTTTTAAAAGAACTATTCTTTTACTAATTTGGATGATTTTCAGTGCATCAAACATTCCAACAATATGTTTAATGGTTTGTCTATGACACTTCAATTCTCAGAGTTATGGAATTACGATGTCTTACGATTTTCACACTGCTTTATTCTTTTTCTGCAACGCACTTCACGCGTATATTCCCTACATTTCTTCACTATATGTCGTATTACTTCCATTTAGTCACTGTAGATGGCACCACCATAATGGGAGAATTAGTTTTTAATTTTCGCTTACACTCAGCTCTAGGCATGTTTGCAATAAAGAAATAAAATTAGATAACCCAATCGATTGCTTTCAATATTAAATTCATACATGTTCGTTGTTTTTTCTTTCTTTCTGTTTTTACGCAAATACATGGATTATACTTTACTACAAATTAGCTCATTATATGCAGAAAATTAATATTCATACATATATGATTCTAAAGCTTATAACCATAGTATTATCTTTCCCATACTAAAATATACTTTTTCTAAGATATGTATATATATATATATATATATATATATATATATATATATATGGTCCACCTCTGGCCGTGATACAAGCTGTTACCCGACGTGTCATTGAAGCATAAAGTTGTCTGATGGTGTTCTGAGGCGTGCCGTTCCAAATGGCTTCCAATTGATGAGCTAATTCGTCTACATTCTGGGATGGTCGCAGGCGAGGCCCCATCTTAGCTCAAATGTGCTCAATAGGTACGCGACCTGGTGATCTGGCTGCCCAACGAACTGTGTCGTAAGCACGCAGACAATCAATAGAGATGCGTGCGGTGTGTGGCCTGGCATTATGTTGCTGAAAAGTTAGCCCGGGTGTCGCGAAAGGAAGGATAATACAACGGGTTGCAGAATGCCGGTAACGAACCGCTGTGCTGTGATGGTGTCACGGAAGTCTATCAAAGGGGTCTGGCTATCAAACGAAATGGCACCCCAGACCATAACTCCTTGTTGTCGGGTCGTGTGGCAGTAAGAGCAGGATCCTCTTGATATCCGGGCTGTCTCCAGACACGTCTGCGATGTGTGTCGGGACTCAGTTAGAAACGGAACTTATCATTGAAGACAATTCGTTCCAATCCGAACAATTCCACGTTGATAGGGCCCGACACCATTGCAATCGCAGTTGGCGGTGCATGCTGGCCAGTGGTAGGCGGCGTAATTGGCGTCGCGAGTATAGATTTCGCTCCCGTAGTCTCCTACTAATGGACCGGGTGGTGGCTTCTATGTTTGCCACTCGCTGGATGGTTGATAACCACGAATCTCGTGCTATCACAGCTTCTCTGACAATCGCTCTATCTATCGTCCGCTGCCAGCTTGCCCCTGAAATCTGCCATTCCGGACCCATTCCTGGCAATATCATCTAATTGCTGCAGGACTCCTACCCAAATGCCAAGTGATTCGCCGATGTGTGCATCCAACCTTATGCAGCCCGACCGCAAACCCTCTTTCAAACTATTTCATATGCTCGTAGTGGCGGCGAATTCGCTGGAGAGGCATTGTTACAATCAAGGTACGTAAATGCAATCGAAATCCACTGCACGTTTTGTTCCTGAAAGCGAGGTTCGCGCCTTATATACACCGCCATGGTGCTCAGTTTGAATGAGCTGTAGTTCCGACTCATTCGCATTCATTCATTGGCTGCGAATCAACAGGTGTTTGAATGTACAGTTGCATTACGATTTTTTTCAATTTTTTTGTCTTACAGTATATATATATATATATATATATATATATATATATATATATATATATATATATATATATATATATATATATATATATATATATATATATATATATATATATATATATATATATATATATATATATATATGTACTGCCTCCCTGGTAGAATTTCGACTTGTTCATTCCGGTGCTTCTAGATTAAGTTGTTGAGGTTGATTGTGTATACACGTGGTAGAAGAGGAATGATTTATGCCGCATGGTAATACAATTTTCTTAATGTATCCTTTTTTCATTTTTTCATTTTTTGATGCCTGTAGTCTGAGTTTAAGCATTTATAGTAATGTACTATTGCTTAATCTGAAACAGGCATTTGTTTGGGTTAATTAGAATTAAATACTCAGACCTGAAGAGGAATTTTATTCTGATTGATCATCGAATTTGGGAAGGTTCTGTTCTTTTCTCTTATCGGCATTATGGACGTGAATTTGCTTCTATGGTGATGTTAATATTACTTTAATTGTATTTTTATTTTTTTTATTTTTACATAATTCTTATTATTACATTTCAAATATATATATATATATATATATATATATATATGTGTGTGTGTGTGTGTGTGTGTATATATATATTTAATCTTATTTTCATTTTTGCTGTACAGAACAATTTTAATTAATGATCAATCTCAATATATAATACATATAAAACAAGTATATATATGTATATATATATTATTTTTTTAATTAGATTTAAGATGCTCCAATTTACTAGAATAAATTGGAAATTTATGGTAATAGATATATTATTTTCATGCATCAGCCTGTGCGATAAATTCCACTTTTTAAAAAATAGAAGAACAAAAATAAAAGATTAGTTTGAATTTGCAGTAAAAATATTGTGCTCCCTATATTTGAATTTTGTTGCAGATAAAAAGGAAAAAATAACTGAAGGATTATGAAATATTGGATATTTATTTAAACATAAGTTGTTTCTTTTTACTTTTGTCTATAAGATAATTAATAATTATCAAAGTTTATACAAAAAACTAATTTATTAAATCGCACTTTGAAAAATAACAAAATTTCTCAATCTTTTGATGTTATACTGGACAACATTATTTCTAGCTTTGCAATCTTTACATCAGATAGGAAATAGATTTATACAATTTCTCACACACAGTCATACGGAACACTAAAAACTCGTAATTTGTAATAAATTATAAGCCTTAATAGCCCATAACATATGACAAACTGTATAAATTATGCTGTTTAATAATGCTGGGTACATGTATCATATCTGTTGCAGATTTATTTGAAATGAAAAGGTCATTGACATACTGATATGCATAGTTAATTATGTTGTCACAAGTAAATATCTTTTAATAACGCATAGAAAAAATATTATAATCAATTGTTCATAAGCTATAATGCATTAATTTATAAGAGTGCTGTAGTAGTAAATTACATTGTAAATCATTTACTTATACTGCCAATAATTAATAAATTTTTATTTTTTACTTTCCCTGCAATACATGGTAATGTATAGGGAAATTATTGGAATCCTGTCGAAAATCACAACCAGAGTTTTCGACGGATCTACGCATTCCGAGACCGTTAGAATACGAAAAAACTATTTTTAGTGTGACGTCTGTTTATGTGTCTGTCTGTGTGTCTGTTTGTGCGCCTGTGTGTTCCATTTATTTCATTTATCCGCTTTAGCTAAAATACTAATTTATCAAATTTCACAAAATTTGGTAGATAAGTTACTTGTTAGATACTCTGGTGCTGATTAGAATTTGGTACGATTCAGAAAAGAAGAACCTGCCTTTTTTTGCGAAATGGCCCGCAAAAATTTCATGTGTCTACCCTATCTAAAATACTAACTGACCAAATTTCACAATATTTGGTAGATAAGTTACTTGTGGGACACTCTGGGGCTGATTAGATTTTGGCACGGTTTTGGAAAAGAACAACCCCTTTCTTTTACGAAATGGCCCGCAAAAGTCGCCAAAATTAAAAAAAAAAAAGACTACGTATGCTGAAATGTATCAATTAAATTATTGTTTTATACGCAATTTTTGACGAGAAAAAGAATATAACACGCTCCATTATACTTTAGGACTAACTGTTTTCGAGATATTTGAGATTTCTTGCATTATTGTTACGCCGCTATCGGAAAAATGTCCAATTACCAAATAAAAACAAAAATTGAATTAAAAATGCAAATTTAGTGTTCTTTTGTGCAATTAAACTCAATTTAATGAATTATTAAAGAATAAAGAAAATATGAATTTAAGTCTGCAGGGAAATTCATATTCAGCCCACATGAGATTTTTTCATGTTAAGTCAAGGTCCTATAATACTAAATTTATAAATAACGACATAGTATTTGCATCATGTAGAGAATTTTCTAAAGCTTCTTTTTAAACAATTAGCTGCCACTTAATACACACCATTCATCTATACATCGGCCTGCATCGGGAACCACTTAGCCGTCACATGACGTTGCCCCAGCAACAACCATGTCCGTAGGTATGACTCGAACCCACAACCCGGCAGCCGAGCGAGTATAAGGTGATTACGTTTATCTGTTTGTTTTATACATTTGATATTCTTCAGATATATTTTGAAATGAAAATAAATAAATTTCAGGCTATGTGATTTGAAATTATAAAATTAAAAAAAAAAATCATATCGTGATTTAAACTCTGAATTGAAATAATTAGCGAGTAGAAGGAAGAATATGGATCGGTGATTACAAACAGAGCTAACATTCATAACAAGAATATATAATTTTTACTTCCTCATACATATATTGAGAAAGTACTGTTTTCCCGAACATTTTCGATTTCGAGATTTTGATGCCAATATATGTTACCTTCGGAACACATTTGGACTATTTTTGGAGTAAGGTCTGTTTTTTTAGGGATGTCTGACATGTGTGGTAGATTTTTTGTGTACATCCTAACAGCCACAAATATTAATGGATTTTCACAAAACTCCATATTCGGCTTTGCTATCAAAACATCTAGGACGAGGTAGAATTTTTTTTTTACATTTCAGGGAAAACTTTGAATATTTATAACCTGAATTCTATTTCCTTAACATGGATTTAATAAATTTCCTTAACATGGATTATATTTCCTTAACATGAATTTCATTTCCGTAACATGGCAGCATAGGGCAACATTTGACATAATTATGCATAAAAGTGTTTATTTGTGGCTCAATGAGCCCGGGACTTGATGTAATCATTGTTGTAAAATATAATCGCGGTACAAATATTTGCTCTTGACGTCATTGGCCCCCTCGGGGGGCATGTTACCCCCCCTCGAGGGAGGTACATTGTCAAGTATGGTTTCAATCGAAATATTCTTTCAAGCTCTTTAAAATAAATTATAACATGTTATAGTTGAATCATTTGGACCAACGACACCGATTTTGAAATTTTATGCAAAATTTTACAAGAAATGAATGCTGGAGGAAATGAAAACATTCAAGAGGTCAAACAGATTAGGTGACCTGGAATGATTTATATACCTTACGTCTAATCCGTTGCATAATGCATTTTAATGAATTATGAATCACCAGTGTAATTAAAATTCTAAATAAAAGGGCATAATAGCTTAAAATGTTGTCACATTAAAACTTAAACTGCAATAAAACATCATAAGGGATGCACTTGAGTGTGAGGTTTAGTACGGTTTTTAAATTTAGGTTTGTCTAGTTCCAGTCAATTGTTGTCATATGCCAACTTTGATTGGTAAATTGGTCTATCTCAAAAAGCACAAGAGACATCCTATGGATATGGTTAAATACAGTGTTAAACGTACACACTTAAACATTATTAGCGATAATTGTCAATTATTGTAGTTAATTATTATTTGTGGTTAGAAAAAATAGTAATATATTAGAATTAAATAGCCTTAATCGAGATTGAGCAATGATTGAAAACATAGTTTATGCTATGCTACCATGATATTTTTTCACTCGTTGATCCACATTTTTTTTCACAGTGACGTAAAATTTACGTCACACTGTGACTTTGGGACGTCACATGACGTCGCAGTACGTCTCTGCAATGTCATATTGAGGTCACAGCGAAGTCATTTTGGTCATTTTCATGGTCGTTTGTGACGTCGCATATTAACTTGTTTGTGACGTCACATTGTAATTGCCATTGTAATGCCATCACATTGTTACGTGTTAATTAAATTGTGGAAATGTCACAGAATATAGTCACAATGAAGTTACAAAGTTACTAATACGTAACGTCGCTTAGAAGTCACAAATATGATGTCACACTGTGACCCAGATGTCACGTGACTACAACGTCACCGTCACACATGTGACGATCTTTGCTGTGAGGGATATATGAATATAATTATTTCCAAATTTATGAAACCAAGCAGATCATATTGATATGTGTTACTGAGAAATATATGTTTACTGATAATGGCATTGCAAATGCTTTAAAATGTCAAAACTGTAGACAAAATTCCGATTAATTCAATCGATTTTAGACAATATAAAAATTATTGCACTTAAAGTGCCTGAAATAATCGCAGTAAACAGCAGTAATAAAAATATTAAAAATATTAATCTAATATCTGAAATGATGGAAAATAATACGGTTTCGATACAGAAATATATTTTTTTAACAATTAATGTAATTCTCTAATAAAAATAATTACACAAAAAGTATTTTAACTGCTATTTAAAAATTACGCCTTAGTTGGGATCAGAATACAGGTTTTCACACAAATAAATTCATATAGCATGAAACTATATTACTCAAATTTAAAAATATGTCCTTTAAAATCAATTAATGTATTTCAGTAAAGATTTCCTTTAATACATTATTATGGAAACGAAATGGGCGAAAAGTTACTGAGAATATTCTTGATGCGAATTCAACCATTCCTTTTAAGTAATTGGTTGGCAGCCAAATGAACTAAAAACTCCCAAAGAACTTAAGGCAGCAGAAATTAGAAATGGATTTCCCCTAATAATGGGTTTCAGAGTAATGTCCAATTAAAATGGAAGTTTTTCTTTAATATTTTAGCTAGTTTTGTTTTACTTAATTTGTACGCTAAGCGGACAAAATGGGGGAAAATGTTGAAGGGTCGATTTTTGGCAATCCAGCAGGTCATAATTATCTAGGTATGTTTAAAAATACCCATTAACTTAATTGAACATCAAATTTGGAAAATTATGAAAGTTCGCAAAATTGCTTATATTTTGTCAACACAATTGAATTTAACCTGCGAATTTTAGAAAATTATAAAATTATTTCTTATTAATGAAGTACATATTTTCTGACAAATTCAAGCACTTATAAGGAAAGGGGCTATTCTTTCTGTATCTGCTATACACAAGAACTTACGCGCTCTCCTATATCTTGTGAATGGGAAAAATTACTTACCTATATTGAGTCTAAATGCATAAAAAAACTGGGACAGTGACAACTTATATGTTGCAGTCTATTGAAGCGCCAAATCTATTGTTTATAGTTGAGTTTGAAGGAAGATTTTGCTAATTATGTTTTTCATTTTATTTGTTTTTGCTGATTATTCATGTTCTGCTAATTATTTATTTATTTTCTGTTTTAGAAAGCTTTATATAGGCTGATTCAGCATAGTTGAATTCTATTCTTGAGCGTCGCCAATTGACTTCAGATATATATTTTCAAAATAAAAGTTTGATAAATATAGTGCAAAATTATTTATAATTCTATTCCCGATGGGTGGTATTTCCTTAAAAATAGGGATTTAAATTATAATACGTTCCCTTTAGAAAAAAAAAAGGTCAACTAGAAAAAAAAGTGTGCTATATAGTAACTAGTAAGAAAAAAAAAACCCGGAGCAATTATCTGCAATAATCATAATAGATAATTGCAACTTAAGTAAAAAAAAATCTGACGTGGGCAACACATGACTTTCCTTATATAATGCAATAAATTTACTACTTTTACAGTTAAAAAAATGGTATTCTTATAGTAAATACATATATTCTTTCCAAGATATTGAATTTTCTACAATTAGTCGTCATTTTCATTGATTTAGCGTCATTTTTATCCATTTGGCGAGATTTTCGTTAATTTGGCAACATTTCAAAACGCCGCCAAGTTGGCGACATTCCGCCAAATTCGTCGCCAAAATCTCGCCAAGCGTTATGGACGGAGAAATAAGTTATTCTTATAGCAGATAAATGACTATTGGCGTTCAAATACAAAAGTATTACTTAAAGTATCTTCTTTCATGAATGGAATGAGCTAGATCCACGAGATTGATGTCACCTAATTTATCGCATGGTATTACACATGACAAGTGAACATGTTTCTCAATAGGAAATATTTTTTTTATTATATATGACTTTTTGATAATTTTTTTGAAAAATGTACAATATTTCGAGAACGGTTCATGCTAGCGTTCCAAAATTTATGTCAATCGTTTTTTAATGAAAAATTACATAAGAAATGTTTATTTGCGCAACTTTATTAGCGGTTTTGATGTTTTGACGATTTTTTCAAAATTTCATTCGAAAATTTAGGGGTGTTCTGGACATTCGATTGCGTATAAAAACAATGGGCTTCCAGTGTTTACAGATTGTGATTTTTGTACCAAATTTTGTTCGAATCGGTCCATTCGTTCGTCAGTTAACGTCTCCACAGTCTCACTGACACACACACACACACACACACACATACAGAGAGACATCACTTCAAAAATGTTTGATTCGTGATCAGGGACGCTGGAAACGTGCTCTCCCGTCGAAAACTCGAATTCGAATTTTCGACCCCGTCACAATACTTTCCTTATACATTATGTATATAAGGAAAGTAAAAATACCAAAAAAGGCTGGGATTAGAAAATTGGAATTTGTTTTCTATTTGTCCCGTGAGCAAAGGGCTGGCTGAAAATTGAAATCACGCATTGCATAATACGTGTCTGGGCAATTTTATTTACAGCTGATTCTAGATTTGTTGGTATGTGGGTGGGGTGAGAAATTTCTCGACTTTATAAAGCAGTAATTTGCCAAATATTGAAATAATTGAGCCATTTTTAACACTTTACAACAAAGTTGAAAAGTGTTTATGACTTTGTTCATTCTGTCTGTCTGTCTGTTTGTCTGTCCGTTAGCACGATAACTGCCGTAAAAATGACTTAATCAAAATGAAATTTTAGTATGTTGTTCAGACGGTCTATAGGACCTATGGGAATATAAATGAATAATATCACCCCATTAGTTTTGGATTGAACCTAGGTTGAAAAAATGAATACATTGAGCCCTATGGGACCTAATTTTTCAAGCATTTTTTAAGCGGATTTAAAATTCACAAATTGCTTCGAAAATTTTAGGCAATATTCAAATTGTTCCATAAAATATATAAAAAAAAAATTCAGCGAAATATATTCAGTAGTTTTTTAAATAAAAATTAAAATAATAATAACACCTCTTATATGAAGCGATCACGTGTCCATGATATGAAACGATCACATGACCCACCTCAAAATGATGTATGGCAGCCATCTTGTGTCAAAATCGTGATTTTTAAAGTTCTTTTTAATTCATATTGAGTGTTGTATCCGTCTTAAAACTACTTTATTTTTGCCTAAATTCTGTGCATCTACATACTAAAACAACGCAATGACAATATATTTCAGTTTAAATGCTCATCCAAATATGATTATTTCTACTATTAAGCCTATTTTTCACCTGTGTAAAATGTAAACAGCAAAATATATAGAATGAGTTGTATTAGAATCGCTGTAATTCTTTAACACAAAATAATTTAGTCCATGGAGTCTGCTTAGCTGATATGAATGAAATATTCATTGATTTTAGAAAGAGAAGGACGATATTTTTCGATGAAGTTTTACGCATAGAGATTACTTACTTGTAGCTCAATGGTCTTAATTTTTAAATAAAATAAATTATTATAGTATTGTGATGAATGACATGAATGGGGGAATTATTTATGAATGAAATGTTGCTTTTATAGAGAGAGCCAGGCGTGTTATTTTTTATGACGTCATTTGAATGAATTTCAATTGTTTTCGATGAAGTTTTCAAATATAATAAATTATCGTAGTATTATGATAATTCTAAAATTATTACCGAGGAATGTATCACATTTTAGAGATATTTAAACCAGGCAATTTATACTTTAATGCCGTCATTTGAATGAAGTTCATTTTTTTCGATGAAGGTTTAAGGTTTCAAATACAATAAATTAATGTAGTATTGTGATAAGTTTTAAAATATTATCGAGGACTGTATTGCATTTTAGACATGTTTAAATAAAATTGCATTGAAGTTGTAAAGTGTTTCATAATCAATGCTTTAAGCATGATTGATCTTTCTTGTTTTTTCTTTCACGATTCACTATACCTCACAACATTCTCTAATTGAACTATATTTGCGTTGCAAACAGCCAGAGAGTATGGACAGAAGTTTTCTTAAATTTAAATTAAGGATTGTTCTTTGTCTTTAATTTATTAAAAGATAAATATTTTATTAAGCTACGAAGCGTCGCAACAATTTTATTTCACTGTGAGTTACAACTAACTATGTTTATCGTGTATTAAAAAAAAGAAGATGATTAAGAACGTTGTACAGATACACAATTTAATTTTGATCTGACGTTAGAAGAATCGGAAAATAGCGTCAACAACAAACATTGAAGGAAATGCCCATAGTTAATATTTTCCATGGACAGGTTTAGCGTTATTGCTTTTGTCAGCTTAGAATAACAGATTTCTGCAATGGCAGCAAGAAACTTATTATTCCACAATCTTTCGAACCTCTAGTGATGAAAGAGGAATTATTTCCTCTCTAATGAGGAAGTATTTTTTCCTCATTATTTGCTCATGTAAGGAAATAATCACTCCTCAAGATTTCAGTGATTAAGAATTTCAACTAGTCAACCGGAGATTTGTGATTCAAATTTTTACGGTGGAAAAGCTGTGTAGAATAGGTTAATCGTTTTATAACTGCCCCCTGCAATATAAAATACTGTTTGAAGAAATACATATTAACACGCAGAATAATTTAAACAGCGATAAAATATATATTTAAAAGCTATTAAAAGTAATGAAATATTTTTGTAATAGTCAAGTATTTAGACTAGTGTCTGCTCCCTGCGCTGTGGCCGATATGAAAACCTATACTGCGCATGCTCATGGAGTTGGAAGGAAAGAACTTTTGCAGGTTGGAAAACATATTTGCCACAAAATCGCTCATTTGGCGATGTATGTTTTGACTGCTACTTTACTGTAATGTATACACTAAGAAAATTTTTGAACTTTCCATAGTACGTGATTGTTCATGTTTCAAATACCCAAACAAATATAACAAGAAAGATCAATCATGCATAAGCATTGATTATGAAACACTTTCCAACTGAAATGTAATTTCATTTAAAAATTTCTAAAATGTGATTCATTCAGTGGTAATATCTTTTACATTATCACAGTACTACAGTAATTTATTATACTTAAATATTTAAAACTGTATCGAAATATAAATCATCTGATTCTTTATGCAAAATCAATGAATATTTCATTCATATAACTTATATTCCAGACTCCAGAGCTAAATAATTTTGTGTGAAAAAAATTCAGCAATTCTTATGTAATTCATCTTACAATCGCTTGAGATATTTGCATTCTGCATATGTTAAAATTAGGCTTCCTTGAAGAAATAATAAAAGTTTAGGGATCATTTAAAATCACAACTATTGTAATTGCATAGGCACGGAATTTAGATACACAGATAATACACAGATAATATATATGTGTATGTACTCAAAGTATTGGAATCGTGCCGAAGATCGGAACTCGAATTTTCAAAGGATCTACACGTTTTGGGACTTCTAGAACACGAAAAAACTACTTTTAGGAAGACGTCTGTGTGTGTAAGGGTGTATCTGTGTATGTTTCTGTGTGTCTGTGTGGATATTACATCCACTCTAATTGAAAAACTAATGGACCGAATTTCATACAATTTGGTAGGTATGTTTTTTGTGGGAAATCCTGATGTTCTTTAGATTATAGTACGATTCGTAATAAAAGAATCTGCCTTCTTTGCGAAATGGCCGCAGAAATTGCCTTTATCCACTCTAGCTAAAAACTAATGAACCAAATTTAACAAAATTTGGAGTATAATATTTCAATAACCTACAGGTGATTTATATACCAAATTTAATAAAATTTTGTATATAAATCATTTGTAGGTTATTCTACTACGATTCGGGAAAAAGGAACGGGCTATTTTTGCGAAATGGCCAGCAAAAATCGTTATATATAAAAATAAAAGACTACGTGTGCTCAATTATATCAATTAAATTCCTATTTTATATGTGATTTTTGACAACAAAAAGAATAAGACTAACCCCATTACTCTAGGACTAGCCGTTCTTGAGATATTCTAGTTTTTTCGCGTTTTCGCTACGCCACCTTTGACAATAAGTCCAGCTATCAAATGAGAACCAAATTTAAGTTTAACGTGTAAATTCAATGTCATTTAAAATACTTATGTTGTGCAGATAAACTCAAATTATCATTGAATAAATAAAGAGAACGAATATGAGTCTGCAGAGAAAGACATGTGCTGTCCACATCAGAATTTTTAACAATATTACGCCAATGATTTATAGAAGTGAACGGGGATTATTTTCAGGCCATTTCGAAAAAAATGTATGATCTATATTTAAAGATCCATCAAATTTTTGTCGAATAAAATGTTCAACAAATTTAAGCTGTGTACCAAATTTTAACTCTCTAGGACGTAGTAAAGTGCATTTAAAATGCCATCAATTAAATTTATCATGAAGAGTTATATAAAATTTAAAAAAGATGAAAAATTGTTATCTACCAAATTTATTTTAAAATATGAAGCCACTCCCATATGCAAAACGTTTAAACAAATGGAGAGATATTTATTATATAATATCTTTCTCTTTTCTTTCTGGAAGATATCCCAAAGTCAGAATTTAATTGAATTTGTTTTTTTCCCTATATTAAATAATTTTTTTAATTAAAAAACTACTTAACATATTTTACTGAATTTTTTTTTATATATTCTATGGGATAATGTGAATATTTCCTAAAAATTTCGAAGCAATTCGTGAATTTTAAATTTACTTAAAAAATGTTTGAAAAATTAGGTCCCATAGGGTTCAATGTATTTCATTTTTTCAACCCGGGTTCAATAAAAAACTAATTGGGTGATATTATTTATTTATATTCCCATAGGTCCTACAGACCGTCTGAACAACATACTAAAATTTCATTTTGATAAACTCATTTTTACGGCAGTTATCGTGCTAACGGACAGACAGACAGACAGACAGACAGACAGACAGACAGACAGACAGAATGAACAAAGTCATAAACACTTTTCAACTTTGTTGTAAAGTGTTAAAAATGAATACAATAAAACAAAATTTCGAGAATCAGCTTCTGAAATTTTAATGTCGAGTCCACATTGCTTATTTAGAGATTGTGTAAATGCTATTTCCCGGATTGTAATGAATTTCTTTAATTAAAAAGTTCGCTCATAGAGTAGTTTATAATAGTTGCATGTAAATGTTTGTGTGTAGTGTAGCTTAGTAGAACTTTTGCAGGTTGGAAAACATATTTGCCACAAAATCGCTCATTTGGCGATGTATGTTTTGACTGCTACTTTACTGTAATGTATACACTAAGAAAATTTTTGAACTTTCCATAGTACGTGATTGTTCATGTTTCAGATACCCAAACAAATATAAAAATGAATGCAATAAAACAAAATTTCGAGAATCAGCTTCTGAAATTTTAATGTCGAGTCCACATTGCTTATTTAGAGATTGTGTAAATGCTATTTCCCGGATTGTAATGACTTTCTTTAATTAAAAAGTTCGCTCACAGAGTAGTTTATAATAGTTGCATGTAAATGTCTGTGTGTAGTGTAGCTTGAAATTTGGAATTTCTGTGTTTTACTTTCAAAATTATATTGCATTTTATATTTTTAATAAGAATATATTAACATCAATTTTAATAAAAAATTATTAACATCTTTCTTATCGTTTTCTGACATTATAATTTCAATAATTATGAGGCAAAGGAAACTGTAACAATTTAAAGATGCGATGTGAAAGATTAAAAGTAACGTGCACTATATTGGTATAGGCAATAGGCATAAGCAACAAAGCTCTGTTCCAATTCCAATTTACCGCGGTCCAATTCCATAAAATATCGCCAAAGCGCTAAGTATTGGGGTTGCTGGAAAATATATGATTCCGAAAATTTCTTCCACAGCCAGCAGGGAGGCAGACACTAGTAGTGTTTAGACAAGTTTCACCTTATTCAGAGCCAACATCCAGGCGAACATGAGTGCTAAGATCGTTCGCTATTCACTCTAATGTTATTGATATCACTTACTTTCAATGTGGAGATAGGTGAGTTTTTTCGCAAACGGATCATATGATATTTTTAAATTTATGCAATTTTTGGTTATTTTTAATTTTGATATGTAAGCTAGACAGTGGTAAGGGTCACATACTTTATTAATCTATCGTTGTGAGAGAATAGCAATGTTGGAAAATAAGACGACCAGCAAGTTTGTTGCTGTACCAGAAAACATATTAATATATTTTCTTTCCAATGGCCAGGCACTGACTCTTTCATCTTCGCCTATACATCGGCCAGAACTGTGAACCACTTAGCCGTCAAATGACGTTGCCCCTGCGCACCAGTGGGGGTGGGAACATATTGCGCCCAACAACACAAACATCCATGCCTGAAGTGGGACTCGAACAGACAACCCGGCGATCGAACGAGTACGAAAAAACGCTTGCCATTGACCGTGCGACCACCACGTCGGCACATATTAATATTATGAATATAAATGGTTCAAGTTCAGTGTAGAAAGTCAAATTATAGAAACAGAAGTTAGTACCTGGGTATAAAAGTATTGTTCGATTATTAGTATTACATAATTTAATTGGAATATATGTGTTTATTTTTTCTTTTCATTTATTTGTTTTTATGCAAGTCAGGCTAAATGCTATGTCAAAGAATACTAAATTATTTTTACTGCCTGTGCAATATGTTTCTTAAGAACTAATCTGTCATTACCTTATAGGTTAAGTAAGAACCTGGATAACTATTATGTTATATGAAATAATGGTTCTAGTTGTAAAGAGTAGACCATGAATTTATAAAAGCAATAATATCTGTATAAGATACACTATATATTTTTAAAATATTGGTTTATATATGTTTAGATGATAATCCTATAAAAATAAAATGTTTAATGTTGTTCAACGATTAAAAATAAGGTTACATTTTTATTTAAAATAATATACATTTTCCTATTATTCCTAATATTCCTAACTTTCTTTATATTCCTAATTTGTTTTTAAGTTGTGGATTACAATTATTTCTACTGACACCATCACTGATATTCAAATATACAATTTGCATATCTACCAGAAAATTAATAATTTCCAGTTGTCAGATCTTACAGGATAGTGATTGATATAACGGTGTAAGTAATTAGTCATAATCATTCTTAATTCACACTGCATAATATTAAGGAGCTGCAATTTTACAGCGCGTCAGAAATAATTTATTATAACTAAAATATTAATAAGCACATGTTTGCCTCCTTCGGCGATGTTTTCAAATATGCTAATGATCTTTCTTAGAGATTTCAATTTTTTCTAATATTCTCCAAATATATTTGGAAACTAAAACAAATAAAAAAATATTTCAGCATTTCGTACCACGAACCCTAATAAATTTGAAAACGGTTTGAGCGCGGAATTAGAAAAATTACTTAAACAAATAGAAGGATGAATAATGAAATGATTATAACCAACGAAGCCTAACATTCATCACACTAATATGTGATTTTTTGTTAAGAATATTCAAGCTGTATGACAGAGTAGGTATCTTAAAATGATTAATGCATTCTTTTTCTAAGAGGATACATAATATGCATTAATAAAAGATGAAGCACCGTTCTTATTTATTACCTTAATGAAAGAAGACTGAAAGACACATAAAATAGGTTCATGAAATTTGGAGCAAATAGCAACTCAATTTCATGGAAATATTTATACGTGAGTTTCCATGTCATTTAAAGAATAAGTTTGTTAAATATTGGATTTACACACACACATATAGTAGTATGTACAGTATTGTGGCAATTAATTGAGAAATGCGGGTTTTTTTTTATAAAATTCAGTTTTATTCAAGTTTTCTATGGATACATTTAAAACTAATAAGTGATATGACCTCCCCGAGACTTTATAACATCACAGACACGTTTCGGCATGGAATGTACTAGACTAGCACATATAGTTTTAATTTCAACGTCTCTGAACCATATGTCAATAACGGCCGAAATTAGCTTGTCCACCGTCGTACAGTCAAATTTGTGAAGCCGTTTTTTGACAATAGCCCACAAATTTTCTATGGGATTCAAGTCTGGTGAATTCCCGGGCCAATCCAGTACGGTAATATTTTTTTTGAGCAGAAATTTTTGATTCGCTTCGAAGTGTGACATGGCGCACTGTCTTGTTGGAAAACGCAATCTCCGTTCGGCCACAGTTTAGCCATGGTTGGAAGCACTTTTCGGGTCAATATGACTTCGTAACTGGCACTGTTCATCATTCCCTCTACGGGAGCAAGAGATTCTGTCCCCAAAACGCTGAAACAACCCCAAAACATCGTTTTGGGCGAATGCTTGGGTGCTTGATTGATGTGGTGCTGATTGAGAGGTTCTTCTTGGCTCCTTCTCACGAACATAGATCTAAATCCCTGAACCACAAAATATGTTTCGTCAGAAAAGAGAACTTTCTCCCAGTCCTTCTCAGTCCATGTTTTGTATTTCCGTGCCCATTCCAACCTTTTGTTCTTCATGCGAAGCGTCAGAAGCTGCTTCTTGTACGGTCGACGTGCTCTCCGTCCGCGTTCTAACAGCCTGTATCGCACTGTTGAAGGTGCAATATCAACACCAGCTGCCACCATGGACTTACACAGGTCAAAACTGTTTAATCGAGGATTTTTAACACTCATTCGATGTAAAGTTTTGTCGTCACGAGTCGAAGTTGATCTTTTTCGGCCGCATCTTCCAGAGCGGTTGGTTACAGCATTTCCTGTTTCCTTAAACCGCTTCCAGATCCTTCCGACACTTGCTGTACTCACTCCACATATTTTACCTATTTCCTCGAACGTCTTAGAAGTGTGTTCTCTAAGCGCAATCACTTTAGCACGTGTTTCCGCGCTGATATCCATGACGTTAATGAGCCCCGCAACAACTGAGAAACTACCACTGCGGAACACCTGCCACCTGGCGGAGGAATTTGAAAACCTGCTACTTACCAGGTGCATACGAACACCTGCTACTTTGATAATAACTGCAATTTGAACTCTGAGCTAATTTGGAGTGCTTCTTCCTAAGCTAACGTGTGATAAAACGAAAAAAATGACATTTATCAATTAATTGCCACAATACTGTATACTGAATAATCATATAATAAGTATGCTCATTGAAAGCTTTATATAGTAGATTTATCTATTACTCAAATTCAACTAAACTTAGTAGGAATATCCGGTAAAATATGCCGAAGCGATATTATGAAAAATGCTAATTTATTAAATCAACACTATTAGAACGCTGTAGGTAATAAAACTTATCTAAAATTCGTGATCTAGAAATATATAATTTTGAGAAAAATGGTAAAAAATCTTATTCCATGAAGTTCCACCAATAAATACTGTTATTTTTCCCTGTTAATTTATTAAACACAGCAATATTACTGCGATCATTTTAATTTCAAAATATTCAGTAATATTCATCATGACCTCTTCCAGAAGACATCGTGTTGCTCTCATTATAAAAAAACAAACATGATGTGTGCCTAATGATCTTATACATAAATTGGTGATTAGGAATAATATGCAAAATTTAGTCATTTTTACCGCTTACAGAGTTGAAAAATCCCCAGATGGAAAACTTTGATACTAATATATTTGCATAAAAATAACCTGCACGTGCTTATGCATACCTACTAAGTATATCTATTAATAGAATGGGTATAAAGGTCAGTTTAGTTTCGGCTGCTAGATAAAGCCGCAGAAGACGCGAAATAAAGACTTGCACCGAGTGATGTGTCTCAAGTCCCACATCGAAAGCACAAAGTATTCCTCAAACTGGGTTCGGAATGGTGATTAGCTGGGCATCTTTGACGCTACAAAGTGTAGACCTGCTGTAATTTAGCACAGAGGTTCATGTCATACATTTTGCAAGGGTTTCTAATGCATAGGACTTAAAACATTCAAACATAGGTTCGGCATCACCTTCCCCTCGAACTGGCTCCTTTCTATCAGCTATTTTCGAGCAATGACCCTGTCCACTGCTTTAAGCTTTCAACTGCACAAGCGTATGTCGTTGTTACAAGTTTAACATTTTTTTCTATTAATGTCATATATGAGCATACAAACAACACGTTTATCGACCTCCATCTTCTACTGAGCAAATTACACAATTCATACCCTAATCAACTAAATTTCATCAACTAAGTGTACACCTCGTTATTGTGATGCTCAGTCGCACTTACACAAGTGGGCACTGACACTGGCACAGGAGTCTGCGCTGGCACAAGAGTCTGCGCTGGCACAGGAA
This sequence comes from Amaurobius ferox, assembly GCA_951213105.1. Classification (NCBI taxonomy): domain Eukaryota; kingdom Metazoa; phylum Arthropoda; class Arachnida; order Araneae; family Amaurobiidae; genus Amaurobius; species Amaurobius ferox. The sequence continues at coordinate 77,996,989 of OX578146.1, read as the reverse complement.
TGAAGGTCTGAAAATGTGTGTATTCCAAAAGGGACGAGCCCTTGACTCACCCTGATACCTTTTAACCAACACTCGTACTGTTATTCAGGATTTCCAATGGATCTCACCTTGTTAACATGAAATAATTTTTAACACAGTCAAATGCTAACATGGCAATACATCTATCCTTTGAATACCCTGTTTTTTGTGTTAATATAAAAAAGAAAAACATTATACCTTTTGTTTTTGGATTTGTATAAAAAAGGAAAAAATGCAATACTTTAAATTACGGGTATACTGTAATGTAACGAAATACAACCATATCGAATTATGTAGCATGAATCCTCACAAAGAAACTGAAGACAGATTTTAGATATTTTTTTACTTTATCACTACTATTTACGGTATATGGAAAAGGAAATTATGTAATGGGGCCGAAAATCAGACTCACAGATTTTCCAGTTACAAATTCATAAAATATGATTATTAGTTAACATACCTTTAGAAAAATTAGACGGAAGTAAGTAAAATATGAGAAATAATTCAGCAATAATACGAATTAAATCATAAAGTGTAGAAAAAAGTATTATTACCAAATGTATGTTTACCTTCAAGGTAAAAAAGTAGAAGACGCGACAATAGCTTCTATTAAAAATGGAATTCGGATAACATCAAAGTTAATTTTTCACAGGAAGTACATTACCAAGAAAATGTGTTTCTACGCAAAAAAAAACTCCACATAATCTCCGATGCAATTTTTATATGCAAATAAAATAGAAATAAAAATATTTTATTTTCTTACATCTTGTTATGGAATTATAGAGCGACACATTTTCTGGTTGAAATTCATTTTTGCAAAATAAGTTATTGGTTAAGGTTTAGATGACTAAATATTTTTAAAAAGTCAATAAATGGTATAATTTATGTTAAAGCGTTGAAAGGAAAAATTATCAAAGTACGTAAAATTTATTTTTCAGAATTTCGAGTTTTTGATTTGTTTTAGACGCGATAGTGAGAAAATAGGTGAAAATGTGGCGTATAGTAGGTATTTTGTAAGTCATAACAGACGGTTACAGTGCGGCTTTATTAACAATTTCAAAATGAGTATATTTGTTAAATATATTCTAATTCTTATATCCTCTAAGGTGACATATTCATTCCTATCCAAACACCGGCTTCAGTTTTCTTAAAGATAGAGCTTATGATGTACGAGGCTGCAACTGCTAAATTCACACATCTAAAACTATTTTTAGCGTGACGTCTGTGTGTGTGTGTGTGTTTGTGTGTGTGTGTGTGCGTGTGTGTGTCTGTTTGTGTGTCTGTCTGTCTGTGTGTCTGTGCAGATATTATATAAACTCTAACTAAAATCTAATAGACCGAATTTCATAAAATTTGGTAAATCACTTGTGGGTGAATTTGTGTCTGATTAGTTTTGGGTACGATTCGGGATAAAAGAACCGCCTTATTTTGCGAAATGGCCTTCAAAAGTTTATATCCACTCTAACTGAAAAACTAATGGACCGAATTTCACAAAATTCGGTAGATAGTGGGACACCCTGGTGCTGATTAGATTTTTGTACGATTCGGAAAAATGAACCTGATTTTTTTGCAAAATTACCCTCAAAAATCGCCAAAATCTAAAATTAAAAACTACGTATGCTCAAATATATCCATTAAATGCTTGTTTAATACGTAATTTGTAACAAAGGAAATAATAAGACCAACCCTATTACACTAGAACTAGCCGTTCTCGAGATATTTTAGTTTTTTCGTATTTTCGCTACTCCACCTTTGAAAATAAGTCCAGTTATCAAATGAGAACGAAAATTGAATTAAAAGTGAATAAAATTTAATTACAATAAAGAGAAAGTGAATATAAGTCTGTAGGGAAAGTCATGTGCTGCCCACATCAGATTTTTATATATTGGCATCAAACTCTAGAAATCTATTTTCTGCATACTTTGGATGGGAAAGCAAAATTTACTTAATGGTATCTGGGGTAATTTTGATAATATGATAATGGATAACTTTTTGGTTGACAAATTGAGTTATGGAAATTATTTTTTTAATTGATTATTTTTAAGTGGTCCGCATAAACAATTTATATATGGGACTCTTTACAACAAAGTATCATATGATAAAAATTTGCATAAAATGAAAATCCACCTTAATAAAAATATTTTCTTAATTTAAACCATGGATCTACATTCAATCTTTCAGGAGATATCTAGTCGTGCAATAATACACCATGTTTAATAAGGTAGAAACTTTTAAATTGAAAGCTAAATAACATAAATGGTATATTAAGGTCTTCTTAGTGTGACACTCACAAAAATTGATTCAACATAAATATGACGACGATGCAGTACCTCGATGTTCTAAGAGAAAATCCTTCTATGTCTCCTTAATGTAAAATCAAACAGTATTATTTTTTTCGTTTGTAATTTGTTATGGAAACCACTCTACGAGTGAACGAAAACTTAATGGGAATTTTTACGGAAGAAATTCAACCATTTTCCTGCAAGTAATTGGTTGGGATCCAAATATGCTAAAAACTTCCAAAGGAATCTAAGGAGAGGAATTAGAGTGGGAGTATAGATAGATAAGAATAGGTTTTGAAGTAATTAATGTCCATTCAAAATTGGTAGATATTAATTTTCCAAAAGTTTAAGTTGTTAGTTCTGTTATATTCGCAGAGAATGATAAAATGGGTAAAAGTTTGGAAGATGATAGATTTTCTTTTGCGTAACGACGCAGTTATGGCTTTTCTTCTTTTGCCATATCAAAATTAGCAATTATCAAATTTGACGTAAAATAAATACAAATTTGAATTAAAGTTTACATTTAAAAATTTGCTTCAGACGTATAACTACTTTAGACGGATGGCTCGAAACTAGGTACCAGAACTGGTGCTGGTGCTTGCTGCCCGGATGATGGTACAAAACTGTCTAACCCTCCCGGCAGTTATGCTACTGTCTTTCAGGCTGATGTTTTTGCCATTCTTATGTGTTGTTGACAGAAATTACAGGAGCAACCAAATACTTATCTGTTCTGATAGTCAAATTGCTCTTATGGCCTTAGGGAAGTCTACTATGACGTCTTCCCTCGTCTGGTAGTGCTATACTCACTTGTAAAATTGCTAGCAACAGTAAAGTTATGCTTTACTGGGTGCTTGGACATTCGGGCATTGCAGGAAATGAGTTGGTTGATGAATTGGCTAGAAAAGGCTCAAGAACTCCTTTTGTTGGTCCCGAGCCGGATTGGGTGTTTCCAATGAACTTACTAGAAGAATTGTCTATGACATCTTCAGAAAGCTTTAGTGCAAGAACTGGCATAATACTAAAGGCCAAAGGCAGGCGAAAATACTTAACTGTAATTGCCCTAGCATTCGTCAGATGGAATTATTCAAGTTCAGTAGAGCTGTCATCAGAAGGGCTGTTTGTCTTCTTACTGGGCACTGCACCCTTAAAAGACATCTTAACGTTATGGATGTCACAAAAGATTCGCTATGCAGAGGCTGCAACTATACCAAAGAAACTGTCGCACACATTCTCTATGAATTCGAGGTGTTCTCCACCCACAGGTTCTAACATATGGGTCCACATGTGATTGAACCCTGGGAGTTGTATGACATTCCTGTCAAGTAGGTGCCTGCTCATTTTTACCTCGGCTGCTGGTATCTTTTCTTAGAGACTTTTACTTTTTGGGGTAATACAATAGACCTCCGTTCGATGTGCTATTCTCTCCTAGAGCCACCCTCCTTCGTGTCATTCATTCATTCATAACTAGTTTATGTTTAAAACAATCTGTGTCGTTTTTATAATATAGTTGTTAATATTTATTAATAGTTACAATTAATTTCTCTTACAGAATATGTTAATGCAAATAATGATTATTATGAATATGCAGTAAATTATATATGCATATTAAGATCAACAGGAATATAGGAAATTGAAATATAGGGAGGGTGGATTTGGGGAGACAATTTGGGAGTTGCAACATTGAAATCAAGTTTCAAATTTTTAATAAAATATGTTATAGCAATAATTGTTGTTTTACAACTAGAAATACAATCTAATTCACCATATAAATTATAAGCTTCTTATTCAATATCAAGCAAAGTCTTTCTTTTTTTAAGGTATTTCCTTTATCGCACATTATACATATATTAAATGTGGTATCTGATTTAAACTCTACTGGAAATTATGTGTAAATAAACAAATAGACGAACAAATATTGCTTGAATTTATATAATATCTAGAGATGTCTTATATTTCTGCAGATTGCAGAAGACACAGAACTCTTTTGCTTAACAATATACATATTTAATTTAATATTGATCATACACAGGAATAAACACCAAAGACTATATTTCGGGAAGTGTATCTTCTTATGCGGTTAACTTAATGAAAGAGCGATTTCCTTTCATTATCTATATAATTAGGCAGTTTTTTTCGTCAGTGAGTTTTTAGAATCAATCTACTAGACCTATTTGCAAGTCGATTCTGGTCGGACGGACTGATTTAAAGCACATGTCTTCCCTCGAGGACTCAGCTGGATCATCTGTGGACGACTTCCTGTGGTGCGAAACTAACCCCGTAAACCGAAAGGTAGGTCGGATCCTCACTACTGTTTCCTAGATCTATTATCAAAATGACTTTTCAAACGATCGGTTGCTACTTGGAGACTTGTACAATATTTGTAGCCAACTCGAGAATGCATTCAAATTCGAATTACGAGTATGTATCGAATTTATAGCTTGCAACATCCACTTCGACGATAAGATCTTGCAATTTTATCCAAATATCTTAACGGTAGAAGGTCGGCTGGCCAGTTCGGGGATCCAGGGTTCGATTCTCAGTTGAGGCAGCAAGGTTCTTCACAAGGGCTCCCGAACAAGTCAATTTTGTATGTTAGTGCAAAGATATCGGAGGTCTGAAAATGACCCTAGTACGACTAGTACGGATTCAGTGGATTCTGGAAAATTGAGAGCCGATTTCAAATTGAGAGGTTAACAACCACACATGATACTAACATGGGTAGGAATAGCAGTAGCAGGATTCTAATCTGAGGTAAAAATAGCAGACGGTGGTCAGTCAGATTGTCTGTTTCCCGCCAATCTGACATTAGAGGGTGGAGAATGAGGATGTCGAAGTCCACTTCGACGATAAGGTCATGTGTTCGGAGATACAGGGTTCAATTCCCGGTTGGGACAGCAAAGCTCTTTACAAGCTGACTGCAGAATATGCATGAAATCTTCTCAGCCATTTTTCATTAATCTTTTTTCCTAAAGAAGAATATCCACCAACATATTTTCCGAATATATAGGTAACGTGAAACCGGAGTCATATTTGAATCATGAAGAATGGCATTTTTTGACTGTTTCTAGCGTGTTCTTGGAATCTATTTTATGAAATAAAACTTTTATGAAATAAAACTTTACTTTTACTTACTTTTATGAAATAAAAGGCTTTATTTTATCTACAGATTTGTTCTTTTATTTACACATTTGTTTTTTTCTATTTATTTTTTTATCTACAGATTTGTCCAATAAATTGGATTAACTCGACTACTCAATCTAATCCAAATTCTGCTTGCTATTTTAATTATGGGATGTATAACTGAACCGGATGGTTCGAAGATTTGTATAATTTTGTTTTTAATCGAGGGGCACCAATATAACACTTTGAAGATAACAGTAAATGTTAAGTATAATAACAATAAAATAAATATAACAACAAACAATAAATATTGATATACTCAAGAACGCTTTCAAATTTTCCAAGTATGACCATTTTTCGAATTAAGGAATTTATAGCGGTTGTAGCAGTTTTGGCATTGTTCGAAAAATTTAGAAACCCAAAAATTAAAACAAAGGGCATAGACTACAAAATTTCACAAAAATATTGAATAACTCGAAAACGCATTCAAATTAAAATTAAAATCATTGGAATTCACAGCTCTCTTTAAATGGTTTAGGTAATATCCTCCGGAAATTTTTAAAATTCATTTTTTAAAAGAATATCCTTGACTTTCAGATTCGAGTTCAAATATTGAATTACTCATAAAATACCACAATGAGATATTAGAAAAACTTAAATTCACTTGTTTTATTATCGATTTCTTCGTCCAGTTATCCTAATCTTATTCCATCTTCCAGATCAACGGAGAAACCGAAAATTTTGGACATTCAAATAAGGCGTGTCGATATGAAAATATTTAAAAGAAAAACACCATTTTGACTCTCAGAAAGAGTAACAATAAAGATCAATCATGCATAAAACGTTGATTACGAAACACTCTCAAACTGAAATTCTATTTTATTAAAACATCTCTAAAATGCGATACATTTAGCGCTGATATTTTTTAAATTATCACAGTACTACATCAATTTATTAAACTGGGAAACTTAACACTTTTTTAAAAAATAAAATGCTATAAATGTACTGCTTCTATAAGTAAAATCAATGAATATTTCATTCATATCACTTATATTCCAGACTCCATAACTAAATAATTTTCTTTAAAAAAGTCTGTAATTTTTAAACAACTCGCCTTACAATCGCTTGATGTGTTTACTTTCTGCATTGTTAACATTAAACTTTTTTATAAAAATAGTCAAAGTTAGTGATCATTTAAAATTAAAAATATCGTAATTGCGTAGTTACAGAATGTAGATACACAGATAATATGTAAAAATAAACCGGTTTCATGAGGTATGCAGCACTGCAAATTTAAGCAATCTTTAGACATCACAATTTTTGCACACAGGAAAAAAAAATAGATGCCATATTTTATTTTGCAATGAGATGCGTGATCTCGTCATATATGGGTGTAACTATCATTTCAATTTTTATTTACATACTACTTAACATATTTTGATGAATTTTCTTTAAACATTTTACGTTATGATTTGAATAATTTATAAAATTTTCGAAACAATTTGCCAATTTTAACTTCGCCTGAAAAATGTTTGAAAAGTTAGGTCCTATACTGTTTAATATATTTCATTGTTTCATACCGGGGAACTCCAGAACTAATTGAGTGATATTATTCTTTTACATGCCCATATGTCCCCAAAACCGTCTGAACAACGTACTAAAATTTCGTATTGATAAAGTCATTTTTACGACAGCTATCGTGCGAAAGGTCAGACTGAATTAACAAAGTCATAAACACTTTACAACTATTTTGAAGAGTGTTAAAAACCAAATCTGAAATTGGTTCATTGCTAACAATTAAAGCTGGAAAAAACAAATATTTTCTTAAACATAACGCGATTTAATTTTTCTAATTTATTAGAGTTGATTCAAAGAGTCGCACTTAAATCGGATTCAAAATATTTCCCCATGTAACAGAGTAGCAAAAATGTAAAATGTACTCCATTTTATGCTTAAATCTGAGAAGTGTGTCATAAAAAATTATTAAAAATTTTATGAAGTCAGAAATTTATCAAAAACTCGTCAAAAATTTCGTTAAGTGTGTTGTTGTTGTTGAGACCCAGACCGTCCGACCTACCAGAAAGGTGTAAGGTAACTGCTTGGACGGCTGGGAAGTTCCACCCAATTCAGACCAGAGCCCAGTGGGGGAGGCATCCACAGGGACCGTATCGTCCTTCCCCTACCACCAACCTCTCAGAAGGACTTACGTACCCACATGTTTAACGTGATCGTACTCCGCATGAACAGGGCGGCAGTTGTAGCAGCGTGCAAATCCAGCGCGCAAACCACCAAGCTACCGCGCCCGAAATGAGCCAACAGCACGCGGTGTTCCCAGATGGTCACCCACCCAAGTACTAACCGCGCCCGATACTGCCTGACTTCGGTGATCTAACGAGAACCGGAGTTTTCAGCACGGTACGGCCATTGGCACTCGTTAAGTGTATTGTAGGTGTCACATTTTTTACCACTAGCCAATTTGAACGACTGAAGTGAAAATGGAAATGACATATTGAGGATACAACCGCTATCAAAAGAATAGGTTTTCATTTGCATCTGTATGCTAATATCAATAAATATAAATATATTTAACAAAATAAATAACTTTATGAAATAAATCGTCGAATTAAAGACACTTAATGGATATATTAACGATTAGTTGATCACATCTTCTTTCGCCTTAAGACATAAACAGTAGTCAACATAGAAATTATCATGTTACACAATACTGACTACTGCATAGTTTCCTTACGTTTACAAAATGAACCATTTTGATAGTCATTATTGAAATCAGAAAATATTTCTTCCGTTTGCAGACTGTTATGGAAACAGCTTCATGAGTGATCGAAATATTAATAGGAGTTTTCTTGTGGAAATTCAACAATTTTCCTTTCAAGCAGTTGGTTGAAATCCACATGAAAAAACACTCTCAGAGGTGGAAAATAAAAGGAAAAGAATTAGAGAGAAAGTATGGATAAGAATGGAGTTCGGTGTAACGTCCAATTAAAATAGGTGGATATTAATTTTTCATGAGTTGTGAAATATATATATATTTTTTTTTGCAAAGGAGAGTTGCTAGCAGTTATTATTATTTGCAATATTTTAATGAAAATTTCGAAGACGGATGATATACTTCTTTTACGAAAGGGAGTAGTCACTGTAGACTTCGTTGGCCTGGGTTTCAAAGGACCCCTAGTGACCACCTAAAAAACGAACTTGAAGATGCATAAATGAGGTTCGGGTCCCAAAATGGCGAGAATCGGAATTTAGTATTGAATTTCGCTTTAGTTTATTTCCTTTTTGCGCTTCTTCATTTGGCATATTTCTCAATACTTGTGTAGTGCATATATGACATTGCAGAAAGTTCTTAATACTGTTTCTGCACTTCCCATCAGCAATATCCAAGTGATTTTTAAATGTAGGTTTTTAATATTTTTTTCTTTATGTGCACGTGAATTTCCTAAAACTATCATTTGTATAGTTGATATGATGACAGCATTAAAATAATTGAATTTGACTGCATCACAACGTACAATAGATCACACAATTAGGAAAATAACCTCTTGTAGAAATATCACATCTTACCGAATTTTTTGTGATGCATTTTTTTAAAAAATTGATCACACTAGCCGCATTTGGAGTACACATAAACTCAAATATGTTTATGGATCTGTACATATCCTAATTTCAACAATAAAATCACTGAAGTGTGTACACTACTGACGTAAATAATTTATATATTTACATTCACTATTAACATTTCTGAATTCAAATATTAAAAATTCTAATACATTGTCGCTTTGTTTTCATTGAGTATATTCCAGCAAAATATATATGTTTTAAGTTCTGATGAGAGATGATTGGACATTATTCGCTCGTTAGCATATCTGCATGTGTATATCTACAGAGATCTACACAGTAAGACTTCATCGCAATTTAAAATCTGGTAAATGAATAACAAGAAAGATCAATAACTCATAAAGCATAGATTATGAAATACTTTTCAGCTGGCATGTAATTTTATTTAAGCATCTCTAAAATGTGATACATTCAGCGCTGATATTTTCAAATTGTCACTGTACTACAATATATTCTATATATATATAAAGTAGAAAAGTGTGACTCTATATATATATAAAGTAGAAATGTATGATCCACCATAACTGGAGAACGGCTGAACAGAGTTTCAAGAAATTTGTCTTGGTAGTCTTGATATCACCCCACAAAAAACATAGTCCATGTTTCGAGTTTCTACGACCAGTGGTTCTCGTGATATTAGTGAAAACCGACACTTTTCCCTAGGAGTTCTACTCTCTAACTCCATAATTCACAACAAAAAAGGTTAGATATTGTTGGTTTAAAACGTGAAAGTCAATTAAATCTCTGAGTTGTGTGGGAGTTTATGGAACGTATTAGACAATTTTGAAAATCGCAGGTTTGAGACATGAATTTAAATGGAAACGTTCACCATGGTTTATTTCTCACAGGCTTACTCAACAACGAAAAGTATTAAGAAATAACAAGAAAGATCAATCATGCATAAAGCATTGATTATGAAATACTTTCCAACTTTAATTTTATTTAAACATTTCTAAATTGCGATACATTCAGCGCGGTAATATATCACAATCGGCCCTATATGTTCCGATGTAATTTTTATCATAATTTTCTATGGTAAATCCCGAGCAACGCCGGGTAATCGCTGCTAGTTTATTATATTTGAAAGTTATCATTTTACACAAGTCTGAATACTGCATATTTTGCTTCCGTTTACAAAATATACAATTTTGTTACTCATTATTAAAATCATAAAATATTTCTTCCGTTTGCAGATGTTACGAACGCACCTTCACGAGTGATCGAAAAATTAATGGGATTTTTCTTGTGGAAATTCAACAATTTCCCTTCAGGCAATTGGTTGAAAGGCAGATGAAAAATACACTCTCAGAGGAGGAAAACAAAAGTGAAGGAATTTGAGAGAAGTACGTATAAGAATGGGGTTAGGTGTAATGTCCAATTGAAATAAAATAGGTAGATATTAATTTTCCATGAGTTTAGGTTGTCGAATACTTTTCTTGCAAAGGAGAGTTATTAGCAATTATTATTACTTGTAATATTTTAATGAAAATTTCGAAGACAATGGCTATTCTTTTACGAAATGAAGTAGTTGCAGTAAACAGTGTGGGGGTTGGGTTTTAAAGGTCCCCCAGTGACGAGTGAAAAAACGGCGCTGAACATGCATAAATGAGGTTCGGGGCCCCAAAACGGCAAGAAATGGAATTTAGTTTTGAATTTCACATTTATGAAGTGGAACGTAAAATTTATCATTTTCGCAATTGCACTTATGAAAATGTTGAAAATACGCAAAATGTTTATATTTAATGATTACAATATACACAATAAAACAATGCAGAATTGTGCATGCTAAATTTATAATGTTGTAAGTACTTCCTCATTGATAAGACAAGAAAGATCAATCATGCTTAAAGCATTGATTATGAAACACTTTCCAACTTCAATGCAATTTTATTTAAACATGTCTAAAATGCAATACATTTCTCGGTAATATTTTAAAACTTATCACAATACTACATTAATTTGTTATATTTGAAACCTTAAACCTTCATCGAAAAAAATTAACTTCATTCAAATGACGGCATTAAAGTATAAATTGCCTGGTTTAAACATATCTTAAATGTTATACATTCCTCGGTAATAATTTTAGAATTACCATAATACTACGATAATTTATTATATTTGAAAACTTCATCGAAAACAACTGAAATTCATTCAAATGACGTCATAAAAAAATAACACGCCTGGCTCTCTCTATAAAAGCAACATTTCATTCATAAATAATTCCCCCATTCATGTCATTCATCACAATACTATAATAATTTATTTTATTTAAAAATTAAGACCATTGAGTTGCAAGTAAGTAAGCTCTATGCGTAAAACTTCATCGAAAAATATCGTCCTTCTCTTTCTAAAATCAATGAATTCATATCAGCTAAGCAGACTCCATGGACTAAATGATTTTGTGTTTAAGAATTTCAGCGATTTTTAATACAACTCATTCTACATATTTTGCTGTTTACATTTTACATAGGTGAAAAATAGGCTTAATAGTAGAAATAATCAAATTTGGAAGAGCATTTAAACTGAAATATATTGTCATTGCGTTGTTTCAGTATGTAGATGCACAGAATTTAGGCAAAAATAAAGTAATTTTAGGACGGATACAACACTCAATATGAATTAAAAAGAACTTTAAAAATCACGATTTTGACACAAGATGGATGCCATATATCATTTTGAAGTGGGTCATGTGATCGTTTCATATCATGGACACGTGATCGCTTAATATAAGAGGTGTTATTATTATTTTAATTTTTATTTAAAAAACAACTGAATATATTTCGCTGAATTTTTTTTTATATATTTTATGGAACAATTTGAATATTGCCTAAAATTTTCGAAGCAATTTGTGAATTTTAAATCCGCTTAAAAAATGCTTGAAAAATTAGGTCCCATAGGGCTCAATGTATTCCATTTTTTCAACCCGGGTTCAATCCAAAACTAATTGGGTGATATTATTCATTTATATTCCCATAGGTCCTATAGACCGTCTGAACAACATACTAAAATTTCATTTTGATTAAGTCATTTTTACGGCAGTTATCGTGCTATCGGACAGACAGACAGACAGACAGACAGACAGACAGACAGAATGAACAAAGTCATAAACATTTTTCAACTTTGTTGTAAAGTGTTAAAAAAACAAACCAATGTAACTATATAAAATATTAGGTAAATTATTATTCTTATGTTTTTAGGTGCAGTGAAACTTAGATTATCCAAACTAACTCCGATGGCAGTTAGAAAGAAGATGATTAGATAACATTGATATCAATTTTGTAAAATCCTATAAGCTCATAAACTCAAAGTTATAAAGTTATTAAAAATAACAAGCATATTCGTAAAATATTTGTATATTAACAATCTCAGATCAGTATCTATTAACCATTCTGAGTGCCAACCCTTATTTTAATTTTTCATTTTTGGCATATATTTATATTTTTAACACTTTACAACAAAGTTGAAAAGTGTTTATGACTTTGTTCATTCTGTCTGTCTGTCTGTCTGTCTGTCTGTCTGTCTGTCTGTCCGTTAGCACGATAACTGCCGTAAAAATGACTTAATCAAAATGAAATTTTAGTATGTTGTTCAGACGGTCTGTAGGACCTATGGGAATATAAATAAATAATATCCCCCAATTAGTTTTGGATTGAACCCGGGTTGAAAAAATGAAATACATTGAACCCTATTGGACCTAATTTTTCAAACATTTTTTAAGCGGATTTAAAATTCACAAATTGCTTCGAAAATTTTAGGTAATATTCAAATTATTCCTTAAAATACATAAAAAAAATTTCAGCAAAATATATTCAGTAGTTTTTTAAATAAAAATTAAAATAATAATTACACCTCTTATATGAAGCGATCACGTGACCATGATATGAAACGATCATGTGACCAACTTCAAAATATAATACGGCATCCATCTTGTCCCAAAATCGTCATTTTTAAAGTTCTTTTTAATTCATATTGAGTGTTGTATTCGTCGTAAAACCTCTTTAATTTCGCTTAAATTCTGTGCATTTACATACTGAAACAACGCAATGACAATATATTTGAGTTTAAATGCGCATCCAACTTTGATTATTTCTCTAACGAAGCCTATTTTTCACTTATGTGAAATGTAAACAGCAAAATATGTAGGATGAGTTGTATAGGAATTGCTGTATTTTTTTAATGCAAAAGAATTTAGCTCATGGAGTCTGCATGGTTGATATGAATGAAATATTCATTGACTTTACCGAGAGAAGGACGATTTTTTGCGATGAAGTTTTAAGCATAGAGTTAAATTACTTATAGCTCCATGGTCTTAAATTTTAAATAAAATAAATTATTCTAGTATTGTGATGAATGACATGAATGGGAAATTATTTATGAATGAAATGCTGCTTTTTTAGAGAGAGCCAGGCGTGTTATTTTTCTATGACGTCATTTGAATGAATTTCAGTTGTTTTCGATGAAGTTTTTAAATATAATAAATTACCGTGGTATTATGATAATTCTAAAATTGTTACCGAGTAATATATCACATTTTAGAGATGTTTTAACCTGGCAATTTATATTTCAATGCCGTCATTTGAATGAAGTTCATTTTTTTCGATGAATGTTTAAGTTTTCAAATATAATAAATCAATGTAGTATTGTGAGAAGTTTTAAAATATTACCGAGGAATGTATTGCATTTTAGTCATGTTTAAATAAAATTGCATTGAATTTGGAAAGTGTTTCATAATCAATGCTTTAAGCATGATTGATCTTTCTTGTTCAAATATATTTTTAAGTACATCTTGCTAAATGCTTTGTCAATCAAGCACTAGTGAGCTATATTTGATAACGGGTTATCCGTATCTAATACTTATGCAATGGATTAAATATAATTATTATTTACCATAATTATTATTTACTATAATTATTATATGGTAAATTGTAATTATGGTAAAATTATTATTCATCATGATTATTATTTATTAAAAGTATTATTAACCATAATTATTATATACCATAATTATCATTTACCTTGAATAAGTTTCACCAAGTGAATCGCTATTCAAGTACGGTTGAATCGGCCGAGATTGACAGGTCCGTAAACCGGGTTTTACATTTACTCATTAAAATTATGATTTTCAAAATAAGGTTCTTACACTGCTTGGTTAATAGAGTACTGATTAACCTTGGTTAATAGAGTACTTATTAACGTTGGTTAAGAGAGTACTGATTAACCTTGGTTAATAGAGTACTGATTAAAATTGGTTAATACAGTACTGATTAACCTTGGTTAATAGAGTACTGTAACCTTAGTTAACATAGTACTGATTGAGTTCATTTGACTTTCATTTGACTGATTAACCTTAGTTAACATAGTACTGATTGAGTTCATTTGACTTAACCGTCATCCCTGTTTGAACACTATGCAGAAAATGAAGGACCAGCAAGATGCGTTTAAAAACTATCCTGAAAACAAGTTGAAAATTATTTATCGAGAAATACATTGTACATCCCAATGTAAAAATTGACTTTAAATGTAAATGTAAGCATTTGACTGTAATTAATAACATGCTATATTCGGTGAGTTAAAAGTTAATTGAGAATAAAATGTGAAGCCTGACTTACCTTGGTACAAATATTTGGAAATTTTACACTAGCATACACTATTTGCATCCTAATATTAATGCATTGACCCTTATATGAGAATTTCAAGTGTCATCGCCAAATAGCCATTATTTTGGAACATTAGATATTGCTCCATATCGCTCGAAAAGAAAATAACATATTTTCTTAATTATGCAACAGTATTTATTATTATTTAATTAATAAAATAAGAATATCACATATTTATATTTATTATCAAATATTTAATAACAAATGTCACATATTTCTGATTGCTTTGAAATATTTCACAGAAAGAAATTTTTAAGCAAATGATTTTTGTGCATTAATGAATACCTTGCTCTTCAATGTAATTATCAATGATCACTTCATTTTAAACGTGTTCATGTCCCTTTCTCCTTCAATCTCATATGGGATAATGCAATTTTTGAGCATCACTGCATCAAAGTTCGGACAAGGTGGGAATCCTGTTCAAATAATTTCTACATTACATAAAGCGGATCTGCAAAGAAAACTCTCATTAATATTTTATAGAATATATTGTGTAGCTTACTTTCAAACATAGTTACAAAACATAAAATTTACAAAAAATTCTTTCGCAGTCATCGTTATGCCTTTTAAATGCAATTAGTAATTCCAAAGTAATTTAAAAAAAATATTTTTGTTTCTATTTTCAATGCAATAGCCCAAATCCCTTTTCACCCCATAATGCCCAAGAATGCACATTTATTCTATGCATACATACTCTTCAAGGGCATTTCTGACAAGATATGTGTACATTTAGTTTAATTTGTAATTTCACCATTTATTATTGTTGATTTTGACTTATGAATAAAATTTAAAAATTAAAATCATTTTATATAAACAATCTTGTATAAAATATTAAACTAACAGTTCAAGTTATAAACGAGAAACAGGCATAGCACGGATGTTTCTAAGCTAAATTGACTTTCAAATGTGCCATTTTACTTTAAATTATGGATTTTATTTCTAACAAAAATGCAATAGCAATGTCTTATCGATCATTGCACAACATACAAGAGTCCACATTTTGATTTGCACTGCAAATTTGAAATTATTCTGAGTATTTTCAATAGGAAATTCTTAAATGGTGCTCAAAAAGCTACAAAATGATTCTGTTTTGAATATAGGTCCTTATTTTAATAAGCACTGAAAAGACTGAACTAAAATTTTGCACACCAGGGCTTCCGATAGGGCTGGATTAAATATTGTCAAAATTATCCCACGTTTCAATTCACAGTTTTTTCTTCAAATACGATTTTCTTAATTAATAATTAATATTATAAATTTGTTTGAAAATTAAAAATAGATACATTTTGTTAATGGTATTTTATATTACAATATAAAATTATATATTTGTGTTAGGCTAATTATTTCAGGAAATATAAAAGAACTGTTGCACGAATTTAACACCAGGAGCTTAAAATTTTAAACAGTCATAACTTTTCAATGCCTTGAGCAAAATATTTTCATTTTATATGAATTTTGGGTGTTTTGACCTGGGAAATAAGAACTTGCTATCGAAGGGTGGTCTTAGCGTTTTGAAAAATACATTTAGTGCAAAGTTCAAATGAAGGCGACCGTTCATGTAAATTAATTGTCCATTTATTAATAGCAGACATGATTTCCCGTCTAATTATATATCTGGTTTTACTGTACGGCCCAAGGAGCAGGAATAACGTTCGGTGTTCGGTTTTTTTAACTGCCAATACACTTTAAAGTTGACTTATTTTGAAAATTCAAAATATTTCCAGAATACACTATTTTTACGAATAAAATTTTGTGAATTTAGAATATAAATCCTCGATGTGACCTAAGTCAACACATTCAAAACTTAGCATATCTTAGCCATGCATATACGTGATGTGAGAGAAAAAAGTAGATATCTATATTCCAATACTTAAATTTTATACATATGTTGCAGCTCTGTCAAGAAATTCGTATATTAAACTTTAAATACATATATTTATATATTGAAATATATATAAATATAATATGCAAATTAAATTAAACATACGTGCGCTTAATGTTTATCAGTGTAGTGTAATGGGTTTATATAAAAACGCTTATTGTATTCACTAACATTAGCTTGTCAAATGGGTAAATTGATGTTTTCTTCTGGAAAAATAAACACATTTGACATGGACAGCATATTAGTTTCTCTACAGTCTTTCAATTTTGAATTGTTTATATTTGCATTGATTTTCATGGCAAAAAATTTTGAAGTGGAGTCCCCTCTTGACATTCTTATAGATTCATTAACCATATTATTTAGTCTGCTTTTATTTTAATACAAAATACAAAACAAATGGTACTTGTGCAATTTACCGATCTTCATTGGCTCACTTTAAACATTACCACCATTTACCAAATTATATTTTCTGTTTTCTATCTATGTTTTACAATTAAAAATCATACGGTTGTCAAGGGCATAATGTTAACAATCATGCTTAAAGCATTAATTATGAAACACTTTCCAACTTCAATGCAATTTTATTTAAAAAAGTCGAAAATGCAATACATTGCACGGTAATATTTTAAAACATATCACAATACTGCATTAATGTATTATATTTGAAAACTTAAACCTTCATCGAAAAAAATGAACTTCATTCAAATGACGGCATTGAAATATAAATTGCCTGGTTTAAACATCTCTAAAATGCGATACATTCAAAGGTACTATTTTTAAAACTATCATAATACTGCGATAATTTATTATATTTGAAAACTTCTTCAAAAACAACTCAAATTAATTCAAGTGACGTCATAGAAAAAATAACACGCCTGGATCTCTCTATAAAAACAGGATTTCATTCATAACTTTCTCCCATTCATTTCATTCATCACAATACTATAATAATTTATTTTATTTAAAAATTAAGACCATGGAGCTACAAGTAAGTAAACTCTATGCTTAAAACTTAAATCGAAAAAAAATCGTCCTTCTCTTCATAAAATCAATTAATATTTCATTCATAACAGCCATGCAGACTCCATGGACTAAATTATTTTGTGTTAAAGAAATACAGCAATTCTAATACAACTCATTCTACATATTTTGCTATTTACATTTTACATAAGTGAAAAATAGGCTTCGTTGTAGAAATAATCAAGTTTGAATAATCATTTAAACTGAAATATATTGTATTGGCGTTGTTTCAGTATGTAGATGCACAGAATTTAAGCAAAAATAAAGAAGTTTTAAGACGGATATAACACTCAATATGAATTGAAAAGAACTTAAAATATCACGATTTTGAAACAAGATGGATGACATATATAATTTTGAAGTTAGTCATGTGATCGTTTCATATCATGGTCACGTGATCGTTTCAAATAAGAGGTGTAATTATTATTTTAATTTTTATTTAAAAAAACTACTGAATATATTTCGCTGAATTTTTTTTTTATATATTTTATGGAACAATTTGAATATTACCTAAAATTTTCGAAGCAACTTGTGAATTTTAAATCCGCTTAAAAAATGTTTGAAAAATTAGGTCCCATAGGGCTCAATGTATTTCATTTTTTCGACCCAGGTTCAATTCAAAACTAATTGGGTTATATTATTCATTTATATTCCCTTAGGTCCTACAGACCGTTTGAACAACATACTAAAATTTCATTTTGATTAAGTCATTTTTACGGCACTTATCGTGCTAACGGACAGACAGACAGACAGACAAACAGACAGACAGACAGACAGACAGAATGAACAAAGTCATAAACACTTTTCAACTTTATTGTAAAGTGTTAAAAAACACGAAATATTGTGAATCGCAATATATTAAAAATGCATAAAAATACAAAAAATTTAAAAGTTTTAATTTACTTTTTATTGATTTAATGTTTAACACTTTACAACACACGTAGTTGAAAGTGTTTGTGACTTTGTTCATTCTGTCTGTCAGTCTGTGCGTCTGCCTGTCTGTCTATCTGTCAGTTAGCACGATAACTGCCGTAAAAATGACTTTATCAAAATGAAATTTTAGTATGTTGTTCAGACGGTCTGTGGGACCTATGGGAATATAAAAGAATAATACCACCCAATTAGTTTTGGATTGAGCTCGGGTTGAAAAAATTAAATACATTGAACCCTATGGGATCTAATGTTTCAAACATTTTTTAAGCAAATTTAAAATTCACAAATTGCTTCGAAAATTTTAGAAAATATTCAAATTATCCCATAAAATATATAAAAAATTTCAGTAAAATATTTTAAGTATTTTTTAAAATAACAATTATTTAATATAGGGAGAAAAACAAATTCAATTAAATTCTGACTCTCATGATAACGTCCAGAAAGAAAAAATAGATATATTATGTAATAAATATCTTTCCGAGAGTTTAAGTATTTTAAATATGCGAAAGGTTTCACATTCTAAAGTAAATATGGTAGATAACAATTTTTCAAATTTTTAAATAAAATAAATTATTATAGTAATGTGATGAATGAAATGCTGCTTTTATATAGAGACGATTTATATTTCGATGACGTCATTTGAAAAAAGTTCATTTGTTTTCGATGAAGTTTTCAAATATAATAAATTATTGTAGTGTTATGATAATTTAAAAAATATTACCGATGAATGTATCGCATTTTAGAGATGTTTAAACCAGGCAATTTATATTTCAATGTCGTCATTTGAATCATGTTTTTTTCCTTCGATGAAGTTTTCAAATATATTAAATAAATGTAGTATTGTGATAATTTTAAAAATATTATCACATTTAGAGGTGTTTGTATAAAATTGCATTGAAGTTGGAAAATGTCTCATAATCCATGCCTTATGCATGATTGATCTTTTTGTTAAATATCCATTTTTCCTTCATTTTCAAGTTTTAAAAATGAATTTTTTCATATTTGGCAAATTTCTATTTAAAAAACTTTGACTTGCTTTCTGGTGATTAAAGTTTAAAATATAATTTGTTTACTTTTCAGGAATTTAAATTTTGAAAATATTTTACTTAATATTGATGAATTAAATGTTTAGAATGAATAAAATATAGCTTCTGTTAATTCTCGATAATTCTAATTTTGAAATCCTTTACACATTTAATTTACATTCGCAATTTAAATTATATGTTACTGTTGCAATTTAAATGTTTTAAATAATAATGTTTGCTTTCAATAATTTTAATTTGATATTCTTTAAATTTCTCGTTAAATGATTTAAATTTAAAAAATGTTTGCTCAATTTTATTGTTGTGTTACAAAGAGAGATTTTTTTTAAATCAGCCAAATGTTGTTTACACCATTTTCTTGAAAGTAAGAATAAAATAAGGAGTTTAGAGGACACATTTTATTGATTGGAGAAAGAGTTTGCTGAAAAGCATCTCATGGCTTTTCATTAGTTCCAGACACATAATTTTTTCCAGATAAGAATTTAGGCGGTTTAATCTCATATTTTGATTACATGCATGTTAAATGCATCTCTCCCAAGCGTATAAAATTTTAATTTTTTAGTAGAAAACTCTAGAGAGGAACCTAACATTTCGAGCAATTTTTCAAAGTGTTAATTATGAGGAAAACATCAGAAAACGCAAAATAATTTCTTCAATTTCTTCAAATATTTTTAATCGTACATAAGACATCAATAAATCAAAATGTCTTAAAAGGTTGATTTTTTAAAAGGAAAAATGTACAAAATCCTATGTTGCCCAATTTTTCCCCATATAGAGGATCAAATATGTTACCCCTCCTTATTTTACGGTTGACAAAGTTCACAAACAAGTACGGATTCATCGTCGTCACTATCTAATTACATGTGGACCCACTCTTTACACTCAGTATATAAAATCCAGCCCTCATTTTAGGTTGAATACAGTTCATTCTAATTTAAACATGCTTGGACTTTATGTCCTTTTATTTTCATCCGTTTTATAAATATTTTCTTTTAATTACTTGCTTGTTTCTTTTTCCAGTGGTTTTCTTCTCTTTTCTTTATTTAACATTTCTTCCCTTGTTATATTTTTTTTCGCATATTTTGCCTTCTGAGCCTTTTCTACTGATTTGTTAAGTTCGTTCTTGAAAGAAGATGATGTAAATATTGAAGTTTGACTCATTTTGTGTTGCTTCTTCATATATTTTGCTTTAGGAAGAGTTATTCATATGACCACAAAACATCCAAGAATATTGAAGTTTAGCTTCTGATGGCATCAGTAGTAGAATATGCCGTTATTTTCATTAATCGGATAATTGATCAGCGTGGTGTTTCCATTGATTTTTAGTGTTTATGACCGGACGGGGTTTAAACAGTTCAGTATCAAGTAATATAAGCCCGTTCCGCCCCAAGCAGTATAAGCCCACTCCGTCCCAAGCAGAATGAGCCCTTCCAACCTAAACACATTTTTGAGAAAAAGCGATATGACAGTCTCAATTTTTTCTTGATCGCGTCATGCAGAAATATACTGAAAAACATGCTGTTTTCAGTGGGTTAAATGTAAATTGAGAAATATTTTTAGATTATTACAATTGCATACAAAATTTGGATTCATGTTTCGAAAACCTGTGTCCACGATGAGCACTAAAACATGTCCTTATTGAAAGACGTACAGTGTGCGAATGACGAGTTTCAGAGATTTCCAGCCGCTCCCTGTGCACTTTGGAGGAAATAGGCCCTCTACCCCGTTCTACTCCGTTATTCTATTCCGCCTAGTGACAAAATTAGTTCCCTAACCGATTACATCATATGCAGAAATTAAATAATTGGATTGCTAGTGCAGCACTCGTCTACTGAAAGTGCCATACATTATAATTCGTAGATCATTTTTTTTTTGAGTATATACATGTATGGAGGTCAGTAAACTATACAAGTATTCAAAAATTAATTTTTTATTAACATTCCTTCTTTCTTTATTCTTTAATAATAGCTTGTAAAGTTTATTAAAACAGTATTTCTTTAAAATTGCTACTATGTCCATCACGCTGAGAATTTTAAACCGATTGGCTAATGTAAAGTATTTTAATAAATTGCTTTTACATTCATGGTGAAATCTAACTCTCATTTTTCGACATTTATTATTATCATCACTCATCTTGGATTACCTTTTATTTTCATCGGAAATAAGTCTTTGAAAATCTGAAATGGCGAATTACTCAAGTTAAGCGCAAATTATATTATTACAATATTTTGCATTTCTAATATTTTCCAGAAACGTGCATGGAAAAATAAACATAAAATTATTTAAATACTTTGCTATCTTTAAATTTGTTTATTGTTCAACTAAATTTCATCTTTTCACTGTGTCATGCTATTGTAAAGAAAACATATTGTTTATTTTAGTGAATGCACTGACACTATTGTCATTGTTATGATACTATTTACTGAATACTATTGTTTACTTTACAGAATATATTATTTACTTCATTTTATACTTTAACTGAAAATATGTTAACAATTTACTGAGTATGATTTGTGAGGGAAAATACGATAACTCAGTAATTAATGTGTATATCATTCTGGCGTTTTTATTTGCAGACTATAACGAATTATCCGTATTCCTAAGTAAACGACAGTAGTATAAATACTACTAGGCTGAGTTAATCAATTCCTAAACCGAAATAAAGCTGCCAAGCATACACAATGATAATTTTCTTTTCAAACGACAAGCAGTTGATGATTGAATCCTTGACTTATATAGTGGATAAGAAATGGATCATGTTGCCACAAGCTACGTTACTCTTAGCATTATAGGAGGCACAATTTAGATCGGAAACCCATTGGGTCTGGTAACCGCAGGAATAGTATCATTCTTCACCTAAACATTTCGATGATTGCTTAGTATTTATTGCCGAAAGTCCTTCAAAGAGATTTGTGGCAGGGACAGGAGGATACCGTTCTTGTGGATGTCATCCCACTGGATTGCAATCTGTAATGGATGATACTGCCGCAGCAGTATAAACATATACTACTTTTAGGTATATGCTACTTTTAGGTCCACATATACCACTTTTGGGAATAACGGACAATCTGTGGCTTAACAAAGAAAGGCTATCGGTATATGCGCTGTTTCAACTCAACACAATTTTATAAAATATCAAATTTTCTTAAATGTGTCGACATGTTCCAGAGAGTTGCTACATTTATTCCTAAAATTGCAGGAGCGTATTACATGGGGAGAAAACAAAATTATACAAATTTTAACAAACGTGTAATCACAATCCACCAACGTTGGTACAAGAATACAATAAAATAAAAAAAAATATCGATCGTTAATTTTTTTCATCGTAAATCCTAAAATATAGCATGCTAACTTCGATGGTTATATTAAACGGCTAAGTTTAATAATAAGCACTTCGTAGCTTATGAGTTTATCCACCAACTTTGATATTAAATAATGAGCTTTACAACACGTCACTTGATATGTATTATGTTTTCAAAATCATTTTATTAACTGCAAATTATATTTCACATAATCAAATATTTAAATAGCAATAATTGTTTACCATTGTTAACGTGCGAACGTTTCAAAAATAATTCTCTCCATAGGTTTAATATGGTTACATTCGACCTCAATTATCTTAATAAACAGATAGAATTTTACATTCAGGCCCAGTCATAACCCGTAACTTTGTAAATTTTATATGTGTTCAAAATTTTGTTAAAATCGCTTAAATAGTCACTGAGAAATAGCGTCAACGACAGAAACGTATTTGAGTCAATAACAAGGAAGTTCCAATCGTACCTCACTGCGCTTCAACATATAACACAACTCAATTTCCACACCGTCTATTTAGAAATTCTCACCGCCCCACCCCCCGTCCCATTATACATTAGATTGAAAATCATATTTCCCAGATCCACATATAAAATTTCAGAAGCAGAGTAATTACAAGAAAATATTAGAATGTGGAGATATTTTTCAATATTAATACCACAATTAGTATCCTAGGAATATTAATTATCCAACGCAAGGAAATAACAATAAAGTTCAATCATGTATAAAGAATTGATTATTAAACATTTTCCAACTGAAATGTTATTTCAACATCTCTAAAATGCGATACATTCAACGCTGATATATTTTAAATGATCACAGTACTACAAAAATTTATGATATTTGAAAAATTAAAACTTTATCGAAAAAAATGGAATTTATACAAATGACGTCATCGAAATATAAATCGTCTGGCTAGCTATGTAAAAGCAATGAATGTTTCATTCATGTCACTTTTATTCCAGACTTCAGAGCTAAATAATGTTGCGCGAAAAAAAATCAGCAATTCTTATACAACTGATCTTACAATCACTTGTTTACATTCTGCATCCATTAAAATTAGGCTTCGCTGTAGAAATAATGAAAATTTGATGATCATTTAAACTCACAAATATTGTAATTGCGTTGACACAGAATATATACGTACAGAAAATACGCAAAAATAAAGCGGGTTTGGGACGGATGCAACACTAAATATAAATGTAAAGTGACTTTAAAAATCCAGAGTTTTACACTGGGAAAAAAAGATGGACGCCATATTTTTTTGAAGTGGGTCACGTGATCTCTTCATATAATATCGGTGTAATTAATATTTTAATATTTATTTACAAAACTACCCAACATATTTTGATGAAATTTGTTTTATATAAACTCTATAACAAAAAAATCGACTCACCAAGAACGAATTGTCCGATTGTGATAAAAATTGGCGTATGTGAAGAACATACATAGAAAAAGAAACGATTAAAATTTCAGAACAATGTAATGATTTAGAGTTTGACCGTATACAAAGGGATGAAGTCAATGAGGCATTGGTCCACCTCTGACCTGGATGCAAGATGTCACCCGGCGTGACATAGAGACTGATAAAGTACACGGATGGAGTCCTGCGGAATGTCTTGCTAAATTGTCTCCAACTGTCGGGCTAAATCGTCAACATTCCGGGATTGTTGCAATCGCCTTCCCATAGTGTCCCAAATGTGCTCTATGGAAGAGAGATCAGGAGACTTAGCTGGCCATTGAAGTACTGGGCAGGCTTAAAGACAATTCATAGACATGGTTCGCGCGTTGGATTTGCACGCTACCACAACTGCCGCCGTTTTCATGCGGAGTACGATCACGTTAAACATGTTGGTCCGTATGTCCTTCCGAGAGGTTGGTGGTAGGGGAAGGTTTGTACGGTCCCTGTGGATGTCTCCCCCACTGGGTTCCGGTCTAAATTGGGTGGCACTTCCCTGCCGTCCAAACGGTTACCTTACACCCTTCAGGTAGGTCGGACGGTCTGAGTCTCAACAGCAACGTGCCGTGTGCGGCCGGGCATTATCTTGTTAAAAAGTAAACCCGGGGTGTCGCAAAAGGAAAGGTAACACAACCGGTCGTAGAAAGTTGTATACGTAAGCTGTGCTGTCTGTGTGCCAGAACGATTACCAAAAGGGTCCAGCTATCAAAGGAGATGGCACACCAGACCATAACTCCCTGTTGTGGGCATGTGTGCTGTGCGATAGTAAAGGCAGGATCCCCACGCTGCCCTAGACGTCTCCAGACACGTCTGCGGTTGTCGTCAGGACACATTTGGAAACAGGACTCGTCACTAAAGACTCAAAATGTCTTTCATACGAAATTTCATTACAATCGGGCAACTCCTTCTTGGTGCGTCGATTTTTTTGTTATAGAGTGTATTTTATGGGATAATTTGAATATTTTCTTAAAATTTCGAAGCAATTTGTGAATTTTAACTCTGCTTAAAAAATGTTTGAAAAATTAGGTCCCATTGGGTCCAATGCATTTCACTTTTTTAACCCGGATTTAATCCAAAACTAATTGGGTTATATTATTCATTTGCATTCCCATATGCCACACAGACTGTCAGAACAATATACTAAAATTTCATTTTGATAACGTCATTTTTACGGCAGTTATCGTGCTAACGGACAGACTGACAGACATAATGAATGAACAAAGTCATAAACACTTTTCAACTTTGTTGTAAAGTGTTAAAAATTAAAATTGCATGAAATACTTATATTTTGATATATTTGAAAGCAAATTAATGTGAGGGAACTGGATTTCAGATAGTGCAAAACTCGTTGAAATGAGAGCTATTTTATCTTCCCTGTGATGTCAAGATATTGTGATAATATTTTCTATTTTGCGAAAGAACCAATATCTGTGAAAATCGCTCAAAATTGCGCTATAACATAAAATAACTAAAAAAAATAATTCGGATTTTAATAAAATTCATCCCGAGGTATCTTGAAGTGTCGCTGCATAAATTGTTTTACTGTGGGTTGTTTAGATTTTTCGCTACGCAAATAACAGACAGATAAATAAATCAACAAACAGTCGAATAATCAGATATTTTTTTATCCCTTGTAGCATTCTAATATTGGAACAATACTGCATATTGGAATATACTTTGCCTTTCATGGGAACTCTTTTCAATGGAACGCCAATAATACTGGGACAATGCCCAGCCCTGAATATTGCTAAATATTGGAATTACAATATTATAACAATATTGGCAAAATTCAATGGAAATATTCTCAATGAAATATTACCAATATATTACCAATATATTACCAGTAAATATTACCAGTAAATATTACCAATGTTGAACCAATGGGGGAAATATTACCAATGTTGGAAATGTATTCCTTCAAATATTGGCTAAATTTTGGAATTACAATCTTGTTAAAATATTGGTGTTACAATGCAGCTAAGTCCTATGAAACACCAATATCGTCTCAATATTTCTATACCAATATTACTGGGTAGTAGTTCATCAACGTATTTAAAAAGAACTGGTGGTAATTGGAAATATAAGTAAACGGTGTAGTTAATTCCCCCAAAGCAAAATGCATTTTTAGAAAATTGATATTCATTTTCCAAACTAATAAATTTTCATTGCTCAGTTTTCATTTTTATCTTGCACTTAGTTTTCATTTTTAAGAAAATGACATGCGTCTGTATAATGTTCATTTTTTAAGCTAACTATAACAGCTGGCTATTTACAAATGCTAATTTCATTCAGTGATCTTGCATAGCACGATATATTTCGTGAAAACTGTAAAAATGTTTAAATTTTATATTTGAGTATTGTGGGGGGATAACCTGAATTGTAGTTGTTCCTTTATTTTAAGTGAAATGGTCTTTCTGATATCACATATATCATATCTTGTTAAAGATAAAGTTTGCTGTCAATACTAACAGTAGTGTTTTGAAAACAATTGACAGGTATATATGTAAAATTTGTAAGCATATATAAATATTTAATACATTTTAATGACTTTACACGTCAATGTGCTATAATTTATTAAATATTTATAGTGATAAATCACTTCCATTCTTCATTTATAGCAGCTAAAATTAGAGCTATTCAGATTTTACCCATGGCAGTTAACAAGATTATGTTAAAAATATTAGTATGTGCATATTTGCTTCCTAATATATCTTTATCAAATATGTCAATAAACTTTCTTACAAAATTTATATTTTCTAACATGCTTCATAAATATTTATAAAATAAAATAAATAAAAATCAGCTTTACTCAACTGTCTCATAATAAAATCTATAAATCATAAACTCTTTTAAATTCGGAATTGAAAAAACATTCCTAAACAAAT
This sequence comes from Amaurobius ferox, assembly GCA_951213105.1. Taxonomy (NCBI): domain Eukaryota; kingdom Metazoa; phylum Arthropoda; class Arachnida; order Araneae; family Amaurobiidae; genus Amaurobius; species Amaurobius ferox. The sequence continues at coordinate 77,969,739 of OX578146.1, read as the reverse complement.
ACTAGAGGAATGAATAATGGTATAATAATTACAACAAACGGAGCCTTACATTTATCACTTTAATATATGAATTTTATCGAGCATATTCAGTATGCCTGACAATTTAGGTAGCATGAAATGATTTATGTATCCTTTTTGTAAGTGGTTACATAATGCCCATTAATAAAAACGAAGCTCCTTATTTATTTTCTTAATGAAAGAAGATAGAGAGAAGCGTAAATTGGTCTCATGAAAATAAAAGCAATTTGCAACACAATCCCAATAGGATATATTTAGGTTATTACTTTGGATTTTACCTATGAATGAATATAACAACAAAGTGAATAAATAATAATATTCAAATAATATATAGCGCAAATATACATAAGTAAATATATAAAAAAAACAAGGAAACTAACATAAGGGTCATTTTCTCTAAGCGGACTTTTTCACCTTTCTTGTTACAATATTTTTTTTCTATTTTTCAACCTGTTTTCTGTATTATAGTTTAACGTACGTGGTTTAAACTGAAACAAAAATACCAGAGATGATTTTGGGGAAATTAAATAGAAAATGCAAATTTTTATTTTCGAAATATATATAACATATCGAGACATATCATAACATATCGAGACTTATCATGACATATCATAACATATTGAGACATCATAATATCGACACACACACACACATATATATATATATATATATATATATATATATATATATATATATATATAAACAGGGTGTCCCAAACAGATTGAAACGCGCTTTAATTCTTTACCTGTTGGAGATAAGTGGGCATTGTAAATTGCAAAAATGTTGAAAGTAAGGTAGGAAAGAAGACGACGTTAATGAAATAGTCATCCCATTCATTTTCCAAAAGTTACATATTTTTAATTTTTATACGCCCCCCCCCCCCACACAGACAAATTTTATCAATCAGAAAATTTTTATTTTTAATGTAACAAGATCATTAAAAACAACCGCATATCTATATACCGCATATATATATATATATATATATATATATATATATATATATATATATATATATCATATAAAACGAAGTGAAAACTTTTATACAACGGAAATTCTTATACTTCAAGTGCTGGCGCAAAGCAGCACATGCAAAAAAAGTATCATATAAGATTCAAATAAAAGAGGGAAACGACCAATTGCATAGCATAAATGGCAGAGGTGGATTGCGACACCTCTTTCCCGGTTAGAAGCGTGCTTTTAAGCCCGGGCAACATTCCCGGAACCAATGCCATGCAGTGGCCTATCTTCCGGATATGTGTGAAGTCAAAGACACCGAAAAAATGCGAAGCAAAGCATCTAGAAGCGACCACAAGACCAGAAACGACCTCAAGACTAGAAGCGACCATTACAAGACTTTAGAAGCGACCATTGCAAGAGAAAGGGATAAAATGTAATCAGTTGAAGTGCATTCTGACGCTTCAATCAGAAATCTGTTATCAACGTGCACCAGGGTGCGCTGTCCACACATGGTCCCACTAAGAACTTAAAGTGTTACTGCAAACATCCGCTATATCTCTAAAGTATGCATGTTTTTTCTTTTTCTGTATTGAAAATTGAATTATAATAATATTTCAGGAAGTTTTCGGGATAATTTCTTTTTATTGCTTCTTCCATGATATTTCTGTTATGAATGATACAATCAGTCTTGAAAGTATTAATACGTTGATTTCTCTTGAGGTGATTGATGACAACATTTCTAAATATGTTTTTAGTTAAGTTGGATTTCCAGTCAATAATGTGGTTAATTTTAATATTGAAGTTGTTTCTTTTGTCAAATAAAAGAGTATATGTGCCATAGCGTGTTTAAAAACACGCTTCTAACCGGGAAAGAGGTGCGCAATCCACCTCTGCCATTTATGCTATGCAATTGGTCGTTTCCCTCTTTTATTTGAATCTTATATATATACATATATATATATATATATATATATATATATATATATATATATATATATATATATATATATATATGTATAAACTCAAAAGACAGTAACCCTGAAAACCTTACGATCAAGATGAAAACAAGAACGAAAGGAAAACATACGGGCCAGGAACAATAAAATGGCCAATGAGGAATTGCGGACCTCACTTAAGTCCCGATTACCAGCCGGCTGCGCGGTCGCGACACCACTCCCGGAAGCCTGCACGCATCCGTAGTTAACCCCATTGTGACCACGAATAAAGAACATGAAAGATCCAAAAGTCAAAAGTATCAAATTTCAAATTATCAAAGTATAAAATCTCGAAGTGAAAAGTCAAGTTCCCGTTACTCTAAAATTATTTAATAAATCTAATCAACAATTCTAAAAAACAATTTAAATACTCTTTTACGTTACATATAAAACATTAAAAACATATATACAATACAAGCGGTATTATAAATTTAAAAACATATAAATCACCAATACCATAAAATTTTTAATTATCTATATCGCAACTTCAATCAATATTAAATACATTAAAATAATACATCTCACGTACACCATCAACCTTTACAATACCTCTCAAATGATCAGCCTCTTCAAAGTCAACTTCAACCTCTCTACACTGCCAGGCGAGTAGATACAGTTATGGTCTATTGCTCTTATACGGTTTTTCCCAGTAAGTTTGCGTTGCCAACTTCATTGTAAGTTATTCAAGAATACCCAATATCTTGTTCAAATGAGATCTCTCTTGATATTTACATGCAGAGCCTACTTGTCTTTTCAGGAAAAGACGTGGATATCCTTTCTCGATTGCCATCTCAATGAATGCCATGTCTCGCTTTTTTCTTATTTCCTCGTTATTAATAATACGTAGATGTCTCAACATGCCATTTCAAATAATATTTCGAAACATTTGTTTAAGTATATTGGAATCCCATTGCATCAAGTTGTTGATATTAAACCTGAAGGTAGTACGCTTATCATATATGTCGATCTCAAGTTTGTTTTCTTTATTGTAGGAAATGTTCAAATCTAAGAAAATAATGCTTCCATTATCTTCCAAATCTGTTTTTATCAATTCCAAGTTTTCTGGGTATACGCTGAAATCGAAGTTGTACTTTGGATCCGCTGTTGCAATTAACAAATCGTCTACGTAACGAAAAAAGATAATTTCGTTATTCAGATGTGAAATATTTTCATATTTATATAAATACAGGTCTGCCAATGCTGGTGAGCTACCCCCCCCCCCATGGGAATGCCTGATTTTTGTTGATAAAACTCGGTTCCGTTGTACATAATGTTGTCATATATAACCAAGTTTAGCATTGCTTTGAATTTACAGCGATCCATTAATGAAGCAATTCGAATTCTTCAAATAGTTGCAATAAAAATTCGTATAGGACCTTTAAGTTGACACAATTAAATAAATCTTTAAAATCATACGAATTAAAATATAATTTATCTTGATGTTCATTTAAAACCTTTACGACTTCTTGACTGTTGTTAATGATGCAATTTCTCATCTTTTTGATCTTTTTAATTATTGGCTGTAAAATCTGTAACAGCATTTCATTTGGCCCAGTAAGGTAAGTTTTGATGCCTACTGTTACGGGTCGAAATTTCACTGGGGTTTTATGCAATTTTGGTATCATTACTATGTACCGGAAGCCTGCATTCATTAATGGATCGCTGTAAATTAAAAGCAATGCTAAACTGGGTTATATATGAAAACATTATGTACAACGGAACCGAGTTTTATCAACAAAAATCAGGTATCCCCATGGGGGGAGGTAGCTCATCAGCATTGGCAGACTTGTATTTATATATATATGAAAGTATTTCACATCTGAATAACGAAATTATCTTTTTTCGTTACGTAGACGATTTGTTAATTGCAACAACGGATCCAAAGTACAACTTCGATTTCAGCGTATACCCAGAAAACTTGGAATTGATAAAAACAGATTTGGAAGATAATGGAAGCATTAATTTCTTAGATTTGAACATTTCCTACAATAAAGAAAACAAACTTGAGATCGACATATATGAAAAGCGTACTACCTTCAGGTTTAATATCAACAACTTGATGCAATGGGATTCCAATATACATAAACAAATGTTTCGAAATATTATTACTTTCCTTATATGTACATAATGTATAAGGAAAGTATGTACATAATGTATAAGGATGGGGTCGAAAATTCGAATTCGAGTTTTCGACGGGAGAGCACGTTACAAGCATCCCTGATCACGAATCAAACATTTTTGAAGTGATGGCTGTGTGTGTGTGTGTGTGTGTGTGTGTCAGTGGGCCTGTGGAGACGATAACTGACGAACGAATAGACCGATTCGAACCAAATTTCATACAAAAATCACAATCTGTAAACACCTGAAGCCTATTGTTTGTATACGCAATCGAATGCTCAGAATCCCCCTAAATTTTCGAATGAAATTTTGAAAAAATCGTCAAAATATCAAAATCAATAATAAAGTTACGTAAATAGACATTTCTTATGTAATTTTTCATTAGAAAACGATTGACATAAATTTTAGAACGCTAACATGAACCGTTCTCGAAATATTGCACATTTTTCAAAAAAATTATCAAAAAGTCATATAAAATAGAAAAAAAAATATTTCCTTTTGAGAAACATGTTCACTTTTCATATATAATATCATGCGATAAATTGGGTGACATCATTCTCGTGGATCTAGCTCGTTCCATTCATGATAAAAGATACTTTGAGTAATACTTTTGCATTTGAACGCCAATTTATCTGCTGTAAGAATAACGTATTTCTTCGTCCATAACGCTTGGCGAGATTTTAGCGACGAAATTGGCGGAATGTCGCCAACTTGGCGACTTTTTGAAATGTTGCCAAATTAACGAAAATCTCACCAAATGGATAAAAATGACGCTAAATCAATGAAAATGACGACTAATTGTGGAAAATTCTATATCTAATAAGTTATATAATATATAAATATATAATAATAGTTATATAATATATGTCGAAAATTCAATATCTAAGAAGTTATATATATATATATATAATTTATTTCTTCGTCCATAACGCTTGGCGAGAATTTGGCGACGAAATTGGCGGAATGTCGCCAACTTAGCGACTTTTTGAAATGCTGCCAAATTAACGAAAATTTCGCCAAATGGATAAAAATGACGATAAATCAATGAAAATGACGACTAATTGTCGAAAATTCAATATCTTGGAAAGGATATTAGTATCTACTAGAAGAAAAACCTATTTATTTTACTGTGAAAGTAGTAAATTCATTTCATTATATAAGGAAAGTCATGTGTTGCCCACAACAGATTTTTAGAAATGGCATGTTGAGACATCTACGAATTATTAATAACGAGGAAATAAGAAAAAAACGAGACATGGCATTCATTGAGATGGCAATCGAGAAAGGATATCCACGTCTTTTCCTGAAAAGACAAGTAGGCTCTGCATGTAATTATCAAGAGAGATCTCATTTGAACGAGATATTGGGTATTCCTGAATAACTTACAATGAAGTTGGCAACGCAAACTTACTTGGAAAAACCGTATAAGAACAATAGACCATAACTGCATCTACTTGCCTGCCAGTGTATAGATGTTGAAGTTGACTTTGAAGAGGCTGATCATTTGAGAGGTATTGCAAAGGTTGATGGTGTACGTGGGATGTATTATTTTAATGTATTTAATATTGATTGAAGTTGCGATAGAGATACTTAAAAATTTTATGGTATTGGTGATTTATATGTTTTTAAATTTATAATACCGCTTGTATTATATATATGTTTTTAATGTTTTATATGTAACGTGAAAGTGTATTGAAATGGTTTTTTAGAATTGTTGGTTAGATTTATTAAATGATTTTAGAGTTACGGGGACTTGACTTTTCTCTTCGAGATTTTATACTTTGATAATTTGAAATTTGATACTTTTGACTTTTGGATCTTTCACGTTCTTTATTCGTGGTCACAATGAGGTTAACTACGGATGCGTGCAGGCTTCCGGGAGTGGTGTCGCGACTGCGCAGCCGGCTGGTAACCGGGACTTAAATGAGGTCACAATCCTTCATTGACCATTTTATTGCACCTAGCCCGTATATTTTCCTTTCGTTCTTGTTTTCATCTTGATCGTAAGGGATTTCAGGGTTATTGTCTTTTTATATACTTTTGTGGTTATATACTTTTGTGGAGTGTGTTTGCAGCAATATGCGCATATTCTTCACAATAAAATATATAGTACTTAATGAATTTTGTTAGATTTTTTCAAGCTGTATGTAATTTTTAAAGTTTTTTAAATTATATATATATATATATATATATATATATATATATATATATATATATATATATATATATATATATATACAGGGTTAATAATATTAATGGAAATGCACGTTTTGAAATCTCCTGAAGTCATTACCACACTCTTGGAAATATTATGTCCTTTTATTTGTTTGTATGTCCGGGAGGTTTATACCTAAAAACACAAGAAATAATGCCACATCGAAATTTCATATTTAACAAGTGTATGCAAAAAGTACAATTTGATAGATTTGGGGTAATTTGAGTGTATATAACACAACTTTCTGATAAAATACGTTAAAAATGTTCGTTGGAGAAAAGACGATTATTCAAAGTTAAAAGTAAATTCCATTCCCTTTATTGTAGCAAGTAGAATTGAATAGAAGCAAATAGAATAGAAATATTTGATCATTCTGAGTGATCCAGTCTCATCCCCGAAAATGCATATTTGTATAAAAGATCAACTTTGTAGGACATGGTATTGCGATAGACACAGTTTGAATGTTACAATAAAAATTTAAATTTAATGCCTATTGGATGACACAAAATATTTTTATCATATTTGCCTGTTAAAAAAAGTCTGATGTGAGCAGCAAATGGCTTTCCTGGCATATTCAAATTCCTTTTGTATCATTTAATTACGCATTAAATTTAGTTTTATTGCCGAAAATAACATGGGTACTATTTTGATATTATATCCAATTTTTCGTTTTATTGCATCTTAGTTTCATTTGGCAACTAAATTATCTTTAAATTCCTTAGGTTATCAAAATTCCAAAAAATTCAATATCTCGAGAACGGTTCAGTCGTATTCCCCTATTTGTCAAAACTTACCTGAAGAACACGTACGTAATTAATGTATTTTAAAAATTTTAGTCACTTATTTCAGGTTTTCACTATCTTTGCTGGCCATTTTGTAAAATAGAGTCATAGAGTCGGTTGTACTTTTCCGAATCATATCAAAAGCAAATCGGCATCTGGATAACCATCAGGAGACTTAATTGCTAAGTTTTAAAAAATTTTATATAACAGTTTTTTAACTACAGTGAAAATCGTCTTCATTCCCCAAAATTAAAAAATTGAATATTCCAAGAATGGTCCATCTTAAAGTAATGAGGCGGATCATATCCCTTTTGCTGTCAAAAATTACGTAAAAATCAAGAATTTATTTGATACATATGAGCATATGTAGTAATTTATTTTAGATCTGATAGTAATTTATTAGATCTGTAGTAATTTTTTTCAGATCTGATAGTAATTTATTAGATCCGTAGTAATTTATTTTAGATCTGATAGTAATTTATTAGATCCGTAGTAATTTATTTTAGATCTCATAGTAATTTATTAGTTCTGTAGTAATTTATTTTAGATCTCATAGTAATTTATTAGATCTGTAGTAATTCATATTAGATCTGACACTAATTTATTGGATCTGTAGTAATTAATTTTAGATCTGATAATTTATTAGATCTGTAGTAATTAATTTTAGATCTGATAGTAATTTATTAATTTGTAGTAATTTATTTTAGATCTGATAGTAATTTATTAGATCTGTAGTAATTTATTAGATCTGTAGAAATTTATTTTAGATTTGATATTTTAAATCTGCGCATCATTTCGCAAAAGAGGCAGATTATTATTTTCTGAATCTTACCAAAATCTATCTAGCACCACAGTATCCCATAAGCAACTTATCTACCAAATTTTGCGTAATTTGATCAGTTAGTCTGTAAGCTAGAGTGGATGCATACGACTTTTGAAGGTCATTTCGCAAGAAAAAGGCTGGTTCATTTTTCCTGAATCATACCAAAATCTAATCAGCACCAGAGTAACCAACCAGTAAAGTATTAAACAAATTTTGCAAAATTTTGTTTGGTAGCTTTTAGCTAGAGTGGATGCATACAATTTTTGCGGGCCATTTCGCAAGAAAGGTAATTTCATTTATCCCGATTCGTACCAAAATCTAATCAGCACTAGGGTCACTTACAAGTGACTTACCAACAAAATCTTATAAAATTCGGTCAATTAGTTTTTCAGTTGCCGACATTGTGGTTGAACAGTCAAGGCAAGCGTTTCCAAGCCATCGTTCGGCCACAGCGTTGTGGGTTCGAATCCCACGTAAGGCATGGCTGTTGTGTTGTTGTACGCAGTGTGTTCCGTTCCCCTCTGGTGCGCCTGGGGCAGCGTCCCCGGACGGCTAAATGGTTCACGTTTCTGGCCGATGTTAGGCGAATGATGAATGTCAAGTGTCTGGCCATTTGGAAAAAAAAGGTTTTCAGTTAGAGTGGCTACAAACATTACACAGAGAGACTCCCAGACACACAGATACACACACACACACACACACACACACACAGAGAGAGAGAGAGAGAGAGAGATTCATTCTAAAAACATCTTTGTCGTGTTCTATAGGTCTTGAAACGTGTAGATTCATCGAAAACTCGAGTTGTGATTTTCGGTATGGTTCCAATATTTTCCCTATACATTACCATGTATTGCAGGGGAAATAATAAACATGGCGAGCTTCATGCTATCACTTTTTGAGATATAACACACATCGAAGGTATGCTGTTGGCACATTTCGGGCGCGGTAGCCCGGTGGTTTGCGCGATGGATTTTGCACGCTGCCACAACTGTCTGTTCATGCAGAGTACGATCACGTTAAACATGTGGGTCCGTAAGTTCTTCCGAGAGATTGGTGGTAGTGGAAGGAGGGTACAGACCCTGTGAATGACTCCTCCACTGGGTTCCGGTCTAATTTGGGTGGCACTTCCCGGCCGTCTAGACGGTTACCTTACACCTTTATGGTAGGTCGGACGGTCTGGGTCTTAACAACAGCAATTCATCGAAGGTAATTTACATTTCTGTCATCTCAACAAGTTCTTAGGATAACTACTAGGAATAGTGGGAATTTTATTCTGGACGTAATTACTTAAAAATATCCACTTCCATTCAGAAAGTGAAAATGTTTAAACTTTTTTTTTTCTTGCGCACAAAAATTCCATATTTCGTTAACGACGCATGTTAACACTGTAATACATTTTTATCAATTTGACGGCATTTCCATCAATTTGGCAACATTTAAAATGTCGTTCATATGGCGATACCCTGCCAAATTTGTCGCCAAAATTTCGCCAACGGAGAATTAAGTTACTCCTATAGTAGTCTATTGGCGTTCGAATATAAAACTATTACCCAAAGCATCTTCTCTCAAAGTATATTCTCATCTGAATGGAATAAGCTAGATTCACGGGAAAGATATTAACAAATTTATCGCATAATATTACATATAACAAGTAAACATGTTTCACGATAGTTAATATATATTTTTAATTTCATGTGGCTTTTTGATACATTTATTTGAAAAATGCGCAATATCTCGAGAACGACCCATGCTAGTGTTCTGAAATTTATGTCAATCGTTTTCTAATGAAATATTGTATAATAAGTTATTTCTTATGTAACTTTGTTAAAATTTTAATTTTTTGATGATGTTTTCAAAATTTTATTCGTAAATTTGGGGGGGGGGGGGTCTTCCTGACATTCGATAGAGTTTAAAAAGAATAGATTTCCAGCGTTCACTTATTGTAATTTTTGGACCAAATTTGGTTTGAATCGCTGCATTTGTTTGAGAGATATCGTATCCATACTCGCGCACGAACATCACCGCAAAAACGCTCGATTCACATTCAGGGATGCTTGAAACGTGCTCTGCCGTCGAAATTTTTAACCCTGTCATAGTACTTTCTGTATACATTATACTATGTATATAAGGAAAGTAAAAATTAATTCACGATATTAAAAAAAATGGCATTTATTTGTATCAAATCAGAATATTTGTGTCAAAATCAGAATGTAGCTAAGTTTGTGAAATTTAAAAAAAATCCTTTTGTTCCTACAGCAGTAAATTGAGTTCAAGAGTCTTGAAATATAGTAAAAATCTCCCCACGTATGGCCACGCTGACCAAGTTTTCAGCGGAATTATGACTTGTTATTATGAACCATGTTCTATTTATTTTAAATTGCTGCGTTCGCATTGAGTAGCGTTCTTGAGGTTGAGCAATCTACAGACCAAAAACACACATTATATTTTTATTCCTTATTTTTAGTGATATATATTTTTTAAATATTTGTGGCAGATAAGAAAAAATTTACATTTTGCGCCCAAACACAGAATTCAAACTGGCCATCCGTGAATAACGGAAAGTAGTTTGTTATTTTTCCTCCAGTACGGTCTAAATTACCTTTTTTTTCTATCAAATGGCCAGGCACTTAACTTATCACAATTCGCCTTTTTGTCAGCGGCCAGAACGTGAACCATTTAGCCGTCCTAGAACGTTGCCCACGCGCACCAGAGGGGGCCGGAATACACTGCGATCACAACACAAACATCCATGCCTTACGTCGGACTCGAACCCACAAAGCGCGGTCGAGCGATTGCTGTGGAAACGCTCGCCTTGACCACTCGACCACAACGTCGTCGGTCTAAATTACCAAACTTTATAACCTGATTTAGATTAAAAATACACTTTGATATATTTTTGGAAATTATGATAGTTTTCTCCTAATTTACTTGTTGATCCAGTTATCTTGACCAGATCCACTTGCTGTAAGTTGTTTCAGCTTCTTTTGTAAACCTACTTAGAGCTGAAATGCACTCATTTAATATCCTGCATAATTACAATGCATGTCCTTTATGTTATTCAGTTCAATATATGTTTTGAACTGAATAACATAAAGGAAGTTTTTCCTTCAGTGTGTTTTAGTATATTACTTATAAAACTTTGAACGGTTTCGTTGAGTTGTTTTACATATATGTTCATTGTATTAACTATAAATGTAAACTAAATTAATAATTACAAATAAATCATATTCCTTTATGTAGATGTATAAACTGAGCCCTATACATTATGTATAAACTGTAAAAAAACATCCATCTTACTGTCCTGTAGTATGCAGAAAATTTTCTTGTAACATAAAGAATTTAACAGGAAAACGGTAACCTGACAAAGATTTCAGTTCTCTGATTCGATTGGATTAGCTTAATTAATTTTCCATTTTAATTACCCTGCAATATATGGTAATGTAAAGTATTGAAATCGTGCCGAAAATCGCAGCTCGAATTTTCGACTGATTTACACGTTTCGAGACCTCTAGAATACGAAATTACTGTTTTAGCGTGTCTTTTGAGTGTGTGTCTATGTGTGTGTCTATTTGCCTACCTGAGCAGGTTTTGTATACAGGCTAACTGAAAAATGAATTGATTGAATTTTATAACATTTGGTAGGCAAGTCCCTGGTGGTTGACACTGGTCTAATTATATTTGGGTACGATTCGGGATAAAAGAACCTGCCTATTTTTGCGAAATGACAAGCAAAATTCGTTAAATCTTAAAAGAAAAGACTTTATAGGAACAAATATATCAATTAGATGTTAATTTTATACGTAATTTTTGACGTCGAAAAGAATAAGACCAACCTTATTACTCTAGATCTAGCCGTTCTCGAGGTGTTTTAGTTTCTTCGCATTTTCGCATCGCTACCGTGAAAATAAGTCCTGTTACCAAATGAAAACGAACATTTATTTAAAAGTGCAAATTTAGTGTAATTTAAAATAATTATGTCTGTGATTTTGTGCAATTAAACTTAATTTAATGAATTACTAAGAAATATCGAGAATGTGAATATGAGTCTGCAGGGTAAGTCATATGCTGCCCACATCAGATATTTTATCATGCAAGCCACAATACAAAGTGATGAAGACATGTTTCATGAACACCAATATCAAAATCGGGAAGACATTCTGAGGGATTTACGATATATATACTTACATGCAGATCTCTAAGTATACCCGGAATTCAAACGCAGTTACTTTGGATCTAAAGGCCAAATGGATTGGCATAGACCTTTGGATCTAAAGATACTATAATTGTTTGGCCACAGGTGGGATTTTCAGCTCGCAGAGGATCGCTTATGGATATAATGTCTATTTTCGTGACATTAAGAAATCTTAGATAAAACAAGAGAGATCAATCATGCTGAAAGCATTGATTATGAAACACTTTCTAATTTTAATGCAATTTTATTTAAACATGTCTAAAATGCAATGCATTCCTCGGCAATATTTTAAAACTTATCACAATACTACATTAATTTATTATATTTGCAAACTTAAACCTTCATCGAAAAAAATGAACTTCATTCAAATGACGGCATTGAAATACAAATTGCCTGGTTTAAACATCCCTAAAATGCGGTACATTTCTCGGTAATAACACTCTCTATAAAAGCAGCAATTCATTCATAAATAATTTCCCATTCATGTCATTCATCACAATACTATAATAATTTATTTTATTTAAAAATTAAGACCATGGAGCTACAAATAATTAAACTCTATGCGTAAAATTTCATAGAAAAAAATCATCCTGCTCTTTGTAAAATCAATGAATATTTCATTCATATCAGCTATGCAGACTCCATGAACTAAATGGTTTTGTGTTAAAGAAATACAGCAATTCCAATACAACTCATTCTACATATTTTGCTATTTACATTTCTCATAGGTGAAAAATAGGCTTCGTTGTAGAAATAATCAAATTTGGATGAGCATTTAAACTCAAATATATTGTCATTGCGTTGTTTCAGTATGTAGATGCACAGAATTTAGGCAAAAAAAAAGTGGTTTTTGGACGGATACAACACTCAATATGAATTAAAAAGAACTTTAAAAATCACGATTTCGAGACAAGATGGATGCTATATATCATTTTGAAGTGGGTCACGAGATTTCATATCATGTTCACGTGATCGCTTCATATAAGAGGTGTTATTATTATTTTAATTTTTATTTAAAAAACTGAATATATTTCGCTGAATTTTTTTTTTTTTACATATTTTATGGAACAATTTGAATATTAACTAAATTAAGCAATTAGTGGATTTTAAATCCGCTTAAAAATGTTTGAAAAGTTTCCCATAGGTCTCAATGTATTTCATTTTTTCAACCCGGGTTAAATCCAAAACTAATTGGGTGATATAATTCATTTATATTTCCATAGGTCTTACAGACCCCGTCTGAACAACATACTAAAATTTCATTTTAATTAAGTCATTTTTACAGCAATTATCGTGCTAACGGACAGACAGAATGAACAAAGTCATAAACACTTTTCAACTATGTTGTAAAGTGTTAAAAAATATATTTGTGATATATTTTGTAAAACAGTTGTGGACTTAGACATTTTAGAATGTACTTGAAGTGAACTACGTATGTCCGGAGATCCTAATCATCGTAAAAATCTGATGTAGGCAGCACCAATTTATCTCTACAAATTGAAGTTCATTTTTTCTTCACTTCTTTCTCAATCAATTAAATTGAGGTTAAATGCTCAAAATAAAATGAATTCTTACTTGATGTTACATTCAATGTCGAATGGTAAAGCATATTTAACTATATATATATATATATATATATATATATATATATATATATATATATATATATATATATATATATATATATATATATATATATATATATATATATATATATATATATATGCTGATAGACATATTTAAAAACTGGTTATGACTTTGTTCATTCTGTCTGACTGTCTGTGTGTCTATCCGGTCACACGATAACTGCTGTAGAAATGACTTTATCAAGATGAAATGTTAGTATGCTGTTGAGATGGTCTGTTGAATGTCTGAGGAACTAAATGAATAATATCACCCAGTTAGTTTTAATTTGAACCCGTTTTGAAAAAATAAAATACATTGAACCTTATTGGACCTAATTTTTCAAACATTTTTTAAGTGAAGTTAAAATTGACAAATCGGTTCGAAAATTTTAGGAATTATTCAAATTATTCCATAAAATCTAAATTAGCAAGATATGTTCCGTAGATTTTAAGTAAAAATTGAAACAGTAATTTCAACCATATAATATGGAGAGATAATGAGACCCACTTCAAAATAAGATATTTCATTCATGTTTTTTCCCAGTATCAAAATTTCTTTCAAATTTTCTTTTTTTAGAGTTCTTTCATACTTACATTTAATGTTGCACCCGTCCTAAAACCGCTTTAATTTTGCGTTTTTTCTGTGTTTCTATATTTTGTGCCAACTCAATTACAATATTTTTGAGTTTGAATGATCATCAAACTTTGATTATTTCTACAACGAAGCCTAATTTTAATGGATGCAGGATGTAAATAAGTGATTGCAAGATGAGTTGTATAAGAATTGTTGAATTACTTTCATTCAAAATTATTTAACTCTACAGTCTGGAACAAAAGTGTATGAATGAAATATTCACTGCTTTTACATAAATGGCCAGAATAATAATTCGATGACGTCATTTGAATAAAGTTCATTTTTTCGTTTCAAATATAATAAACTATTGTAGTACTGCGATAAATTAAAATATATCAGCACCTAAAGTATCGCATTTTAGAGATGTTTATATAAAATTGTATTTTAGTTGGAAAGTGCTTCACAATCAGCGTTTTATGCATGATTGATATTTATTGTTTCATTTTGCATATGTTAGAAGTACAATGCATTTCATAAGTAAATAATTTTCATATGCAAAATTTATCTGATAATAAACAATTAAATTTAAATGGCACATGCACTGTAAGCGGGTGAGTTATGAAGGATTATATTATTTTGATTTTTTTTCTAAAAAAAGCTAAAATGAAGGCTTTTGAGATCAATTTTCTTATGATTTATTTAAATATTACATTACAATTATTTCATAAAATCACTTTGCTTTTCCTGGAATGATATGATATGTTGTGCATTGGTTGTACGATATACAAACTGATATAGTGTACATTGATACACTCATATAGGATATTTTGTAAAATATATTTATACATATATCCATAAATGAAAATTAATCATTTTATAAAATCTGTTACAGTTAACTGTTTTTATTGTAACACCACTATCAAATGTTCTTTACTTATAATGCGTATTAAATTATTTTTTATTTTTAAGGACATACAATTTTTTCTGTATCCTTCTCAATTTAATCGAAAACTTCTTTTTTTACCGTTCACAAGTTTATGTAGTACTTTATCGTGACATATTTTCTGAAAATTCGTAATATTGTTTAAATTTAAATTGCATCATTATAAATAAGTTACTAAAATTACTGTTAATAGTTTTATTTTACTGAAATGGTCCTAAAGATTTTTTAGTGTATAGGGTGTCATCTTTTAATGTAAATTATTATGTAAATACATTTAGAAATCTTTAAAGAAACATGCATATACAAACACTTCCTCGTATAAATAATTATTTTATACATTTAGTGTTTCCATAGGTTATTCTACGTTCACTTATTAAATGGTACAAGTATGATAATTAATCAGCAAAATTTTTCATCTACATTGTCCATTATTTAGAAGGCCTAATTTTACCCCATGTCAGTTAAAAAAATTAAACACATTTCCCAAATATACTAATGATGTCTCTTTTAGAACTTAATATTTCTAGAATTATCTTTAAATATTTTAAATGCGAAATGAATAAAAATTCGCTTTGTGTAATTTTCTCATGTTAGAATCTATAAATCACAATGCTGTTTAACCCCGAATTGGAAAAAATAATTTGAGCAAATAGAAAAATGAAAAATGATATGATTATTATAACAAATGGAATCTTACGTGTATCACTAAAATATGGGATTTTTATCCAGCATATTCAACATAAGACAATAAAATGTTTTATGTATACTTTTTGTAGATAAATACATAAAGCCCATTAATAAAAGATGAAAAGTCGGTGTTATTTATTTCCTTAATACAGGGGATTGGAAATTATTTCATGAGCATTAAAACTATTTCCAATGAATTATCGACCGTATTAAAATTATTTAATGTATAGCATGAATAAAAATATTTATTTTAGGCCAATGACACACGAGCGTTGTCACACGCGCGGCCCTACCGTGCTGAAAACACCGGTTCTGGTTAGATCATCGAAGTCAAACAGCATCGGGAGCGGTTAGTACTTGGGTGGGTGACCACCTGGGAACACCGCGTGCTGTTGGCACATTTCGGGCGCGGTAGACCGGTAGTTTGCTCGCTGGATTTGCACGCTGCCACAACTGCCGCCGTGTTCATGCGAAGTACGATCACGTTAAACATGTGGGTCCGTAAGTCCTTCCGAGAGGTTGGTGGTAGGGGAAGGAGGGTACGGTCCCTTTGGATGCCTCCCCCACTGGGTTCCGGTCTAAATTGGGTGGCACTTCCCAGCCGTCTAAACAGTTAACTTACACCTTTCTGGTAGGTCGAACGGTCTGGGTCTCAACAACAACACGGCGTTGTCTCCGGTGGACGCTGCGTGCTGGGGGTAAAAGAATGCCTAGAGCTTGCCACACGAGAGGGTGGACGTTTTCATGTGACGAGTTCTAGCCATTCCTCCCAGCAAGCAGCATCCACAAAACGGACGGGAGACAACGATCGTATGTTAACAGCATACATATATATGTATGGGTTTCAGCTGGTTTCCGAGACATCATTTTTCGGCATATCATGTTTAATTATAAAGATATTTACTAATAAAAATATTACGGCAGTCATAAGCAACGTATTTAAGCAGAAATAGAATAGCAATTCAGCATAGAGCTGAATTAACTCTGGATCCCAATTATCAATGCAAGAGATTTAATAAAAATAAGAAATAGTTAGAAATTGAAGAAACATAGGGTTATATATGCCCAATTCTGGGATTAATAGTCCATCTGGGTGAGCTAATCAGAAAGCAGAATGAAGAAAGCTACGCTAATCAGAAACATTGAACAAATACACAAAACTGGAACTCCGAGCCAACGGCCGTACCGTGCTGAAAACACCGGTTCCCGTTAGATCACTGAAGTCAAGCAGCATCGGCCGCGGTTAGTACTTTGGTGGGCGACCACCTGAGAACCCCGCTTGCTGTTGGCACATTTCGGGCGCAGTAGTCCGGTGGTTTGCGAGCTGGATTTGCACGCTGCCACAACTACCGCCGTGTTCATGCCGAGTGCGATCACGTTAAACATGTGGGTCCGTAAGTCCATCCGAGAGGTTGGTGGTAGGGGAAGGAGGGTACGGTACATGTGGATGCCTCCCTCACTGGGTTCCGGTCTAAATTGGGAGGCACTTCCGGGCCGTCCAAACAGTTACCTTACACCTTTCTGGTAGGTCGGACGGTCTGGGTCTCAACAACAACAATATTGGAACTCCCGAAAACGCAACAGAATTGTGCCAACAAGGTGTGCCAACAAGTTCGAACAGAATTAAACGACTCTCAACAAGATTACGAAAAAATAAAACGACACTCATGGGTCTAAAGGCTGAGAAATGGAACAAATATGAAATATCTGATGTGGGCAGCACATGACTTCCCCTGCAGACTTAGATTAACATTCTCTTTATTTTATTTAAATTTATTTCACTTTTAATTCAAATTTCGTTTTCATTCGGTAACCGGACTAATTTTCAAATGTGGCGTAGAGAAAATAGGAAAAACTAAAATATTTCGAGAACGGCCAGTCCTAGTGTAATGGGGTTGGTCTTATTATTTTCGTCGTTAAAAATTATCAAACGAGCATTTAATGGATATATTTGAGTATACCTAGTTCTTTAGTTTAGATTTTGACGATTTTTGAGGGCCATTTTTCAAAAAAAAGGCAGGTTATTTTTTTTCGAATCGTACCAAAATCTAATCAGCACCAGGGTAACCTACAAGTGACTCATCTACCAAATTTTGTGAAATTCGGATCATTAGTTTTTCAGTTACAGTGGATACAAGCTTTTGAGGGGCCATTTCGCAAAAAAAGGTGGGTTCTTTTATTCCAAATCGTACCCAAAACTAATCAGCACCAGACTCGCTCACAAGTGACTTACCTACCAAATTTTGTGAAAGTCGGTCTATTAGTTTTTTAGTTAGAGTGGATACAAAATCTGCACAGACAGACAGACACACAGACACACACACAGACGTCACGCTAAAAATGTTTTTTTCGTATTCTAGAGGTCTCGAAACGTGTAGATCCGTCGAAAACTCGAGTTGCGATTTTCGGCATGATTCCAATACTTTCCCTATACATTACCATGTATTGCAGGGAAAGTAAAAATCTGATGTGACCAGCACATGACTTTCCCTGCAAACTTATATTAACGTTCTCCTTATTTTAATTAAATTTATTTCACTTTTATTCAATTTTTGTTCTCATTCCGTAATCGGGCTTATTTTCAAAGGTGGTGTAGGGAAAGTACGAAAAACTAAAATATCTCGAAAACGGCTAGTCCAAGTGTAATGGGGTTGGTTTTATTCTTTTCTTCGTTAAAAATTACGCATTAAACACGCATTTAATGGATATATTTGAGCATACGTAGCTTTTTAGTTTAGATTTTGACAATTTTTGCGGGCCATTCTGCAAAAAATGGCAGGTTATTTTTTTCTGAATCGTTCCAAAATCAAATCAGCACCAGGGTGACCTATACGTGACTCATCTACCGAATTTTGTGAAATTCGGATCATTAGTTTTTCAGTTACAGTGGATACAAGCTTTTGAGGGGCCATTTCGCAAAAAAAGGCGGGTTCTTTTATTCCGAATCGTACCCGAAACTAAGCAGCACCAGCCCCGTCCACAAGTGACTTACTTACAAAATTTAGTGAAATTCGGTCGATTAGTTTTTTAGTTAGAGTGGATACAAAATCTGCACAGACAGACAGACACACAGACAGACAGACACACAGACACACAGACAGACACACAGACACACACACAGACGTCACGTTAAAAATGGTTTTTTCATATTCTAGAGGTCTCGAAACGTGTAGATCCGTCGAAAACTCGAGTTGCGATTTTCGGCATGATTCCAATACTTTCCCTATACCTTACCATGTATTGCAGGGAAAGTAAAAAAAATCTGATGTGGGCAGCACATGACTTTCCCTGCAGACTTATATCCACGTTCTCTTTATTTCAATTAAATGTATTTCACTTTAAATTCAATTTCCGTTCTCATTCGTTAATCGGACTTATTTTCAAAAGTGGCGAAGAGAAAATACGGAAAACTAAAATATCTCGAGAACGGCTCGTCCTAGTGTAATGGGGTTGGTCTTATTAATTTCGTCGTTAAAAATTACGTATTAAACGAGCATTTAATGGATATATTTGAGTATAGCTAGTTCTTTAGTTTAGATTTTGACGATTTTTGCGGGCCATTTGGCAAAAAAAGGCAGGTTATTTTTTTCGAATCATACCAAAATCTAATCAGCACCAGGGTAACCTACAAAGGACTGATCTACCGAATTTTGTGAAATTCGGTCCAGTAGTTTTTCAGTTAGAGTGGATACAAACTTTTGCGGGTCATATCGCAAAAAAAAGGCCGATTCTTTTATTCCAAATCGTACCCAAAACTAATCAGCACCAGACTCGCCCACAAGTGACTTACCTACCGAATTTTGTGAAATTCGGTCGATTAGTTTTTTAGTTAGAGTGAATACAAAATCTGCACAGACAGACAGACAGACACTCAGACACACAGACAGACACACAGACACTCACACATACGTCACTCTAAAAATGGTTTTTTCGTATTCTAGAGGTCTCGAAACGTGTAGATCCGTCGAAAACTCGAGTTGTGATTTTCGGCATGATTCCAATACTTTCCCTATACATTACCATGTATTGCAGGGAAAGTAAAAATGTTAAACATACAACATATTTCCCGCCAGTGTCCAAAATATAGTGCTGGACAAGTAATGAATGAAATTTCTAGAATTTATCTGAATATGATAAGTGTCAAAAACATTAATGACTTATTTTCAAATGTGGCGTAGAGAAAATACGAAAAAACTAAAATATCTCGAGAACGGTTAGTCCTAGTGTAATGGGGTTAGTCTTATTCCTTTCTTCGTTAAAAATTACGTATTAAACTCGCATTTAATGGATATATTTGAACGTATGTGAATTTTTATTTTAGAGTGTGGCGATTTTTGCGGGCTTTTTTGCCAAAATAGGCAGATTATTTTTTTCCTAATCCTACCAAATCTAATCAGCACCAGGGTGATCCACAAGTGACTTATCTACCGAATTTTGTGAAATTCGGTTCATTCGTTTTTTAGCTAGAGTGAATACAATCTTTTGCGGGCCATTTCGCAAAAGAAAGTAGGTTCTTTTTTCCGAATCGTGCCCAAGATTATTCAGCACCAGATTCGCCCGCAAGTCACTTACCTACTAAATTTTGTGAAATTCGGTCCGTTAGTTTTTTTAGTTAGAGTGGATACAAAATCTGCACAGACAGACCAACACACAGACAGACACACAGACGCATACACAGACGTCACGTTAAAAATAGTTTTCTCGTATTCTAGAGGTCTCGAAACGCTTAGATCCGTTGAAAACTCGAGTTGCGATTTTCGGCATGATTCCAACACTTTCCCTATACATTACCAGGTATTGCAGAGAAAGTAAAAAGGAAGAAGGCTATATAAATGTGTGAATGAGTTTTTCAGTATTTGGTGTGAGATTTGAAACAAAAGATATTTTTTTCAAGTAGTCATCAGTTAATATATTTCATAATAGAGTATTATAACTACTTCCAAATATAAAACCCATTTTCCTTGCTAATTTTGTTTATAGTTACTTTATGTCAACAAGGAATAGAAATTAACTACATATTATATATAAATAGTGATTTTAACGTATTATATGATTGCAAATCTGTTAATTCTAACAGCATATTGCAACGACGCCAATACAAAAATCTTAAATGAATTTTTTAAACAAAATGATTTTTGAATTTTAGAAAAATCAGTATAGTGCCTTTTGCAAACTAGATTATATTGTTGGAATCAATTAACAAAATAAATTCATTTTCAAAGAGACTGCTGGCCAGTTAATTGCATTCTGCAAACCGCAGTTTTGAGGGTCCTTGTCCTAGATATTGGATTGCAAATTGCTTCTATTTTTATGAAACCGATTTGAATTTTCTTCAATCCCCTTTTATTAAAGAAATAAGTAACACCACAGTTTCATCTTTAATAATGGGCACTACGTATCCCCTTACAAAAATTATACATAAATCATTTTATGTTACCTATACTACCTGGAATGTTAAATATGCTCCGTAGAAATACCACATTTTAGTGATAAATGTAAGGTTCTATTTATTGTATTCATCGTATCATTATTCATTCTTCTATTCGTAAAAATATTTTTTTTTCCATTTCGAAGATTCAAACAGTTTATGATTTATAGGTTTGCCATACGTAAATTGTGGAAAACGAAATTTTATTTATTTCTAGTTCTAAATATTTAAGCAGGATATTAGAAATATTAAGTAATCAAAGAGAGGTCATTAACATATTTGAAAAAATGGCATTAAAAAGCAAATATGTACTAATTAATATCTTTGGTATAACACATCTTGCTCGGTATAACAAATTTTAACAGACGTAGTGCAAAACTAGACCCTCATATTTATGACCAGTGTCAATGAATAATGATAATGATTAATTATTATTAGTGTTTAAAAAATAAACGTATATTAACGCTACAGACTATTAAATATATTAAATTTTTATTTATTTATACTTGTAACATGTGAGTTTATATTTGTGAATTGTTTTTCAAAGACTGCTGTTTCTGTGGGCAATCCAGTTTTAAAGCGATACGATCAAATAAACTAGAGAGTCATTAAGATTATTTCAGTTTAAATAAAGAAATAACTACATTTGCAGTTTTTCGTTTACAATGCTCAAATTGAAATTTTGCACAGCTTTAAGGTTTTCAGTTAGGAAATATATCATGCAAGAAAAGTAATTGCATTTTTCGTCATAGTTTACCAGGCCGAAAATGAAAAGTAAAGGCATTACAGGCCGCTTACTCGTTGGGAAGAGATCACTCAGCAAACGTAAAAGCGTCATTCTGGTTGGGATTTTCTGGTTTCAGAAGGAAACCAAGTATGCAGATTTTTTCTAGGGAACAATAAGAACCCTTATTCAAATTTTCGTAACACCGAATGCACGGCGTTATCAGTTTGCAGTAGTTGTTCGCAACTCCGACTTTTGAGACGATGAAGGAATTTACAAATAGGGAAAAAGTCGATATGCATTTCATCTATGGAGCTGCAAAGGGGAATGGCTGAGAAGCACAACGACTATACGGGGAACGTTTCCCTCATAGGCGGTTACCCAATCGTTACACTTTAGAACGCTTGCATCGTCAAATCTGTGAATCGGGATCATTTCTCGCTACTAGGTCTGATGCAAGTCGTGTAAAAAGTGCTAGAATTGTAAGCGTGGAATAGGCGATTTTGAACACAGTAGCAGTTCGGCCAGACCTAAGCACAAGAGCAATGGGGCATACTGTTAAAGTTCCCCAATTCACGGTATGGCGGGTTATGCATGTGGAGCAGGTACACACATACCAACTCCACGATTACCTTACACCTTACTGGTAGGTCGGACGGTCTGGGTCTCAACAACAACAACAACTCATACCAACTCCAGCGAAAGCACGAATGATCGTCGCTTGGAGTTCGCCCGCTGGTTACTGAGACAAAGTGCTTCGCAGACAGATTTTCCAGTGAATGTGATTTTCACCGATGAATCCTCCTTCTGATGTGATGGCACATTTAACATCCACAATAAGCATGTGCGGGTGAATGTAAACCCATATGTAACATATCTACATTAGCATCAGTGACGATTATCCATCATTGTATGGCTAGAAATCATTAGCGACCGCCTAATAAGGTCGTATCTAGCTCCGGAACGACTTAATGGGAGAATGCAACGTACTTCCCTGTAGGAGGTTTTTCTGGAATTGCTGGAGGATATTCAGACAACCATCCGGCGGCGTATGTGGTTCTAGCACTATTGAGCACCAGACTATTTTGAACTAGTGGTAAAAAAATATCTGGACGTCACTTTCACGGGGCCAGTAGGCCACACAGCTTGTCCTCCACAATAGACCAATCTGTCGTGTCTTGATTTCCTTTTGTGGGGATATCTCAAGAGTCTTGTCTATGACACTCTCCTTAAATCTGAAGAGGAATTCGTCACCAGAACTTCGACCGCTGATGACGAAGTGCGCGACTTGTCTGGTCTGTTCGAGAAAGATCGCCAATCCCTCCATCGCAGCTGTGAGACGTGCATTCAGGTTGGCGGTCGCTCTTTTGATCCATTACTGTAATAATTATTATTCATTGAATGCCATTTTATATATCTTCTAAGTCATCCTTGCGGTTTAGCCTCACCACATCGGTTTGTCCATTATGTGTCCACTGGCGCCTTTAAGTTTAATTTCCGATCGGGTAAACTATGACGAAAAATACTTGGCTTGGTGTATACTTTGGTGTATACCTCAGAAAGTTTGGCCCATCAATTTTTAATCATCCTGTATATATATATATATATATATATATATATATATATATATATATATATATATGTGTGTATATATATATATATATATATGTGTGTGTATATATATATATATATATATATATATATATATATATATATATATATATATATATATATAAATTCCACAGATAAGTCATATAAGTTTTCTGTTATTTAAAACCGTGTTACTATTTTATAGTTTGGAAGATTTCCAATTTTTGTCTGGAAATCCAATTGAAGAGACATAGCTCAGCGAATAGAAAATTGGATGCAGTCTACAACTGGATAAAGCATATTCATATTTTGCTTCATTCTGTACTGATGTATCCAAAATTTTAGAAATGCTTTGATGGGTGTCTTTAGGAAGTAAGTCGGAAAAAAAATACACTCTTGGATGGGAGCTCTTATTTGCATCATTATTGATTTTCGTGTGCTGACATTTTTTCAAGGTACAACGTTGGTTTTTTTGTGCCAGTTACGCAAATGTGGAAGAAAATGGCAGTAAAATGTTGTTTAAAGTTTCCAGAACTTGATCTTCAAAACATGTCAACAATTTTTTTTCAGACAAGTTGCAGTTATTTCATACATTTTGGGAAGTATGCTTATTTTTTACCAAATCAAGGAAAATATTCCAAAAGTAACATGTTAGTGATATATTTATTTACAAAAGTTCCATATGCATTTTAAATAAAAGTATTTTTGCGTGTGCAAACATATAGATCTCACATCAATATATGGATCAAACAAATAGATATATATTTTTTTAAAAATAACTAAGATAATACAAACATTTATTTCCAAAAGCATAGTTTCCATTTCTTGAATATTTTTTTTTCTATTTCTTGAAAATAATCTATCTAGTTTAACATTGGTTAACCATTTGCTTATGAGTGGGACAGCGTCTATCCCAAACGAAGAACCTCTCAAAAAGACAGGTATATGACATACCCTATCCCAAACATTTCGATCCCCCTTTGAAGGCATTGGCGTCCATGGACGACAATGTCTGCAAAGGGGTATCGAACTGTTGGTATTAACGCTGTCCCACCCGTAAGCAAAAGATTAAACCATAATAAAACGTTTCATTTTTATTGTGAGAAATATTATGAAATTAATCTAGAATTACATTAATTTAATACAACTGTATTTAAACCTGTCAATGACAAAATCAAAATTTCGCAATCTCTTCCATGAGCTTCTACTTTTTATTCAGCATTTTGGTAGATATAATTCGGTGCCCTTAATTATAAATTAATATTCAAATACTAACACATCGTGACAAAATACATGCAATAATGCACTTCAGAAGACACAGTATAAAAATGTACTTAAAATATTATTTATGATTTTGGCTGCAAATAGTTGCAACTCCACAGTTTCTCCTTTAAATATAACTCATATTAATGGTAACATTTTAATTAATAGTAATGCATTCATCATGAACTTATAAAAATGGATTTTGAATTATTTGTTATTTTGTTAATTTTTTTAAAATACTGCAAATTCTGGGAACAATTTGAAATGTTATATTAGATTTAAAATTTTAATTTGAGTTTTGTAATGTCAAAAATGTTAACACCATTATTTTAACTGCATGTAAATTCAAACCCATAAAAAAATATTTGTATAAATATATCATATAAAAATTTGTATGTTGAATTTATATTTTATTAAAAATTTTTATATTTACAACAAATTTAAGCGTTTTTTTATAAATACTTTTAATTTACAATTGCCAGATCTTATAATTAATTTTAATAGATAATGGTATTATATCAATAAATGCATAAATATTTATTAAAGTATAGTAATTTTTTTAAACTTTAAACATAATGTATAATAGAGTTTTCATTTATACTATAGCTTTTGATGAAAAAATATCTACTAATATTTAAGTGCATTACTAGTTATCTTATTTTCTAACTACCTCTCCCATGCAATCTTTAAACTTAACTTTAATATAGTGTTACGTTTCAGTTGTCTTCTCTGACTATTCTAATTATACTTTTGGGGGCGGCTTTAGCAGTATTTTACGACAAACTGTGCAAATAATATTCAACTACATATATTTAGCTAGTTCCACAACATGATAGGAAGAAATACATAAAAAATCTAATGTGGGCAGCACATGACTTTCCTTATATAATGCAATGAATGTACTACTTTTACAGCAAAAAAAAATAGGTTATTCTTACAGTAGATACTTGTATTCTCTCCAAGATATTGAATTTTCGTTTATTAGTCGTCATTTTCATCGATTTAGCATCATTTTTATCCATTTGGCGAGATTTTCGTTAATTTGGCAACATTTAAAAAAGCCGCCAAGTTGGCGACATTCCGCCAAATTTGTCGCCAAAATCTCGCCAAGCGTTATGGACGGAGAAATAAGTTATTCTTATACCAGATAAATTATTATTGGCGTTCAAATACAGATGTATTACTCAAAGTATATTTTCGTATGAATGGAACGAGCTAGATCTACAAGAATGATATCACCAAATTTATCGTATGAATTTCATATGAAAAGTGAACATGTTTCTCAACAGCTAATATATTTTTTTTAATTTAAAGGATTTTTTTATGAATTTATTTGAAAAATGTGCATTATATCGAGAACAGTTCATGATAGCGTTCTAAAGTTTATGTCAATCGTTTTCTAAGGGAAAATTACATGAGAAACGTCTATTTGCGTAACTTTATTAAAGGTTTTGATTTGTTGATGATTTTTTCAAAATTTTACTCGAATATTTAGGGGGGTTGTGAACATACGATTGTGTTTAAAAATAACAGGCTTCCAGTATTCACGGATTGTGATTTTTGTATGAATTGCATTCGAAGTGCTTCATTCGTTCGTGAGATATCGTCTCCATAGACTCACTGACACACACACACACAGACACACACACACATACTTTCACACACATACACACACACACGCACACACATACATCACCTGACACACGCACACACATACATCACACATCGTGATCAAGGATGCTTGAAACGTGCTCTCCCGTCGAAAATTCAAATTCGAATTTTCGACCCCGTCAAAATATTGTCCTTATACTTTATGTATATAAGGAAAGTAAATGATATAAATTTCAAATCAGAAAAATGTATGGATCACTTTTAGATTCTGATGAATATTTTGTGATATCAGTTTATCCATTCAAGTAATTCATTTCAAAGCTATTATGTCTTAGTAGCAATCCAATATTGGCCTAATTTCGGCATCCGATATTGGACCAACATTAAAAAGAGGGCATTTTGATAGAATTAGCCCAATATTGGCTTAACATATTGGACAATATTGGCTTAATATACTGGGCAATATTGGTTTGCCAATATAAGACCAACATTGTCACACCAAGCTATAACCAATATTGGTACTCTGAGTTATATCCAGTTTTTATCCAATATAAGCAGCAAATTTATAACCAATATTCGCTATATCAATGTACAACCAATATTGGCTACATCTAGGGCAATAATTCCATGACGTGATCGAAAATGATGACGCAAGGATTATAAATTGCCTATCCGATCTTTGTAATTTAACAGTAACGCCTTTAAATATTACAATCTGCTCTAAGGCAATTTTTCCTGGAGCTAATCGTTCATTAATTACAATAATTTTAAGGTATATACTATGTATCACTTACTTTTAACAGTATATCAGGATCAAAATTCTCCCTTTAGTGCACGTGTATTCGGGAACACCAATAGGCTGAAAATACGGTCTAACACCACTCCTTTTCTACGAATTCTGAAGGAAACTTGCTATAATGTGGCATAATGAGTCCCTAAAACGCTATTTAGGGGGACGAATTCTCGGAACAAGATAAGAAACAAACAGGATGATGTCAAATATTATGTCCTCAGGGATTTATTTCAAACATTTCTTTAAAAAAAATGTACTATGGATTTTAAGTAAGTTTAACAATCAGCCACTAGAATTTTCCCTGCATTAATCTTTAGAGCGTGTCAAAAGAGCTTATTTACGGGATGTCAAAGATGATTTTTTAAAGCGTATCAAAAGAGCATTTTATTGCATATTCCGCCCTTGCAGAGGTCAAAAAAGAGCATTTATGGCGTATCAGAAGAATTTTTGTAGCCCATACCGAAATTGATTGTTTGGGGTGGATCAAAAGAACTTATTCAGGACTCATCAAAGTAGCTTATTTTGGATGTATCAAAAGCACATCTGCGCAGGCGACAAAAGGCGTATTAGAGCTTATGTACTGCATATTACCCTCGCACGGAGATAGAACGGTGCATTTAAGGCAAAGTACGAAGTCGTATTAGAGCATAGCGGCCAATATGCCAGCGCTACGCTCTAGGCTTATTATACAACTGATAGCATCTGTAAAAATCTTTAGGCGCTTATTTAGAGACAATTAGGATATTTATTGAGTAGTATACATCCACGTGTGTCCGAGCAATATGTGATTGAGCTCTTTAACACTTTTCGACATAGTTATAAAGTGTTTATGACTTTGTTCATTATGTCTGCCTGTCTGTCCGTTCGCACGATAACAGCCTTAAAAATGACTTTATTGAAATGAAATTTTAGTATGCTGTTGAGACGGTCTGTGAGACATATGGGAATGTGAAAGAATAATATTGCCCAATTAGTTGCAAATTGAAAAAATGTAATACATTGAACCTTATGGGAACTAATTTTTCAAACATTTTTAAACGGAGTTAAAATTCACATATTGATTTGGAAATAATTTCAATGTATAAAATCTATCTATTATTATATATACTAATTGCCAAGTGTCCGTCTGTCTGTCTGTCCGTCTGTTTCTCGTCTGTCTGTCACGCCATTTTTAGGCACTTCCCGAATAGATAGAGACTTGCAATTTGGTACACGGCTCGGTCGTTCGATAAAACCCCCTGGAAAAATCGAATTTTTCGAAAACGTTCTATAGAGGGGGTGCCCCACACCAAAACGTTCGAAAAGTAAAATGACGGGAAAGCATGCTTTGCGATGAGATAGAGACTTCAAATTTGGTGTATGGGTAAATCACTCGAAAGGAAGAAAGTGTGCAATTTCAGATTTCAAATATTTTATCCTTAAGGGGGGGGGGGGGGTGCAGCACACCAAAACGTTCGAAAAGTGATATGATAGGAGAGCATGCTTTGCGATGAGATAGAGACTTCAAGTTTGGAGTATGGGTAAACCGTTTACAACAAAGTGTGGAATTTCAGATTTCCAATATTTTCTACTTAAGGGGGTGCCGCACACCAAAACGTTCGAAAAGTGAAATGATAGGAAAGCATGCTTTGCGATGAGATAGAGACTTCAAATTCGGTGTATGGGTAAATCGTTCGAAAGGAAGAAAGTGTGCAATTTCAGATTTCCAATATTTTCTACTTAAGGGGGTGTCGCACACCAAAACGTTCGATTTACCGAATGAGAAAAGGGTCCTTAAAAATTTGATAGAGGCTTAAAATTTGGTATATGGGCTAATAATTTGACGAAAACGCCCCAGACGAATACAGTTTTTCAAAAATGTTCGTTTAAGGGGGTGCTCCAGAGTAAAACGTTCGAAAAGTCAATTGATAAAAAAAACCATGCTTTGGAATGAGATAGCGATATCAGATTTAATATAAGGATAGATAGCTTGAAAGGGCGAAAGTGTACAATTTTAGTATACCAATATTTTCTACTTTAGGGGGTGCCGCACACCAAAATGTTCGATTTTCGGAATAAAGGAGAAACGCTCCTTTAAAAACGTGATAGAGGCTTTATATTTGGTATATGGGCGAAACATCTCATAGAAATCACAAAAAGAATAGAGTTTTTAAAAAATGTATAGTTAAAGGGGTGGGTACTCCACACAAAAGCATTCGAAAGATGAAATGCTAGAAAAGCATGCTTCACGATGAGATAGAGACTTCAAATTTGGTGTACGGGTAAAAAGTTGGAAAGGAAGAAAGTGTGCAATTTCAGTCTTCCAACATTTGCTATTGTAGGGGGTGCCGATGTCTCTCTATCTATTCGTTCGAAACGTTCGAAAAGAGAATTGATAAAAAAAACCATGCTTCGAAATGAGATAGAGATATCAAATTTGGTGTAAGGGCAGATAGTTTGAAAGGAAGAAAGTGTGAAATTTCAGATTTCCAATATTTGCTACTTTAAGGGGTACGCACACTAATATGTTCGATTTTCTGAATAAATGAGGCACGCTTCATTTTAAATGTGATAGAGGCTTGACATTTGGTATATGGGCCAATCATCTGATAAAAAACACAATACAAACAGAGGAAGAAGTGCGAAAATTTAGATTTCCAATATTTTCTCCTTTAGGCGGTTCTGCACACCAAAATATTCGATTTGTCGAATAAATGTGAAATGCGAATTATTATAAAATTTACATTATTCAGGGATTGCTTATTGCGAGATCGTTGATTTCCAACGGGTATTCGGCTAGTATATACTAATTGCCAAGTGTCCGTCTGTCTGTCTGTCCGTCTGTCTGTCCGTCTGTCTGTCACGCCTTTTTTAGGCACTTCCCGAATAGATAGAGACTTGCAATTTGGTACACGGCTCGGTCGTTCGATAAAACCCCCTGGAAAAATCGAATTTTTCGAAAACGTTCTATAGAGGGGGTGCCCCACACCAAAACGTTCGAAAAGTGAAATGACGGGAAAGCATGCTTTGCGATGAGATAGAGACTTCAAATTTGGTATATGGGTAAATCACTCGAAAGGAAGAAAGTGTGTAATTAAAGATTTCCAATATTTTCTCCTTAAGGGGGGGTGCAGCACACCAAAACGTTCGAAAAGTGATAAGATAGGAGAGCATGCTTTGCGATGAGATAGAGACTTCAAGTTTGGAGTATGGGTAAATCGTTGGAAACAAAGAAAGTGTGGAATTTCAGATTTCCAATATTTTCTACTTAAGGGGGTGCCGCACACTAAAACGTTCGAAAAGTGAAATGATAGGAAATAATGCTTTGCGATGAGGTAGAGACTTCAAATTTGGTGTATGGGTAAATCGTTCGAAAGGAAGAAAGCGTGCAATTTCAGATTTCCAATATTTTCTACTTAAGGGGGTGCCGCATACCAAAATGTTCGATTTACAGAAAAAATGAGAAAACGCTCCTTTAAAATTTGATGGAGGCTTGAAATTTGGTATATGGGCTAATCATTTGACGGAAACACGCAAGACGAATATAGTTCTTCAACAATGTTCGTTTAAGGGGGTGCTAAAGAGTGAAACGTTCGAAAAGTGAATTGCTAAAAAACCATGTTTCGAAATGAGACAGATATATCAATTATATATTTGGTGTATTTGGTATATTTGATATATCTGGTGTAAGGGTAGATAGTTTGAAAGGAAGGAAGCGTGAAATTTCAGATTTCCAATATTTGTTACTTTCAAGGGTGCGCACACTAATATGTTCGATTTTCCGAATAAAGGATAAATGCTCCTTTTAAAACGTGATAGAGGCTTGATATTTGGTATATGGGCGAATCATTTGATAGAAATCACAAAAAGAATAACGTTTTTCAAAAATGTGTATTTAAGGGGGTAGACACTCCGCACTAAAGTTTTCGAAAGGTGAAATGCTAGAAAAGCATGCTTCGCTATGAGATAGAGACTTCAAATTTGGTGCTCTTCCTTTTAAATGTGATAGAGGCTAGATTTTTGGTATATGGACCAATAATCTGATAAAAAACACAAGACAAACAGAGGAAGAAATCCGCAAATTTAGTTTCCCAATATTTTCTTCTTTAGGGGGTTCTGCACACCAAACTATTCCATCTGTCGAATAAATGTGAAACGCGAATTATTATAAAATTTACATTACTCAGGGGTTGCTTATTGCGATACCGTTGATTTTCAGCGGGTATTCGGCTAGTATATACTAATTGCCAAGTGTCCGTCTGTCTGTCTGTCCGTCTGTCTGTCCGTCTGTCTGTCACGCTTTTCTTAGGCACTTCCCGAATAGATAGAGACTTGCAATTTGATACACGGCTCGGCCGTTTGATAAAACCCCCTGGAAAAATCGAATTTTTCGAAAACATTCTATACAGGGGGTGCCCCACACCAAAACGTTCGAAATGTGAAATAATGGGAAAGCATGCTTTGCGATAAGATAGAGACTTCAAATTTGGTGTATGGGTAAACCGTTTGAAAGGACAAAAGTGTACAATTTCAGATTTCGAATATTTTCTACTTAAGGGGGTGCCGTACACCAAAATGTTCGATTTACCGAATAAATGAGAAACGGCTACTTTAAAATTTGATAGAGCTTTGATATTTGGTATATGGGCTAATCATTTGAAGAAAACACCCAAAACGAATATAGTTTTCTAAAATATTCGTTTAGGGGGTCCTCCACACCGAAACGTTCGTAAAGTGAATTGATAGGAAAGTATGCTTTGCGATAAGATAGAGACTTCAAATTTGATGTATAGGTAAACCGTTTGAAAGGAAGAAAGTGTACAATTTCAGATTTCGAATATTTTCTACTTAAGGGGGTGCTGCACACCAAAATGTTCGATTTACCGAATAAAGGAGAAACGACTACATTAAAATTTGATAGAGGCTTGATATTTGGTATAAGGGCGAATAATGTGATAATAAACCCAATGAAAATGGATTTTTTCAAAAATGCATATTTAAGGGGGTGGGTACTATACACAAAAACATTCGAAAGGTGAATTGATAGAAAAAGCATGCTTTGCAATGAGATAGAGACTTCAAATATGGTGTAGGAGTAAACAGTTGGAAAGGTAGAAAGTGTGCAATTTCAGTTTTCCAACATTTGCTATTGTATACGGTGCCGCTCACTAAAATGTTCGATTTACCGAACAAATGAAAAACGCTTCCTTTACAATGTGATAGATACTTGAAATTTAGTATATGGGCTAACCATTTGAAAAAAAAACCAAAGATGAATACAGTTTGACAAAACTTTCTTTAACGAGGTGCTACACAGAAAAACGTTCAAAAGGTGAAGTGATAGAAAAACATGCTTCTCGATAGGATAGCGACTTCAAATTTGGTGAACGGGTAGATAGTTTGAAAGGAAGAGAGTGTGAAATTTCAGATTTCCAATAGTTGCTACTTTAAGGGGTGCGCACACAAATATGTTCGATTTTCCGAATAAATGAGGCACGCTTCCTTTTAAATATGACAGAGGCTTGATATTTGGTATTTGGGCCAATCATCTGATAAAAAACACAAGACAAACAGAGTTTTTCAAAAATGTTCATTTATGGATGTGCTTCACAGAAAAAAGTTCCAAAGGAGAAATAATAATATAGGGGTGCTTCGGGATGAGATAGACTTTAATGTGGTGTAAGGGCAGATAATTCGAAAGGAAGAAATGCTCAAATTTAGTTTCCCAATATTTTCCTCTTTAGGGGGTTCTGCACACCGAAATATTCGATTTGTCGAATAAATGTGAAACGCGAATTATTAAAAAATTTACATTATTCAGGGGTTTCTTATTGTGAGACCGTTGATTTTCAACGGGTATTCGGCTAGTATATACTAATTGCCAAGTGTCCGTCTGTCTGTCTGTCCGTCTGTCTGTCCGTCTGTCTGTCACGCCTTTTTAGGCACTTCCCGAATAGATAGAGGCTTGCAATTTGGTACACGGCTCGGTCGTTCGATAGAACCCCCTGGAAAAATCGAATTGTTCGAAAACGTTCTATAGAGGGGGTGCCCCACACCAAAACGTTCGAAAAGTGAAATGATGGGAAAGCATGCTTTGCGATGAGGTAGAGACTGCAAATTTGGTGTATGGGTAAACCGTTTGAAAAGGAAAAAGTGCACAATTTCAGATTTCGAATATTTTCTACTTAAGGGGGTGCCGCACACCAAAATGTTCGATTTACCGAATAAATAAGAAACGACTACTTTAAAATGTGATAGAGGCCTGAAATTTGGTATATGGGCTAATCATTTGAAGAAAACACCCAAAACGAATATAGTTTTCTAAAATGTTCGTTTAGCGGGAGCTTCACACCAAAACGTTCGAAAAGTGAAATGATGGAAAATTATGCTTTGCGATAAGATAGAGACTTCAAATTTGGTGTATGGATAAACCGCTTAAAAGGAAGAAAGTATGAAATTTCAGATTTCGAATATTTTCTACTTAAGGGGGTGCCGCACACCGAATTGTTCGATTTACCGAATAAATGAGAAACGACTACATTAAAATTCGATAGAGGCTTGATATTTGGTATATGGGCGGATAATATGATAGTAAACCCAATCAAAATGGATTTTTTCAAAAATGCATATTTAAGGGGGTGGGTGCTGCACACAAAAATATTCAAAAGGTGAAATGAAAAAAAAGTATGCTTTGCAATGAGCTAAAGACTTCAAATTTTGTGCAGGAGTAAATAGTTGGAAAGGTAGAAAGTGTGCAATTTCAGTTTTCCAACATTTGCTATTGTAGGGGGTGCCGCTCACTAAAATATTCGATTAGCCGAACAAATTGAAAACGCCTCCTTTTCAATGTGATAGAGGCTTGAAGTTTAGTATATGGGCTCATCATTTGAAAAGCAAACCCAAGATGAATACCGTTTTTCAAAAATGTCCATTTAAGGGGGTGCTACATAGAAAAACGTTCGAAAGATGAAGTGATAGAAAAAACATGCTTCACGATAGGATAAAAACTTCAAATTTGGTATACAGGTAGATAGTTTGAAAGGAAGAAAGTGTGTAATTTCTGATTTCTAATATTTGCTGCATTAGGGGGTGCAGCACACCAATATGTTCGATTTTCTGAATAAATGAGACACGCTTCCTTTTAAATGTGATATAGGTTTGATATTTGGTATATGGGCCAATTATCTGATAAGAAACCCAAGCCGAACAGAGTTGTTCAAAAATGTTCATTTATGGGTGTGCTCCACAGAAAAACGTTCGAAAGGGGAGATGATAAATTATTATGCTTCGGGATAAGATAGAGACTTTAATTAGGTGTACTCGCAAAGGAAAAGGTGAAGGAAAAGGAAAAGGGTTCTCAAAGGAAAAGGTGTGCAATTTAAGTTTTCCAATATTTCCTTCTTTAGGGGATTCTGCACACTAAAATATTCGATTTGCCGAATAAATGTAAAACGCCAATTATTAAAAAATTACAATAATCAGGGGTTGCTTATTGCAAGAACGTTGATTTACAACGGGTTTTCTGCTAGTTAAATTTCTATTTGTCTTAACATCCTCCCTCTGTTTCTTCTTTTAGAAACATTCTATTCATAAGAACAGAAGAGATGATTACATTTTTAGTTTCAATGATCGAATGTGTCTTCTAATTATGTAAAGAAAAAATATTTTTTTAATTAAGAAAGAAATTAAATTTAATTAGTGATAATATATATTAATTTTTCAAAAGATATTTTTGAATATTTTGTTGTTAAATTAAAACAGAAAAAAAAATGTATATTTAGAAATTATTCGGTATTACTTTCAATAATCACGAAGCTAATTATAATTGAAAAGGCAAGGGACACAGAGTGTGAGACAAAAAGAAACAGACGGAAGAATTTATTAAACATGGCTAAGATGATAAAAAAAAATCATAAAATAATAGCTTAGCTTTAAAAAGGAGCTTAAATTCCGCACTCTGTCCGAAGTTAAATTTTTAATCTTCTCTATTTTATGTTATTGAATTTCAGCAAAGGATAGTGGCACTGTAAATTAATGCATTGATATTTTACTTATTTGTTTTTGTCGGTGAATACAACATAACGGTTTGAAACCTCAAAGATGTTGTCAAAGAATTTGTGAGCATTTTATGTCAAATTTGCAAAATCGTGCTGTCCAAACATTTCCGCGTTTATGCGGGTGTACGGGCTCGTTAAATCTGTGGGGTCGAAAGTCTTTCTGAGAGGTTCGGTCAAGGTTAATGCAGTCCCAACTGGTGTTCCGTTCCAAATTGGATGTCACTATCGCTGCCGTCTAATTATATGCCTTATACCTCTGGATAGATAGAACGTGCTGCAACGAAAGACATAAATATTAGAATATCGCAAAAGACTAAAATGTGTAAAATAAAATATATATAAAACGCTTTTTAAGTTACACGGTTTTATAAATATGCAATAAAATGTAATATAATGTTTAGTTATTACGACATTTTTAGTCATATGTGACTAAAAATAAATTCGTGGTGCACCCAAAAAGTAATTGTATTTGGACATTACAGAAATTTTAAGGAATAATAGGGAAAATGACAAGAGTTTTGATTTATAAATGCATTATTCTTTTATATGTCATTTCTATGTTATCGTTTTTATTATTAACTAAAATTCTATTAATTTCCAAATACAATTCTTTTATGGACGCCCAACGGCTTTATTTTTTGTCACCTATGACCCAGAATATTGTGATAGCTAAAATATATTTTACTGTTCAGAGCATTTTCATAAAAGCGTATAATTTAAAATGTTATTTTACATATTTTATTGTCTGCAACAATCCTGTGAAACTTCATTCAATTTTCTAAAATTGTTCAAGAAATATCGTGTCCAAACTCACTGGTAGGCAAACACGGACATCATTGAAAAAAGGAGTTGATTTGCATTCAGGGGCGGCTCAGGATCCTTAAAAGTGCCATATACAAGGTGAATTTCCATGTTTCACGTTTTATTTTGTACCTGTTCTTATATACATCGATAACAACTAAAATTTTTGACTCATAAATGAATATCTGTAGCATATATGGTATTTTTGTCAAAAAGGTTAATCTGATAATAATATTTTTAAAAATAGTATAATGTTCATGAGTTTATTAAAATTTTATTTTGATATATGTTGCTAGCGCGCATGATTGCAACAACACTATTGATTTCAAAAACAAAAATATAACAGATTATGATACAAAATTGTCCACGCAAGAATTCTGAGACCAAAATGAAAACATTTGCATAATTTAAGTTTTAAAATTAAATTTAAAATGTAATTACATTTTTAATTTTTAATAATTTATTTGTTTTTTAACTTTAATTACGCGAATGTTTTGATTTTAATCTAAGTCTTCTTGAGTGGATACATATGCATCATAAGCAGCAATATTATTACTTTCCCTGCAATACATGGTAATGTATAGAGAAAGTATTGGAATCATGTCGAAAATCGCAACTCGAGTTTTCGACGAATCTATACGTTTCGAGACCTCTAGAATATGAAAAAAACATTTTTAGCGTGACGTCTGTGTGTGTGTGTCTGTGTGTCTGTGCAATGTATGTATCCACTCTAACTCAAAAATTAATAGACCGAATTTCATAAAATTTGGTAGGTAAGGCTGTTGGGCATGACCCTGGTGCTGATTAATTTTTGGTACAATTCGGAAAAAAAGAACCCGTCCTTTTTTGCGAAATGGACCTCAAAAATCTCTTGTATCCACTCTAGCTGAAATACTAATTGACTAAATTTCACAAAATTTGGTAGGTAAATCACTGGGAATAAATGTAAATAAACGGTATACTCTGGTGCTGATTAGATTTTGGTGCGATTCGAAAAAGAACAACCTGCCTTTTTTACGAAATTTTCCACAAAAATCGCCAATATCTGAAAAAAAAGCCTATGTATGTTCAAATGTATTAATTACATGCTTGTTTTATACGTAATTTCAGATGAAGGAAAGAATAAGGGCAAATCTATTACTCTAGGACTAACCCTTCTCGAGATATATGAGATATTTTGCATTTTTGTTATGCCGCCTTTGGGAAAATGTCCAATTACCCAATAAAACCAGAAATTGAATTAAAAATGAAAATTTTGTGTTATTTTTTACAACTAAACTCAATTTAATGAGTTTTTAAATAAATATAGAAATAATGAATTGGCGTCTGCAGGGAAAGTTATGTGGTGCCCACATCAGATTTTTATTTCTGGAAGCAATAGTTTTATTGCAATCAAACGCGCAAGCAACATATATCAAAATAAAATTTTAATAAATGCATAAACATTATATTATTTTTTTAAATATTTTTATCAGATTAACTTTATTGAAGAAATTAACATATATGTTACATGTATTCATTTATGAGTCGTAACAATTTTAGGTGTTATAGATCGGTTCCGGACATAATCCCGACAGCCGAAATCCCGACAAGCCAGAATCCTGACAGCCGAAATCCCGACAAGCCATAATCCCGACAGGGTCGAAATCCCGACAAGTCAAAATCCCGACAAGGTCGAAATCCCGACGAGGTCGAAATCCCGACAAGCCAAAATCCCGACAAGGTCGAAATCCCGACAAGCCAAAATCCCGACAGCCGAAACCCACTCTTGCACAGACTAATACAACACTAAGGCGGTCATCGCAGTGACGTCACTAGGGTTGGAATTTACTAATCAGCACCCCCCCCCCCACGCACATGCGCTGGACTCACGCTGGGCCCACGCACATGGCTCTCTACGCCTATATGTATAGCTTGATCAAAATTATCGGCGTTTTTACATCTCTACATTTTACAAATTAATAGTTTTAATCACTA
This sequence comes from Amaurobius ferox, assembly GCA_951213105.1. Lineage (NCBI taxonomy): Eukaryota > Metazoa > Arthropoda > Arachnida > Araneae > Amaurobiidae > Amaurobius > Amaurobius ferox. The sequence goes on along the minus strand of OX578146.1, from coordinate 77,931,584 downwards.
AATCATAACAATTATGCCATTACTGAAATAAATTTTGGCAAATTGAAATGACAAAGATTAAAATGATATAACAGGTCGGTATAAGATTTAGGAAATTCATTTTATTAAAAAAGAAAAAAGACACTTACACATTCTGCATACGTTCAAATAGCATATTCAAATAGCATATGGCCATTGTCGTAGCAAGCGGATGGAGACAAGAGGGAGCGTGAGTCCAGCGCATGTGCGTGGGGGGGGGGGGGGTGCTGATTAGTAAATTCTAACCCTTGTGACGTCACTGCAATGACCGCCTTAGTGTTGTATTAGTCTGTGCAAGAGTGGGTTTCGGCTGTCGGGATTTTGGCTTGTCGGGATTTCGACCTTGTCGGGATTTTGGCTTGTCGGGATTTCGACCTTGTCGGGATTTTGACTTGTCGGGATTTCGACCCTGTCGGGATTTTGGCATGTCGGGATTTCGGCTGCCGGGATTCTGGCTTGTCGGGATTTCGGCTGTCGGGATTACGACCCAGACCCGTTATGAGAAGTGGTACAAAACAAAATTTGAAACATGGAAATTCACCCTGTTTATGGCACTTTTGAGAGTCCTGAGCCCCCTGAATGCAAGTCATATTTTTTTCAATGTATGTCCGTGTTTTCCTATCAGTGAGTCTGGACACGATATTTCTTGAACAATTTTAGAAACTTGAATGACGTTTCACAGGAATGGAGCAAACAATAAAATATATAAAATAACATTTTAAGTTAAAATTTTTAAGAATATTATTATAAGATTCACCTTATTGAGAAAATTATCATATATGCTACAGGAATTCACTTATATTATTAAAATTTTTAGGTATTATCGATGTACAGGGGAAGAGGTGCAAAATTAAACGTAAAACATAGAAATTCACTCTGCTGTGACACTTTCAAAATCTTCTTTCTGGGCTTTCGACTTTCAAAATCTTGAGCCCCCTTCAGTGATGTTTAAAACATCCGTAGAACCATCAAAATACGATGGTCGGAAATGTAATCCAATTACAATACATTTTCACTTTCTCATACGGAGTATTGAGAAAGTATTTTTTTCCACGAAAATTTTCGATTTCGAGATTGTGATGATGATATATGTTTCGAAACCATCTGAACACATTTCGACTATTTTGGAGTGATGTGCGCTTGCCCGTCTGTCTGTCTGAAGTCTGAAGTCGATTTCTTGCGTATACTTTGTCAGTCACAAATATTCATGGATTTTCAAGAAACTTTATATCCGGCTTTGGTATAAAAAATCTAGCACGAGATAGAATTTTTTTTTTAATTTTAACGGAAACTTCGAAATTTAATATTTTTTTTAACATGGGAATTTTTTAACAGCAGCATAGGACGAAATTTTACATAATTATACATAAAATGATTTATTTATGGTTTGATGATCACGATACTTAATAGTTCCAATTATTGTTATGAAAAGTAGCTGCGATATAATTTATTTTTGTTCGTGGTGTCATTAGATCGCCTTAAGGAGTAAGTTACCCCCAGTGGCATGCATTTTCAAGTATAGAATCATTTGAAAGATTTTTCCAAGTCCTTTAAAGTGAAGTGTAGCACGTTATTGGTGTAATAATTTGGACTCGCGATACCGATTTTTTTTTTAAATTCATCCTTGTAAAATTTGAAAAAAAAATTAAGTATGAGAAAGTAGAGTTTAGCCACATTCTAGTTAATTTTGCATATATTATGTGATGTAGGGAAATAAACCTTAGAAATATCTTGCCTTTTTAATGTAACCTGTGAAAAATTGCATTAAAGTTAATTTGAAATGTAAAATGTGACGTGTGTGTATCAAGAAGCACATGTTGTTACAAGACGCAGACGATAAATGAAACTGCATAAAACTTCTTTTTATTCTCCCTTGACAAAAGATACACAAACCTAAATGTTTATCCTTGAAATAGGGACTAACGACGAGCAGTTGGAGAGAAAGCGATAAAAAAGGTAAACGAAAAATAAAATGAAATAAATTTCTAAGGGTGAAGTTAGAAAAAATATATATTATTCCAAACGTTTTCTGGAGAATGTTAACAATGTGTCCTTTTAAGTCTATATTTGTATAGGAGTTTAACAACCTGACATTTTTCGTTGTCCTTTCTGTTTTTCATAGGTATTTCGCAAAATTGATTTCTTTCTTAGACTCAAATATTTAATGTGACAAGTTTGGAATTCTCTCATTTCTTGCATTTGTTCTTGAATAAAGTTTCGAATAATTTTGTGTTCCCAGATTTAGACAGCATTTTGCCTTTATGCGTAGAGCTTTAATTAATCTTTGATATCTAAGTACTATATCATGTTCATCAGGAAATTTAGCATTATGAAAATCTCAAATTTCGAAATTTGTGATACTTCTTCTTATATGGAATATTAGCAGAAATTCCTGGCGGTGCTACGGATATATGATGGCATGAACGTGACTTTCACATGATGGTATAAAGATTCATAATTAATACCTAAAAGTGCATATTCTAATGTATTTAAAATAAATAAATAAATGTGATGTATTTATCTTGCGGATTGAGTTTATATATCTAAGAATGTGTAAATCTAAGATTTACACATTAGGTTTATACATCTTAGATTTTACATTCTGTGTAAATCTTAGATTTGCACAGAACACATACAAAAAAACAATTTATTTTATTAAAAAGTGTTTTGAACGGGCCGAATATTCATATTCGAATTTTCGAAAGAAGAACACGTTCTAAGCACATCCGATCTCGAACAAAAATATTTAAAGACATATTTGTGTTCGTGTCTGTACATTAGTATGTGTATGTATGTTAATGTATGTGTGAGTTTATGGACGCAATAACACTCAAACAAATGAAGCATTTTGTAATTAATTTAGTACGATTATTATAACTAGTGACGACTGACAGATTATTCATTTCAAACGCAATCGAATGTTTGGAAAACACCCCCCTCACCAATTTTTAAATGGGCGTTTGAAGAAATCATACAAAAATAAGAACTTTAAATAATGATATATAAATACTTATTTCTGACTTCAATTTTTGTCAGAAACAAATAATACATACTTTGGAACGCAATTTTAAACATTTCTCCCCTTAGACTCTTTTAATTTCCGATTGAATTAAAAAATTCATTAAAATTTAGGACCATAAATAATCTTATACAATGAAACACGGTGTTTTGTGTATGTAGCTGAAATATAAGTCACGAACAACAGCAAAATTTGATACAGAGCTACTTCAGGTCCCCAAAAAATACGGCTTGCGAGATTTTTGTAAAATTCGAATCAGTGTGTTATTTTATGTGTTATCTTATGTTATGTTATTTTATGTGTTATCTTATGTTATGTTTTATGTGTTATCTTATGTTAAGTTATTTTATGTGTTATCTTATGTTATGTTATTTTATGTGTTACTTATGTTATGTTATTTTATGTTATGCTGTGTTATATTATGTTATATTATTTTACGTTATGTTATTTCATTTTATGTTATGTTACTTTATGTTATGTTATTTTATATTATGTTATTTATGTGTGTTAATTTATGAAGCTCGTTTTTAAGCGATATTCACACATTCTCTACGATCTTCCCTAATTTTCAATAGGCTATCGAGATTTTTTTTAAATCGGAGCCAAAAGACTTTCACAATAATTTGAAGCGGCAAAATTAGAAAATAAATGTCGGTATATTTTTATCTATAGTTTTTAACATGCGGTCAATTTCCAAAAACCTCGGAAAAAGATCAACAAGGAGACACAATTTAAAAATATACATCACACTTTAATTTTAGCTCTAAGATTTCCATTTTTTATATCACAAAACTTAATATTTGAAAAAATATTAAAAATTATAAAGTATCAAAAATTAAAGAAAAAGAACAACAGTTTTTTGCTACACTAATTTTTGTTTCTGTAACAAAATGTCTTTAAGTAAGCTAAATAGTTAGATACCCATCTTGAAAATGTCCTTTTTAACACAATTTGTGCGATACTATCTCCATTTTATTAGAACTACAAAACTACATCTAAATGTATATAGAAGAGCTAGCTCCTTGGGTCAAATTTTTGACAGAAGCCTTATTTTATTTTTTTTTGTATGGATTTTCAATAATTCTCAAAAACCCATTATCTCTAAATTGTTCGCTATTATCTGGTCGCGGTTTGTTTTTTGCAACGCCCTTTCTTCGTGAGAAAGGACTCGTTTTGAATATTTTATTTTATTTCATTTGCTTTTGTTTACCACTTACTTTGATGAGAAAATTGTCGGAAGTTGAGAGGTTGCGTAGCGAAGGCGGTGGTAGGAATTTTCTTTTCTTTCGCAGTTTCATGAGAGTTGTAAAAAACTTGGTGCAAACTATGCATTCGGTAGGAAATTCATTTGAAAACCCCAAACCACCCGATTGTATATGGAGTGATGATATATCGAAGTGACAGTAAACCATCAGCTCTGGTACATGTCCCCGGAGAGAAACGCCATCCACCGGGCCATATTCGGCACTCCAAGCTGGAATCCCATCCGATCACACAACAAGGAAAGCCAGAAAATCAACCAACATACCACTCGCCAGGACTCATCCTCTGACAAGAGCCTAACAACTCCAATAGGCAAAAACAAGTACAAACTACTCTATCTTGCGGCAGAAACAAAACATAATAAACATAGTAACACAACATTTCACATAATACGGTCAGCAAATATAGAGTTGATAGAGAATCTGCAATAGGGTCCACATAGGACTTATAATGAAATCAATTAAAAGTCCTGCCTCAACAAGAAATCAGCATCCATAATTAACCTTACTTGCTGTGAACAAGAGCTCCTTTTTGTAAATTGTGCATTCTTTGCTGGTGCAGGAATTAATTATTTTAACTGCATAAAGTTGTATAATGTCATATAAGGAATTATGCTTTATGCAGTTAAAAACTCAGTAGATTGGGGCAGTTATCCTTTCTGCGATCATTTTTACCACAATTTTTACAGACCTTCTGTGATGAACAATATTAATGTGGCCATAACCTATACATTTATAGCAGGTCATGACTCTTATGTACTCCTTTACATCTACACTTAACCAACCTAGATTTACTTTACGTTTATCTATTAAAATACTAAACGTTCTAAGATGCACTGATAAGACCCAATTGGTTCCTCTTCTACCTTGAAAAAAATTTTTTAACTCCAACTTCAGCAGAATCTGTTAGCTTATGATTTTGATTAATTGGCTTTTCAATTACCAGCTCTTTGAAATAATCTTTCTCCTCACTGTACACGATAACTTGTGGCAGTTTTTTTAAAAGTTTAGCAATATTATATACAGTACATAACTCATCTTTTTCAGCAAATTCCCTTATCAGGATATTTATATCTTCATTGGATTTGGTCTCCATGAATAATAGACTTTTCTTGATTTTTTCAATGTTTTTAACATGTATATTCAACTTAAAGTTGCCTAAAAATCACTGAATCTCAGACTTTGTTTCATCCGAAGATTGTTCATCTTGGGGCAGAACAGAGACTACGTGACTGGTTCTTTTAGCACTTTTGGATCTGTTTTTATGTGATGTTCTAGTAGTTGCTTCAAGATATATTTCCAGTTTCATATCTTTTTTCTTTCGAGCTTGCTGCCTAGTGAGATTGGACTATTTGTAAAAAGTTTGTTTATTAAATTCCCATTTCTTGCTGTTTGTTGTCCGTACACTTAGATTGTCCCTGAGATAAGTCCCTCCAATTTGTTGTGGATTTCAAGTAACTTTTTAATGAAGCCACTTGTCTCATCGGTTTGATTCTCCCTCTACCTCAATATTTAGCATAGCAAATTTCATAAAACTAGCGAAAATTTAAAAGAACCCGTTCACAAAAGTTCGTGAAGCAGGTGGGAACGTGAGTACTGTGAAAAAAGTAAAACAGAGTTCCTCTTCGCTCCTCAAAATAGAGGAAAGCCCCGGTCGCCAGACTTAACCCTTTAAATAGAAAACGATTGACTTTAACTGTCCACATAATATTTTGTTACACATAGAGAGATAGAATGAAAGTAGTGCTAAATATAATTGGCAAAGCTTTTTAATATTAATTAAGCAATGAAATTATGTTAAAATAAAAACGTTGCTTTAAAACTTTAAATTTGATCTGTCATTCACTTATTTATTTACAAGTCACATACTACAGTCACAAGTTTTTTTCTAACCATATTTTTATTGCGCAATATAAAAATTAATGATAGATTAATATTCTCAAATTACATTTATTTTTAGTAACAAATTTAATATTTTGCCAAATGGCAGTCAAATTTAATATTTGACTGTCATTATCTAAATTACTTATTATTTAAATGGTCTATGTAGACATGTTTTTCCAACCATATTTTTATTGCGTAATTTTAAAATTATTGATTGATTAATATCCTCAAATTACATTTATTTTTAAAAAACATATTCACATGATATAAAACAATAATCTTCTAATTCTATATCAACATGTTAAAATAATTTTTGGTTTGTTACAATTGCAAAAAAACTCAATTTAAAAACAATATCTGCATAACCCATAGTTTTTCATTTCATAACAGCACTATTGGGATCTATTAAATGCAATTCAATTGAGAAGGGTTTTTTTGTTTTTAATTCTTCGAAGTGTTTTCTAATTAGCTAAAGAAAATATATTCGTTAATTAAGATTGGAATTAGAAAAACATAATTAACGATAATATCTATTATTTTTTTTAAGTTTATTTTGATGTGAAAACTATATCACGCTTCAGATGAATTAAAATAGAAAAATTTACATTCGCGTTATAAATTATTCTGTAATGTCTTTAATAATTACGAATGTAATTATAATAGCAGGGCTAGAAGAAAGAACAAATTGAAAAATTTTGGATTCTAGTTTAAATGTGAAAAAATAATTCAAAAGATCCATATGTTCAAAGTTGCTAAAAACATTTTTTTAATTTAAAAAAATAAACATGAAGTCAGCTTTTTATGCAAAATCGAACACTTTGTAGTAGTCAAAATGTTTTATTTACTTTTGAACGCAGTAAGTGCACTTAAAATTCATATATAGAAATTTTTGAAGTTCATTTCAATGTTTACTGCAGTGTGACTCCAAATCCGTCTCAATAGCAATCGTGCATCTCCGTCTCAAGAGCTCAGTAAGGAGAGCATCGGCTGACAGGTACAAATGTCTACAGTTTGATTCCAGTGAGAAACAAAAATGTTCTTTTAAATGGGGCCCAAACAAATAAATCCTGATGGTTTGTGCAGTAATTCCGGGGTCTGAAATTGACCCTATTACGACTAGTGCGGATTCAGTGAGATTTGAGATATGGATCGGGGATTTCAAACCCGGAGGCCAAAGACCAAGCAAGAAACTAAACTGAATAATAAAACAAGCATCAGGAGGATAATCTAAGATAAAAATAGCAAACAGTGATCAGTTAAATTATCAAGTTGCACGTCAATGTGTCATTAAAGGGATAAAAATGTAGTGTCCACGTCGACTATACGAGTTTGCAATTCAGTCCAAGAAGCTCGTTTGCTAGAATGTTGATTGGCCATTACAGATATCCATGGTTCGAGCACCGTCTGAGAATTCATACATCCAATGACAATTAGACCTGGATATACTAGGTTTACTAATTACTGGTCACGGACTTGGATTTATTTTGACCTTTCAAGTATATTTCCACTTTTACAAGTATATACAACATATACATATAATGATAAACAACAAACAATATGTTACAAAAAAATCTGATGTGGGCAACATATGACTTTCCTTATATAATGCAATGAATTTACTACTTTTACAGTTAAAACAATGTTATTCTTTTAGTAGATACTTATATTCTTTCAAAGATATTGAATTTTTTTAAATTAGTCATCATTTTCATTGATTTAGCGCCATTTTTATCCATTTGGAGAGATTTTCGTCCATTTGATAACATTTAAAAATGTCGTCTAGTTGGCGACATTCCGCTAAATTCGTAGCCAAAATCTCGCCAAGCGTTATGGACGGAAAAAAATATATTCTTACTGCAGATAAATGACCATTGGCGTTCAAATATAAAAGTATTACTCAAAGTATATTTCCCCTTGAATGAAACGAGTTAGATCCACGAGAATGATGTCACCAAATATATCACATGATATTACATATGAAAAGTGAACATGTTTCTTAACAGTTAATATATTTTTTTTAATTTATGGGACTTTTTGATAATTTTATTTAAAAAATATGCAATATCTCGAGAACGGTTCATGCTAGCGTTCTAAATTTTATGCCAATCGTTTTCTAAGGAAAAATTACATAAGAAATGTCTATTTGCGTAACTTTATTAAAGGTTTTGATTCTTTAATGATTTTTTCAAAATTTCACTGGAAAATTTAGAGGGATTCCGAACATTTGATTGTATTTTAAAAAAATAGGCTTTCAGTATTCATAGATTGTGATTTTTGTGCCAAATTTCATTCTGCTCTATTCGCTCGTGAGATATCGTCTCCACAGACTCACTGACACACACACGCACACACACACACACACACACACACAGACACACACATACACACACACACACACAGAGACATCACATAAAAATGTTCGATTCGTGATCAGGGAAGCTTGAAACGTGCTCTCCCGTCGAAAACTCGAATTCGAATTTTCGACCCCGTCACAATACTTCCCTTAATCATTATATATATAAGGAAAGTAACAATTATCAAATAAATGTGTATTGTGTAAAACTAAGAAAATATAATATAACCTCAGAGATAATGTTTCCTTTACCTAAACTATGTCAACAATCTCATTTAAATAAATATAAAATATGATGCTTATGTATTAATGGATATTTGCTTATAAACGATATCCCATAGAATCCTTTTAGCCTCTAAAAAATAATGCTCAAACCAAAAATTCATTCTTTGAAATAGAGACTAACGATGAAATAGACGAGGGAAAAGCGATATAAAAGGCAAACTGAAATAAAAATAAAATAAATTTTCAGCGTTGAGATTGATAAAATATAATCCCAAATATTTTTCGAAAAATGTTAACAATGTTTCTCTTTAAGTCTATATTTGTGTAGAAGGTTAACAACCTGTCATGCCTCGATGTTCATTCTGTTTTTCATAGATAATTCGTAAAATTGTTTTTCTTTCTCAGACTCAAATATTTAATGTGACAAGTTTGAAATTTTCTCATTTTTTCACGTTTATTTCGAATAAACATTCAAATAATTTTGAGTTCTTATTTAAGAAAAACTTTGTAGTTACGTTGTGAGATTTTGTCTTAAGTTTCTACGGAATAATTACGTACCCAATAAGATATATAATATTATGAATGTGACAAAGTTTATAAGTAATTTATTTTCTTTTATTTCCCGACAATACATGGGAATCAATATGGAGAATATTGGAATCCTATCAAAAACGGAAACTCGAGTTTTCGAGTTACAGTTTTCGAGTTCAAAGACGAAAAACATTATTAATGTGACGTATGTGCGTGCGTTAAGGCTCCTCTATATACGAGCTGACTCATCAAGCATATTGAAGCCCACCATAGCTGGAAGCGCAATCCATTAGCATTAACTCTATTCTTATTTTCACTTTAGAAAGTATAATTAAAATAATTATGGGTGGATGTTCTGCGTCGAACTGCTCTAATCATTCTAGAAAGGGTTTTAGGCTATTTCGCTTTCCTAGAAACGAAGAAAGAAGAAAACAATGGCTAATAAATAATTGGATACCCAGTACTGGAGCATACCTGTGCGAGCTAAATTCTATAATATTCTAATTGAAACTTCTTTTTTTATATAAAATATTTATTTTAAACACTCATTTTACAATTTCCGTAACTGTAGTATGGAACCCTATGGGCTTCAATATGCTTGATAAGTCAGCCTGTAATAGAGGAGCTCTAGTGTTCGTCTATATGGATCACTGTGTGCCTCTCTGTACAGTGTCTGCATCAAACACTTGATCAAAAACTAATGGACGAAATGACACAAAATTTTGTAGATGAGTCAATTATAGTTATTCCTGGTTCTGATTAAATTTTTATATGCTTTTGAGAAATAGAACCCACTTTTTTCTTGAAAATCGGCTCACAAAAATCGTCAAATTCTGAAACATATAACCAATTATACTTGAATCTATTAATTAAATGCTTGCTTTATACATAATTTTTAACGCTAAACGAATAAAGTGAAGATCATTACGATGGAGTTAACTATCCTTGAGACATTAAGGTTTTTGGTGTTTTAAATAAGCTGACAAAGTTTTTCAAAGTAGTTAAAAATTATTCGATGGAATTTCTTAAAATTTGGTAAGTGTGAATCACATTGATAACATGTTGGTATGATTCAAGAAAACAGACCCAGCCTATTTTGCGAAACGCCCGGAAAATAATCAAAATCTTAAATAAAATATTAAATATGCTTAAACATTTAAATTGAATGCCGGTTTACCACGAACTTTTTTATGTCGAAACCAATGCGACCAACCCCCTTTTTTCCTTGAAGAACGTTTTTTTATAGTTACTTTTTATAGTTAAATGTAAGTTTTTGGAATTTTAAGGATGTGACGAAAAGTTTAAATGCGTTATGGTATCTAATGTAAAAGGAGACATCCAAACTACAAACTGGATATAATATCAAGTACATATTCGTTTTAATTTGAAAAAATACATTTAATGGATTATCAATTTGAGTGTGCATGTAAAGTCATGTGCTTAATGAATGAGGAACATAACCTTTAAATGACACAAACAGAAGTATTAAGTAAATCATAAAAGTAGCAAGAATAATATTGTATGCCCAATAACACGGAATCAGTGATTTCTTATTTTATGGGAATTGATGTGCTTGCAGATGGATTTCCAATGGACCATGATTATTTTCTTTATCATTCTACTCAAAGTAGACTACTGGGAAAGAGAAAAAAAGAAACGCATATGTTCACGATTAGCTGCACACCCAGTATTAGACAATAACTAATATGTGCATCATGATATCTAGTTTCATTAATAATATCAAAAGTGATAGGTAATTAATTTATCCTGTATATGAGATTATTTTTTACTCCAAAACTTAAATATTTTTACATTTTTGTTTAATACTGTTTTCTTAACAAATGTAAACTTCAAATAATTCTAATCCTATTGAGATTGTTTTGCCAGTTGCTTTAGTTCTCATAAAACTAATTTGTGTACTTTTCAGATCTCCTTCCATCAAGGAAATAAGTTTTATCAACGGATCATTGTGTATTTATGCATATTACAGTACATTCACTTACAAGCAGGATGAATAAACATATTTATTTTACCTAAGCTGTTATGCGTGTTGAACATGATTGAAAAAAATATTTTAACAAAATCCCAGTCTATTGCAATCATTATACCATTATTCATTCTTATAATTGTTCTAATGATATTTTCCAATTTGGTGTTTAAACCAGCTTGCAATTTATAATTTCAAATGTTCGTTACTAATTCCCCCATGGTGAAGGAACGCCTACGCACCACGTCCACAAGACACCCCCCCCCCCCCCAAGGTATCCAATGGCGAAGGGGAGGAGATTTGCAGCTTCACTTTTATAGAGGCTCCCCGAAGGGAGGAAGTCTGTCTTGGCCTCGACATAACAGCATCCATGGCCGTCGGCGGGATTCGAATCCGGCAATCCAACGATCAGACGGAAACGCATGCCCCTGACCGCTCGACCACCGGATCGGCATAGTTTCAAATGTAATAGTTAGTACAAAGCAGGCACTTATATATTCCTTTTTAATTTATTTCTGGAGAATACTGGATGAAGTACATCACGATGAAAATAATTTGTAAATGTTCTGGTGTTTGAAGGATTTGTGCAGTATTATATAAGTACATACAAGTATTTTAAAAAAAAACCGATTGTATGTTAAAAGTGTTGAACATTGCATTTAATTTGTAAATTATATCATAAAATATTTAGTATATTGTGGCCATTGCTATGCTCTACCAGGATCAACATAAATAATGTTTCAGTGTTGAAATATTGAAATAGAGAAACACATGTTCTTCCGAATTGTTTTATGCCATTCCATAAATGTCGTTGCAATAAATTCACATGCACACTTAATGTGACACTAAAAATTAAAATTGAAGGAAGAACAGTTAAATATTGCTGATATAAAGCAAGATTACATATAAAACAACATTCCATATGAGGCATGATTAATTGTGGAGATGCAGTAAATAATTAAAGTGCCATTAGGCGTTGAAATATAAAAATTACACTTAGCTGAGTAGTTATCTTTAGCAATTATTATTCAATTGAGTTTTATTTAGAAAAACTCGACTAGACAATTTGCTTCTGCATTATAATACTCACCCTAGGTCGAAAATAAATTTATTTAATTGTTTGCACATTAAATACTCATTTTTTTTTACTTCTGGCCTTTATTTGCTATTTTGCTATTTTACCAGTAGTAACATTTACATAGCTTGAGGAGATATTAAACGAACTATTGAGGTCATATTAGATACACTAACTTCAATAATGTACCTTAGTGTGATGACCATATCACAAAAAACAATAATTTAATTTAATAATCTTTGACAATCTTACAATAAAGAAATACAAAAGGTACCTGTTGGCGTATATGATCGTTGAGCGCAGGTTAGTGTTCTATTGCCACTGAACATAAATTACGCTCTGTGTCGTCCATCTGTATGAAATTGGAAGTTCAGTTAGCCGCTCGTCCACATCGCATCTGTTGATAGCATTGTTCGGTAAAATCCTAATAAATCATCAGGGTGATTGATCTGTTCAGAGTGTAATAGAGTAATCCCAAAATTCAATTCAGCTGATCAACTCTTCTTAGATAGTAATATTAAAGTCATCATAGATAGTAACAATCATCCTTAAAAGTCACCTTAGATAGTAACAGCCATTCTTGAAACTCTTGTGCACCACTTTTATCCCAGCCTGAAAGTTCTACCTTATTTTGCTAGAGAGATTGGATTCTTTTACGCTATTTATATTTTATTAGCACTCATTAACAGTACGACATTAGGCACACAATACACTTAATTGTATCCTATTTCCATAATTAGAACATTATTGTATTCTATTTCCATAATTAGGACATTGGTAGATCTGGCAATACACTTATACTAACCCATTTACTTACGCACATACGTACACGTATTCTTACACACATATTTGCGTATTTGAAATCAAGTAATTTATCAAAAAAAAAATTACATTTTTCTAGCCTATTATTCAATTTTCCCGCTATTCATGTAATGAAAAAAAAATTTTTCCTGCCTGTACGCAATGCTCAAGCGTAAATGCACATCTTAAAAGTTTTTACATGATTTTTAACAGATAAACATATTTTTAGTTCAATTGCATGCAAAGTCACTATAAATTTGAAATTAAAAAGTTAATATAAAAATAAATTATTTTTTCAATTTCTTATCAGCTATAACGTGCGATATTTCTGACAAATGAGTTACATTTATGTTTAATATGTGAAAATATTCTTATATGCATTACATAAACAAGAAAATAATTTTTCAAAACTTTGAGCACGTCTTTCGGCTTGGGATGACAAATATTACTTTTGTCATTTTAAATACATGCCTATCAGAGTAATATGATAGACAAGGTTCCTTAAAAAGTCTTTAAGTACACAAATAATTTAGTAAAAGGAAGTAAAAGGTCCCTAGGTCCATTATTGTACATATTAAATCTATGGTATGAGTCTTTCTAAAATGGCTACTCCCCATCGAAGAAAAATTATCACAGCACTCTCAAAGAATTTGGGAAAAGGAACTCGGCAACAGAAAGAGATAGAAAGCTAGTGTCAATTACAGAGTTGTAGAACATTGTTCAAATAGTAGGTATCTGTAAGAAAAACATATAAAACGTGTATATCGAAGGAAATAAATACCCATCGGTTGATAGATGCTGTAACGCAATGACACATGTAATGTTTAATATAGAATGTCGTAGCATTCTTTCTGGAAATAAAATGCGAATGATTACAGATGTCGAGTATTTTTTTATATGCTGTACATTAGATTTCTGTGCATGTAAGAGTTGTTTGCTTAGCATTCTCGAATATGAGGACAATTCGCTAATAACCATATTGTCTCAAATAAATCCTTCTAATAATCAAGATTGGTATCACGTCTGCATTCAATTGATAAAATCAAGGACAAAGCGTTTTTAAAAAAAACGAAAGGTATTTTATTTAACACATCCTAAAAGACGTATTTGTAATTTTGATCCTGTTCAAATTTCAAGTTATGCTTGGCGACTCATTCTCGACATATGCAATTCAAACCTCTTAAAAGTTATTTGTGACGTCATTCTCAGGAATATCATGCTTGACGTTTTCCTAAAATTTGTATTAGTTATTTTCTTGTAATATTTTAAAATTCGCAAGCGTTTAAACTTATTTTATAATTTCCGTCTATATTTCTTGTATTATTTTGGTAAGTTCATTTACCATTTTATATTTTATGCAAATTTGCTTTAAACTGGTCTCTCTATATATAAATATCCCATGGTTTTTATTATTCATGTAGCGATTGATGAAGGGCGTATATACGTCCGAAAGCGCTCTGGCAGTTTTTAACATATTTTGTGCGTCTTTTAGGATGTGTTAAATAAAAGAAATTTCGCTTTTTGAAAACGCTTTGTCCTTGATTTTATATAAATCCTTCTATACAAGTTTTATTGTCAATTCCTACTAAACTGCTTTGTAATTGGCATGTGTCGTCTACCTAGCTTTGTTGCCAAATTCATTATGCTCTATCTAGCTTTGTTTTCTCTATCTAATTATCTATTTAGCTTTGTGTCCAAGTTCATTTTTTTTAATTATCCGATAGGGACATATCAATATATTTTATTCGATCAGACATAGTTACTTTACTGCAAATACATCTAAACGTGTGCCCTTATGGACATTTACTTACAAAGTTATCCGGCTGCTTAAATACTTTGCTAGGAACACTGCATATCAAGAACATCCACTTTTAGTGATAGAAACTCCAGACTCATTAAACAAAAATAACCCGCATACGTGAATTTTTCCCTGCCACATATTACTTATCCCTATACGCCCAGTAAAAATGACACGAGGTAATTTCCTACTTTTGATGGGAAATAAAGCATTTCCTGATTGACGTCGTATGCTTTATGATTATTTTCTTGATCATTCCACTCGATAAAAGGATGTGCTGAAAATGATGAAAAGTATAAGGCTATACCAACTCCACATAAATGACATGAAAATGGTTAATAAAGACCTTTTAATCTAGGTTAGATTCAACGGCTATATTAGAAGTTAGGTAGATGGTATACACGTTTATACATACATAATATATTATTACATTTATACATACATAATATATTATTACATTTATACATTCATACATTTATACATATATAATATATACATATATAACATAATTTATACATATAATACTTACACAATATATATATATATATATATATATATATATATATATATATATAATATAATATATTTTTAATATAATATAATATAATATAATATAATAAATATATATATAATTTATACACATAATTTATACATATATAACATTTATACATATATATATATATAGAAAATGCAACACTATGAAGCTTTGGCTGTATAATTATGCGAACGCAGCTGGTCGATATATGCGAATGATCTGAATTGCAATTGGGTCACGTGATTAGAGTGCGGGATAATAGGGATGGAAACGGCAGATGAGCAAACAGTTATTACTGTCTGTCGCCTAAAGATATCCATTTTCTGGGCTGTTTTGTTGAATTCCATTGTTCAACAAAAGACATACTTTGTTCAAGAGATGTCTGGCCGACGACGTCGTAGTCCGTTTCGGAATTTGCGAATGGATTCATTTTAAGTCTACATATGGCCGGGTGGTCGCCCCGGCCAATCGCCGCTGTAACACGCGTAGGATTTGAAGAAGATGGATTGAAGAAGGGAATATAAATCATCGCAGTGGTACAGGTCCATCCAGATGTACGTCAGCACGCGTTGATCGACGAATTCCAAGACATGCGTTGGCAGCCCGAAAATGATGACTGTCAACATTCAGTAGAATTTGCAGGGTACATTGGATATTCCAATATGAGCCAGAACAATTTTTCGACGATTGGCCGAAAGCGGCTTGCACTCCAATGGTCCTTTACGAAGACTGCCATTCACGACAAGACACCGACGTGAAAGATTGAAATTGTGTCGGGATTGAATGGGACAAGGAAGTGTTCAGCGACGAGTCCCGGTTCTGTTTGTCGAATGACACTCGCCGTGTGAGAGTTTGAAAACGATGTGGAAACAGAGCCAATCCTGCGGAGATTGTTGAACGTCATACTGCTCGACAACGCAGCATCACAGTTTGGGGTGCTATCGGCTTCGATAGCCTGTCACCTTTGGTTCGTATCAGAGGCACAATGCCGCTACCACGATATGTGGATGAGGTACTATGGCCGGTTGCACTGCCTTACATTCAAAATACTGTTGCAAAATACTGTAACGCGCGACTGGGGAAAACACGTGACAGGGAAACCATCAACAGACAAGCCTTGCAAGGTATCTATGTGCTTCCTTGGCCTCCGCTGTCTCCAGATCTCTCCCCCATCGAGCATGCTTGGGACGTTATTGACTGCCTTGCCCCCGCCCCAAGCAGAAGATGACCTGTGGAAGATGGTTGAAGGCATATGGTCATCCATCCCTCAGGAAACTATCCGTACACTCATTGCATCTGTTCCTCGAAGGGTTACGCTTGTATCGCCGCAAAATGTGGCCCTACTGCTTATTGATCACCCTGTCTATGCTATTACTGCATTGCATTGTCCTTCTGGAATTAAAATCAATTATTTATATATGCCATATATGTCTGTGTGTCCTTTATCAGCACACTCTATTCGCTCTTTCATGGTGTTGTATTTTCTGTGTCTGGTAGTGTATATATATACATATATAGATACCATGGCTTGAAACTTGAAACTTTTAGTTGTATACACTGTATATACATTACAATGCTTGTCTCTGTTTGCTGTATATACACTTAAAAATATACACCCAGCTAACTTGTAACATAAAAAATGCATCTATACTGTAATAAGTAGAACGTGTTACTGTTAAATGAAGAATTTAACAATAAAATTATGGATTAAAATTGCAGCTGTCGGACTGTATTATATGGGTTTAATTTGGAGCTCCACTGTTCGGTTTTTGTACAAGAGAACTACTTTGCCCGAGCAGTTGTTTAAAGCAGATTTCAAATCACGACAAGCACATACACATAAAGATGGTAGAAACTTAGACCTTGAATTTAAAAGTTGTTACTGATCTTACAGCCAGTACATGTAATGTTTGATCACATGTGAACCATTAAAGCAACCTGAAAGTATTTTACTACGACTAATATCTAGCATCTTCATATTTGTGTTATAGTAACGAAGTATTAACGATTTTTTATTGCACAGTACTCAATACTTACGTCCTCTCTACGTTTTCCAAATATAATCTTTGGTTCCTTCCTACTTTTCCTGATAATTTATATTCCGTTTGAGTTCAAACATTGATTACTTTTATTACGTCCATTATATACGGATAGGCATTGAAAAAAAAAATCATAAATCCCCACTATATTCCTCTCAATACTTAGCAAATAAATAATATGGATCGCAAAATATATTCCTTGGCAATTTGTATAAAACCAGTATATGGATATTTCTTTTAGAATTATTTTGTAGGATTTGTTCACAATTGCAAAGATTTAACATTTTACTGTCCTCGCCTAATTATCGTGTATGCAAGGGATATATATTGACGTGGATTGAAAATTTTATATAAGATTGTTGATGAATTTTTAATCTGTGATGTGCATATGTAAAAAGATGTAGACAATTTGCAGAGGGGTAAATTCTCAAAGTCTATCAACATTATTCATTAAACACATTTTAAACATACGCTCAATATCTTTAACACATGTAATACTTTCGCACATTGATTTACAATCATTTATTAAACACTTATAGTAATTAGTAACCTTCATCCTTCATTTAAATTTAAGGTAGTCTGATTTTTAACAATCTAAGTTAACAATATTTATTATATAAAAATATTACTACGTACATATTTGCATATTTGCTTTTTAATTCACCTTTTTTCAAATATGCTAATAACTTTTCTTAATGTACTTAATAATTTTTCTAATATTCTCCACTAAAATATATATAGAAAGATAAATTCATGTCCCCCGCTTTGCTCAATTTCTTTACATTAAGACATATAAATCATAAGCTGATTTAAATCCGTAACTGGAAAAAGTTCTTGAACAAATAGAAGAAATAATGATTACATGAATATTGCAACAAATAGATGCTTGCATTTATTATTTGAATATGGGATTTTGTCGAGCAAATTCAAGACGTCTGACATTTTTAATGTTACATACAAGAATTTATATTACCTAAGCTGTCAAACGCGCACCTTTTTCTTAGTGGACATATAATGTGAATTAAAACAGTAATAATCATATTTGTTTCTTAATGAAAGAGGCTTGAAAAACAAGTAAAATAATAACTTCGTGAATGTTGAAGCAATTCGCATTGAAATCTCATAGAAACTTCAATTATTCACTTACTACAATTCTTCTTTAAAAGCACTATAAATAAAGTATGGTTAGTTATCAGTCAGTTTCAAAGGCAATCAGATCTGTCACAACTAGGATAAATGAGAATGCATGAGCTGTCACACTAATGAGTGTGCCTTTCAACAGTGAGTTGTTCATGTGATTGAGAGCGGGAACCATTGAAAAATAACCATTATGGAATTGCCTAAATTGCTTGACGTGCTTTAATCTTCTCCAAAAGTCCCCCCGGTGACATTGAATGCCGAATCTTTGTACACTTCAAATATCAACTACATCGGTACCGAATCAAACGCAGACGGATTTTCGATTTAACCCCTAGGAAGAAAAAAAAATAGAGTTTACATAAAGTGTTCCCAAGCCCTCCAGAAGTCCCCTGTAGATATAGGAGCCTTAATATTTGCATAATTATAGTGTAGTGCTATTTCTGATCACTTCCCACGAAACGAGGATTATGACTTTTAAAAACACTCTTTAAAATACCAGCAAGCTTCCCTCCACAGGATGACACTTTACACACTTGTCGTATCGACAACTACACCGAACATAACGAACTGTATTTTTCGATTTTTTTTTAGTTGAAAAAATGTGGAGGACAAAAGAGGTGGTGGTAGGGAAAATACTTTCAAATCTTCCCGAATCCGGACATAAAAATACGTAATGTGACCACTGGGCAAGCCTTAACTGGGCGAATTTTTAATGGAGACAACATTTTTCGATATTAAGCGCCAATGTTAAACAGAATAAAACTTATTAAGAAGTTGAATTTTAATAATATTTTAAGCGTGTTATTTTTCCTGTATTTGATAAGATTAAATATAAGTCCAAAGTAAAAAAAATGAATGATAAGAACAACAAGTAAATTTCAAACGCAAAAGAAGAATATGTTATAACATACGCTTGCTTTCAATGAATCATTATATTAGATGGAATGCATGCTAACAATTTGGTTAAGCTTATTAAAGTGTTAAGCTGTCATATCAATCCAAACGACACAGGTTTTGAATACTCGTTTTTCAAATATGTGTCGTAAACCCTTAAACAAATATGCACGCAACTGCTCTATAGAAATATAGATGACCGGCTAGAAATAAAAGCATTTTTGTTACGTTAAGAAATAAATAATAATTAAAATCTCTTGCAGCTCATATTTGATTGGATTAGAATATTTGTTGATCTATTGTTATTCTTTTATGCAGAACAAGAAAACTTGCAGAACAACGGAATCACGGCTTTAAAGTACATTCTAACAAATATCTGCATAAATACATACACAAAACTTACCATCTGTTTCCAGAATTTAAATCAGTTTGCAACGATGTGAAGGCCAGAGAGTAAACTGTTTGGCCAAAGATGGACCTTGAAGCTCGTAGAAGAAATTATGTAATTGCGTCTTTATGACTTCTCTTGTTAAAAGTTTTTATAGAAAAACTGTTTCATAAAACAAGTGACTGATTTTTATAAACTTTTCTTTGTCGGTAAGAATATCTTAAGGAAATGTTGAAGTGTAGAGTGGGATATAATTCATATTATAACTCTGTCTTCTCTAAAAGCTTCATAAACTTGTATATGAAGCTTTATATATATATATATATATATATATATGAATATATATATTTATGAAGCTTTATATATATATTTATGAATATATATATATATATATATACATATTTCCTAATTTTTCCTTATTTTTCTTATTTTCATATCGGAAGCGTATTTTCAAATTTTAATTTTTATATAAATAGTTTATTTAATCTACAGTAAGAGTGATTGGCATTTATAATATAGGAAGAAAATGAAATTCAAAGCAATTCATTGAAAAATACCATTTTGCATTATGTAAACGTTACAGACTGTGTTATTTGTAAAAAGTTCCATAGATAAGCTACATATATTTCCTGTTTTCAAATTATTTTACTGCAATATAGTCTGGAAGCTTTCCAATTCTTATCTTCAAATTCGATTGAAGAAGTATAATTTTGCGAATAGAAAATTTGATGCTCACAACAACTACATAAAGTAGATTTATATTTTGTTTCATTCTGTACAGATGTATCCAAAATTCTGAAATGCTCTGATGGGTATCTTTAAGAGTAAGTAAGTCGGCAAAAAATACTGGCTTGGTTGGTAGCTCTTATTTGCATCATTATTGATTTTTCTCTGCTGACATTTTTTAAAGAACATGTTGGTTTTTTGTACCCGTTGCGCATATGTGGAAGAAAATTGTAAAAAATAAAAAAGTTGTTTGAAGTTTTCAGAACTTAAACTCCAAAAAATATCAGCAAAATAATAGCAGACAAGTCACCGTTTTTTCATAGATTTTGCGAAACATACTTTTTTACTAAATCAACGAAAATATTTTAGAAGTAACATGTTAGTGATATATTTATTTGCAAAACTTAAGAGTGGATTTTTGGTAAATATGTTTCTACGTGTGCACTGATTTTGCCGTGTTAACTATCTTTAAATGAAATTAAAAAATGTCCATAGATGAATAAACAATACAAATACTTATTGTTACATGTAAGTTCATAAGATTAATATCTTTTCTGATTAAAATCTGCAGTAAAATTTCCCTTTTCACTGTAGGTTATTTTATTATGTAATATTGTTATAATTGCATGAATTTAATACAAAACTATTTCAATAAGCATTTCAACAAATGGAAATGAAATTACACGAAATACATAAAATGGATTTTATCATTCGGACTGTTGATGTCTAGCCAATAGTTACTAGTTAGTAGTTAGCCATTGGTAATTATTTTTTAGTCTTCCGTTATGAATTTCTGGCTATAGCTGAATCTTTAATTCATCCAACGTTTCGTACAATATTTGAATCTTGTCATATAGAAAGAGCTCCATACAGCATCTAAAAATTGGAGCAATCATTTGGATAAGATCAGGCGTGACTATATTACCAACTTACATCATGTGTCTCAACATCGCGAAATTCACATCTAGTAGATTCCATTGCAGGTTTAAATCTTCGGCAACGAGTTTGCAGATGGCTGGGTAAATGGGGGGGGGGGAATGAACAATATTTATCTTATTCTACTAGATTCCTCTTACCTTGAATTCTTTTTCATATCATGTAATGCGGGAAAACAGACAGTGTATGATGCATCATACTCAACACTGGTGCATGAGTTACCAGTCGGAGGCAGCCTTTGACTACCATGGTAACAGAAGACATCAGACGGTTTGTTCCAGATTAAGTGGTCATCTAAGACTTTTAATGGTATGAGTTAAAACAAAATCCTCCTTGCTTGCGCGACATATCATAGCGCTGAAGCCGCCCCAATTCACTCTTGCGTTGGGGTGGTCAGTACAGATCTTTCTTATTCATCCAATCACAGGTTTTGGCTTGCGAATTCAGGATGGTCTTCGAGACCTGGTTTAGCCTTTGGCAAATCCGGGTGGGGTTAGCTACAACAACAAATCAATTCATTTTTAGACACTTGTTAAAAATATGAATATCTTCTTAAAATTAAAACATAGTAGAGTACTTCATATGCCAATGCATTGATATGTTTAAACACTGCAAATTCATTTCTAAAATTTATTTTCTGAAAACAGTTAGCGGAAGTCAGGATATTATTTTTAGTTTTACAAACAAAGCCCAGACTTTTCCAAGAAAACTTTGATTAAAAATTCACTTATTCATACATACCTTAAATCCATATAACACTTTCCGTGTGTAACAAGTTCAACATGAGGTCAAACAATTAAATTTCAAGTCTTGATATCTATAAGAGATTTTATACTGTGTTCAGTCATTTTAGTTTGCCCCAAATCGCATTGTGTTTACTTGGGCGTTCAGACTAGTTTTTTAGAACTGAAGAAGAGGAAATCATTAATCATAGAAATTGTATATTTAAATTGCCCATTTAACAAGAACATTTTCTTCTTGCAGATGCATTATGTAAAAAAAATCTGATGTGGGCAACACATGACTTTCCTTATATAATGCGAAGAATTTATTACTTTTACAGAAAAAATAATCGGTTATTCTTATAGTAGATACTTATATTCTTTCAAAGATATTGAATTTTCGTTAATTAGTCGTCAGTTTCATCGATTTGGCGTCATTTTTATCCATTTAGTGAGATTTTCGTTAATTTGGCAACATTTAAAAGTCGCCAAGTTGGCGACATTCCGCAAAATTCGTCGCCAAAATCTCGCAAAGCGTTATGGACGGAGAAATAAGTTATTCTTATAGCAGGTAAATGACTATTGGCGTTCAAATACAAAATTATTAATCAAAGTATATTTTCTCATGAATAGAACGAGCTAGATACACGAGAATGATGTCACCAAATTTATCGCATGATATTACATATGAAAAGTGAACGTGTTTCTCAACATTTATTTTTTTGTTTTAATGTATGGCATTTTTTTGATACATTTATTTGAAAAATGTGCAATATCCCGAGAACGTTTCGTGCTAGCATTCTAAAGTTTATGCCATTTCTAAGGAAAAATTAGATCAGAAATGTCTAATTGCGTAACTTTATTAAAGGTTTTGATTTTTTGATTATTTCTTAAAAATTTCACTCGAAAATTTAGGAAGGTTCTGAACATTCGATTGCGTTTAAAAGCAATATGCTTCCAGTATTCACGGATTGTGATTTTGTACCAAATTTCATTCGAATCGCTCTATTCGTTCGTGAGATATTGGCTCCACAGACTCAGTGACACAAACACACATCCATACACATACTTTCACACACACACACACACACACATCACCTAAAAAATGTTTGATTCGCGCTCAGGAATGCTTAAAACGTGCTCTCCCGTCGAAAACTCGAATTCGAATTCTCGAGCCCGTCACAATACTTCCCTTATACATTATGTATATAAGGAAAGTAATAAACAAATAGATAGAGATATGATTATCAGTCATTCATATGACTAGAACACGAATTATTCAATTAAGAATTCCACAATATAATGATTTTGAAAGAGTATAATTTACGATGCATAGTCTATTTAAAACAATTGAAGTGTAAACTATGTTATGGATGTAACTGATATGAAAATGCTATATATTGGCTTTTATTAACAAACTGCATTAAATGTATTTGTCTTAATAAATTTTACTAACGTTAAAACATAGTTTTAAGAAATATTTTTAAAAAAATAACATTCAAACGAAATAGATTTATTCTGAAGCAAATTATGCTGCAATACTTAGAAAACAATATTAATTCTCTCTGGACTATAATTGCATTGTTGGTAAAAGGAAATGGGGCAGATCAAAATTATCAACGAGTTTTGCAAACAAACCTTCTTCTGCACCACATATCCATAGACAATGAGGTGTGGAACTAGTACTAGGATTGTGCAGTTGCTTGGTTTTTCATCCTGAGAAATTAGGCCTTATTTCCATTTAAAAAATTTAATAAGCTGCAAGAATTGAAATAGTTTTATTTTTGGTTATTTTAGACATGAGTTTGAGTCAATTTTTGTACTTATAATATATATGCAGAACACATTTGACATAAACTTTAGAATAGCGACTGATGTATACAGCATGTATAATTCTTACTCTTATGGTTTTTATATTTTACTAATTGAAAACTGTCGTTAGCTAATTGTCTGTCTGTCTAATTACCAGCGGAAATAATGATTATTATAATCATCTAGGTGGGAAATACATGTTATAATCATTTAAAGATATGTCTGTTGCACAATTTAAAATTATTGCCAGATTATAAATCTCAAAATATATTTATTTTAAATCTATTGATTCCATTAATATAAAAACCATCGCACTGATTTTATATCAACACAAAAATGTTAAATTGAATTTTTGTTCGTCTAAATTGCAAAAAAATATATTTAAGAATAATGGATCTATAAAGTAATTACCCATAAATTTATAATTTATAACGGTACCATTGGGATCCATTAAATAAATTTAAAGAACACATTTTTATTTTTAATGATTTGTAGTGTTTTCAAATTAAAATTTGGAAAAATCTTTGAATTTAGTTGAATAATTATTCAAAGAAAATTAATTCTTTAATAAGGATATGAATTAAAAAATATAATTGGTGATAATATATATTATTTTTTAAGAAGTCATTAATTTGATACGAAAATTATATCATTCTCCTGTTAAATTAAAATATTAAGGGATGTTTATTTAAAAAATGTTCAGTGATACTCTAAATGATCAAGAATGTAATTATGATTGGAGGAACCAGAAAGAGTAAAATAAAACGATTAAGTTTAAATTCTAGTTTAACAGCACAAGAGGAAATCAAAATGACCCAAACTGCTCGAAATTATTGAAGAAAATTTATTGCTTCAAAAACAAAGCTTTCTATAAAAAATTGTATTTTTCTTTTCCGCAAAAATTTTAATTGCTTTGTACGAGAACGAGAAGGCATATTTTACACGCAAGTATTGCAATATTAGAAGCTTTTTCTGTATAATATAAATTGAGGTTTTTAAGTGATTCAGAGTGATACTTGAGTTTTTATCTGATTTCGCATTTATTGTCTTTATTTCGTGTAAAAGATTACATATTAATAATATGCAATAGGTATAAAGTAAGTAAATCTTGTTACTTTGGGTCAAATCTTGAAATCAATTTTTTACCCACTTCTGCCAAAACGATTTTTTTTAACTTTTACACACATACGTATTTTTTTTTTTCGGGCGCGGTAGCCCATTGGTTAGCGCGCTGGAGTTGCACTCGTTGGCCCGGGTTCGATTCCAGCCACTGCCAAAACTGCCGCCGTGTTCATGCGGAGTACGATCACGTTAAACATGTGGGTCCGAAAGTCCTTCCGAGAGGTTGGTGGTAGGGGAAGGAGGGTACGGTCCCTGTGGATGCCTCCCCCACTGGGTTCCGGTCTAAATTGGGTGGCACTTCCCGACCGTCCAAACAGTTACCTTACACCTTTCTGGTAGGTCGGACGGTCTGGGTTTCAACAACAACAACACATACGTATTTTGGGCTACACACCAAACTGCTGAAAGCCTTAGGGTCAGTCGTGTGGTCTGGGTCTTCAACGCATACGTATTTGCTATGAAAATACAATATCTCATCAAATTTCAGTTGATCCCCCTTGGATTCTGACCACCGCGGACTCATGCCCATAATGGTCCGGAAAAATCTCATTATTGTAAGATCGTTAAAAAGAGCCCAATATTAATATTCGTATATATTTATATATATTTAATACATCAAAAATTCAACATTTTGACTCTTGTTTGCTTATATCTGTATTTAGAAATATTATAATAAATCAGGCTCTTAGAATCAATACAATTTGTGATGAATATTATAAATTAGCACATTTTATGGAATTATTGTGTACAGCGACTAATAATACATATCCTCCCAAGTTCGTTATTAAAATTATCAACTCAGTGTATCAACTTTCACTCAATAACATCCCAGAAAACTTTCTCAATTATAGTGACTAACATATATTATATATATATATATATATATATATATATATATATATATATATAATTTAAATAATTGTTTATTAATTATATAAAAAAACAAAAATGAAAAATAATAAACTAAATAAAAAAAAATTAGACAAATCAAAAAATCGGAAAATAAGCTGCATTAACATTAATGTTTTGAATTTTAATTTCGCTAAAAAAATTGTAACTTTTGCCAGTATTGAAACTACGATTTGAGCGCCCTTATAATGGTATATAGTGGCATTCTCGTTTATCCAGTTTTCCTATGAATTACTTGTAAGAATTTTCATCTTTGATTCGTGTTCATATTCAGAATTGCGTATATGGGTTGTTCATATTCTGAATTGCTTGTCCGGTCTCCAGTTTAGACTC
This sequence comes from Amaurobius ferox, assembly GCA_951213105.1. Classification (NCBI taxonomy): domain Eukaryota; kingdom Metazoa; phylum Arthropoda; class Arachnida; order Araneae; family Amaurobiidae; genus Amaurobius; species Amaurobius ferox. The sequence goes on along the minus strand of OX578146.1, from coordinate 77,905,075 downwards.
ACTGGACGGGTCTGGGAGTATTACTGTGAACGTTCGTCCTGCCTCCCTGATAGAATTTCGACTTGTTCATTCCGGTGCTTCTAGATAATTTAAGCTGTTGAGATTGATCGTGTATACACGTGGTGAAAGAAGAAGGGTTCATGCTGCGTGGTAATACAAATTTTCTTAATGTATTCTATCTTCATTTTTTGATGCCTATAGTTTGGGTTGGAGTATTTATAGTAATGTACTATTGCTCTATCTGAAATAGGCATGTTTTTGGGATAGTTCGAATTAAATACTCAGACCTGAGGAGGAATTTAACTCTGACTAATAATCGAATTTAGGCTGGTGCTGTTCTCTTCTCTTATCGGCATTATGGTCGTGAATTTGCTTCTATGGTGATGTTAATATTAATTGAATTTTTTGTTATTACTTATTTCTAATATATATATATATATATATATATATATATATATATATAATACAAAAGAAAATGAAGAAAGAACAAAAATGTATCAACATTTCGCCGGGGGAGATTGTGACCCCCACTTCCCGGTTAAGCCAGCTTAATGTCATGACGACACTCCCGGAAGCGGATACAATGTCACAAACCAAGTACATTATACTAAAACTTTAAATGTAAAAAAGTTGAAAGATCTATACTGACTATACCACAGAAACTGTATCTAAAATCTGATCTTTTACAAAAATATGAAACAGAATTTAATTACTATATTACTATTTCATAACTTTCTACCTTATTTCCTTATTTAAAGCCTATGGATACCTATGGGATACCTTATATATATATATATATATATATATATATATATATATATATATATATATATATATATATATATATATATATATATATATATATATATATATATATATATATATATATATATATATATATATATATATACATATAAAAATATCTATTAACCTCATCAAAACCAACTGAAAATATTCCTATAGGCGCTATGCTGCTCAAACTAGTGCATTTATATAATACAAAAGAAAATGAAGAAATAACAACAATGTATCAAAATTTCGCCTGGGGGATTGTGACCCCCACTTCCCGTTTAAGCCAGCTTAATGTCATGACGACACTCCCGGAAGCGGACACAATGTCGCAAACCAAGTACATTATACTAAAACTTTAAATGTAAAAAAGTTGAAAGACCTATGCTGACTATACCACAGAAACTGTATCTAAAAACTGTAAGTAAATTACTTTTGGGAAGCTTGAATGGTGAAGTATATGCGAGGTTTGTTTGTCTTGTTATATATTAGTGTTAAATATTAGCTTTTTAAAAATGTATTTTGTGTTTCTGTTTGGATGTAGTGAATCTTGATGATACAGTTTCTGTGGTATAGTCAGTATAAATCTTTTAACTTTTTTACATTTAAAGTTTTAGTGTAATGTACTTGGTTTGTGAAATTGTATCCGCTTCCGGGAGTGTCGTCATGACATTAAGCTGGCGTAACCGGGAAGTGGGGGGTCACAATACCCCCCGGCGAAATTTTGATACATTGTTGTTCTTTCTTCATTTTCTTTTGTATTATATAAATGTACTAGTTTGAGCAGCATAGCGCCTATAGGTATATTTTCAGTTGGTTTTGATGAGGTTAATAGATATTTTTATATGTATATATATATATATATATATATATATATATATATATATAATTATACTTATATGTTTTAACACTATTTATATGTTTATTTTTTAATCTAAAGACTTCTTTTTGGAAAAGAGGTCTTTAGATTGAAAGAATGGATGGTGCATTATGAAATATGTATATATATATATATATATATATATATATATATATATATATATATATATATATATATATATATATATATATATATATATATATATATATATATATATATATATATATATATGTATATATATGTGTATATATATATATATATATGTATATATATGTGTATATTTGAAATATGTAATAATAAGAATTATATAAAAATAAAATTAAAAAATATATATAAAAAAACAATTCAAGTAATATTAACATCACCATAGAAGCAAATTCACAGCCACAATGCCGATAAGAGTTAAAGAACAGCACCGTCCCAAATTCGATGATTAATCAGAACTAAATTCATCTTCAGGTCTGAGTATTTAATTCAAATTAACCCAAACAAATGCCTGTTTCAGATTAAGCAATAGCACATAACTATAAATGCTTAAACTCAGACTACAGGCAACAAAAATTGAAAAAATGGAAATAGGATACATTAAGAAAATGTGTATTACCATGCGGCAAGAACCCTTCTTCTTCCACCACGTGTATCGTGATCAACCTCAACAGCTTAATCTAGAAGCACCGGAATGAACAAGTCGAAATTCTACCAGGGAGGCAGTACGAACGTTCACTGTAATACTCCCAGACCCGACCAGTGAGTCTAAGCTGGAGACCGGACAAGCAATTCAGAATATGAACAACCCATATACGCAATTCTGAATATGAACACGAATCAAAGATGAAAATTCTTACAAGTAATTCATAGGAAAACTGGATAAACGAGAATGCCACTATACACCATTATAAGGGCGCTCAAAACGTAGTTTCAATACTGACAAAAGTTACATTTTTTTGCGAAAATAAAATTCAAAACATTAATGTTAATGCATCTTATTTTCCGATTTTTGATTTTTCTAATGTTTTTGACTTAGTTTATTATTTTGCATTTTTATTTATTTATATAATTAATAAATAATTATATATATATAAATATTTTTTTTTAACTATGTTAGTCACTATAATTGGGAATGTTTTCTAGGATGTTATCGCGTGAAAGTTGATACACTGAGTTGATAATTTTAATAACAAACTTGGGGGGATATGCATTATTAGTCGCTGTACTCAATAATTGCATAAAATGCGCTAATCTATAATTTTCATCACAAATTTTATTGATTCTAAGAGCCTGGTTTATTATAATATTTCGAAATACAGATATATGCACACAAGAGTCAAAATGTTGAATTTTCGATGTATTAAATTTAAAATCCTGTCTTTTATCATACAAGTTTATAACCATATTACAATTTTGTAAATTTAAATTTTAATCCAAAAAGTTTGCAACATTAAAGTCATTATTACTTGCATTTAATTGTAAATTTTTTGGATAAAAGTTTAATACTATAGGGATATTATTTGGGGTTACACATAAAATGTCATCTAAATATCTAAACATGTGCATAGCATTATGCAAGCATGGATTAATGTTTTTTTCATAGAAGAATAAATACAGATTAGCTAACAATGAAGAGGCACACCCCCCTTGTGGGATACCAACCTGTTGTTTAAAAAAAGTACCACCATGTTGAATATAGTTCTCATAAAGAGTGAAGTTAAGTAATTTTTTAAAAAGAAAATTTGAATATTTTAGGTTGATATTATATTTTTCAAAAATTCCTAAAATAATTCTATACAGATCATCTATATTTATATTATTAAACAAATCTTTGAAGTCAAAGGTATAAATACTATGAATATTAGTAAGAGTTTTCAATTTCTTATTTAATTCAAAACTGTTTTTTACAATATGACAATTATTTGAGATTTCATCTGACAAGGATACTTCATATAATATCTTTAATAATAATTTTCCAGCATTAGTAATGTAAGAATTATGCCCACTGGTAATGGTTTGAAAAGAAACAGGGGATTTATGAAACTTGGGTACTAAAACAATATATGGAATGTTATTACAACTATTTTTTAGATGGATTTGCTTATATTTGGCTGATATTCTATTGTATAAGATTTTAAGGTAAGTTTTATGTAAATTATAGATTTGATTATTAAGTAAGTGTGACTGAAAGGTATTTTTATGTATATATATATATATATATATATATATATATATATATATATATATATATATATATATATATATATATATATATATATACAAGGTATCCCATAGGTATCCATAGACTTTAAATAAGGAAATAAGGTAGAAAGTTATGAAATAGTAATATAGTAATTAAATTCTGTTTCATATTTTTGTAAAAGATTAAGAAAATTAACTTTTCATACAGCCCCTCTATTTAAAAAGTCAAGTTAAAAAAATTTTGTCAATAGTTCATTTGGTCAAACAAAAAATTTTGGTTCACATATAGGACAAAATAAATTGCCAAAATTTCTGGCTTTTACCACTTTTCCATGCCTTTTCGGTACTCTTTTAATCATCAAAATTTATAAATCCCGGTGAAGTTCACAATTTGAATTGATGCACAGAAATCATTTAGTGTGGTTTTAAAACAATTTTTTCCATGGTTTGTTTTTGAAGCTATTAAAGACAGGCAGACGATACTCGTTGAAGGTTATTTTAACACATCAATAAGGTAAATAAAACATTACTGCCGGTCTGACAGATAGATATTTTATTGACAAAATCTATGGAATAATAAGCATGCCTGTCAAGTTTTGAAATCAACTAGGATCATTCAAAATCACTGTTTTCAGTTAAATAAATTCCTAACACACCCAATAAGTTTCTAACACATTTTTGACAGTGCACTTTTCCCACCAAAACGAGAGCCCTTATAGACGAATCAGTAAGAATTCATTCTTGCATGAGGTACAACAGGTGGTGTGTTTGAGTAGACTAGTGGCGCGTTCAGGTAGACCAAGGAAGATACCATAACAGCATTTTTTTTTTCACTGTGACTTAAGATTTACGTCACACTGTGACTTTGGGACGTCACAGGACGTCGCAGTACGTCTCGGTAATGTCATATTGAGGTCACAGTGAAGTCATTTTGGTCATTTTCATGGTCGTTTGGGACGTCGCGTATTAACTTGTTTACGGCGTCACATTGCAATTGCCATTGTAATGTCGTCATATTGTTACGTGTTAATTAAATTGTGGAAACGTCACGGAATATAGTCACAATGAAGTTACAAAGTTACTAATACGTAACTTCGCATAGAAGTCAGAAATATGATGTCACATTGTGACCCAGGTGTCACGTGACTACATCGTCACTGTCACACATGTGACGATTTTTGCTGTGAGGGCATTGTTCATTACTTACAACCGGACACTCGCATATGGCTAGGACGAGATATAGGCAAAAATATATTTTTAATATAGGCTAAAATATATTGATATAGGCTAACATATATTAAACGACGCCATTATTAAATCTAGTTAGCTAGCAGAGTTACTAAATGCTTAAATACAAAGTATGAATCGACAGGACAATGGCATAATAATTTGTCTGCATAAAATAAATTTGAAGAAGTTATAAAAGTTTTAATGCCTATATACAAGCGAAGTTGATTTGTAGATGTCCCCTTACTTTCCAATGAAATATTTAATTAGTAATAACGATGTCGAATATGATAGTACAGCCAATTTCGTAGTACAGCCACATTTTTTTCAGTTAAACTAAATACGGTATGGTTAATATTTTTGTAATTTAACTTGTTTTGTTAGAGGGTCTGTATAAAAAGTTATTTTCGTTAACTTTCTACAAAATACGGTAGAGCATTTAAATTACTATTTCATAACATCCTACCTTAGTTAAAGCAATTTTGAAATTGGAATTATGGGTCAACAACTGACGGTTTAAAAAAGCATCCACTGATCACTTTCTATGGTACACCCTGTATATATATATATATATATATATATATATATATATATATATATATATATATATATATATATATATATATAACGCGACATATATATACATATATATGCGGGAATCAAACCCAGGCCTATCGAGTGCAATTCCCGCGGGCTAACTACTGGGCTACCGCGCCCTACATCCTCACGTGTTAAGACCCAGACCGTCCGACCTACCAGAAAGGTGTAAGGTAACTGTTTGGACGGCCGGGAAGACATCCTCACGTGGGTCACTGTTCGTTATTTTTCCATAGACATTTCATAACATTCATTTTTTTTCTAAGACAGCAATATTTAATGTGGCAAGTTGTATTTTTTTTTCATTTTTTATGTATATTTGCAGGCGTGCTGTGAGTTTTATTTATTCTTAGACTTTTATGCAATATTTCATGATCAGTCAGTCAAAAATGTATCTAAACACCACATCTCACTCCATTCTCTGGTATCGTGAAGGTTTTGGATCGTAAAGATCGTTAAGAAAAGTTTACAATCGTTGAGGGCAAACCTCAAATGATTGTAATCCTTTCGAGATAGTATTGCAGTGTGGAATCAATTTTTGCATGTGAGATCAGCGTTTATGAATAAAATAAAAATGTCGGCGACTTATTTTCTATTGATGCATATTATATGTTTACATACAAAAAATATTTGCAAATCAATTTATACTATCTTGATTGTCAGGCATATTGAATATTATTGATAAAAATCTCATATTTAAGTTAGGTAAGACTCGGATGGTAATCATCATACCATTATTCATTCTTATATTTGTTTAGGAATTTTTTCCTATTTCGAGTTTAAATCAGCTTATGATTTATAGGTTTTAACGTAAGAAAAGTATGCAAATGAGGTTTTTATTTATTTTTCTTCTCGAATACTTCTGGAGAATTTTAGGCAAATTAAGTTTTCTCAGAAAGATCATTAGCATATTTTAAAAAGGTATGTTAGGAAGCAAATATGTACGCATTAATAGTTTTCGTATAATAAATCACGTTTATTGACTTGTAGTAGAATCATACCTTTTTAATACTGTGGAGTTTAAAAGAAAAATGCTATTGAGTAATTGCTATGCTATAACTGTATAATAATTTATTGATGATTAACCCATGGAAACATAAAAATTACACTGACTACACATAAAACTACGTTAAATAGAAATATTCTTATTACAGTATATAATGCCAGAAAATGTACGCATTGTAAACGCATTGTGTACGCCAGAAAATATACGGACATGAATACATTGATAAATGGGTGTGCTAGTTGTATATGCATTGTGTGTAACTCAACAGATTGTATTATACTATTATGACTATGAGTGCGAATAAAATATATTAAATTTAATTATGAGGAATTATTAATCTCGTCATCAATTGCATTCCTTTGCAGGGGATCAAGTAAGGTACTGCTGCACTATATGCAGCGGCAGAAATAAGAGAATTTATTCGTCAAAACACAACTAAATAAATATTCATATGTTTCCGCATTTTATTTTAAATTAACAATTTCTTTACTTATAAAAGTTAATTAAACTATTCAATCTACCCTTTTAACCACATTTTGTTAAGATTTTTATAGACTAAAATTGTAGTTTCTATTTAATACGATTTTAATAGTTTTAATAGCGAATATTTGGATAGTTTTAATAATATTATATTATATTATTATGTATTATATTAAGTATATATATATATATATGTATATACACACCTTTTGAACGAGTTGGTGTACATTCATTACGTTTACGACATCCTTTTAGCTTGCAATGACGCACATTTTTCATTGGATTTTGGATTTTATCCAAAATGTTTAACGTTAACAGAAACTCCGTACAACCAAGATAAAAGTCTAAATTTTCTGGATTTGTCTCTGTACAAACTTCCTGATGGTTCCATTGGATTTCGACTCTACGATAAACGTAGATATTTTTAATTTGAAATAAATTACATTGTTTCTTGGAATTCATGTTTACATTGGAATATGTACAGAAACATAATATTGAACCAACTTATACGAAGCAAAAGAATAAACACTAACGTTAATGATCGTTATAACAGCGATATTGGCTTCCTCCATGGTTCAATTGCACAAGGATTTCCGAAGCGTTTTCTGAGCAACATCATATGTAGATTTTATGGTTTAACCGTAACTGAAAGCTACCGTATATATTTTGATACAGAACCGGTAAAGGGTTGATCATGACTAAGTGTCCGAGCCTTCCTTGCACAGACATATGCCGTGTATACTTTCCTACATGATGAATATAAACGTGTGGATAGATTGGTGCGTATTCGCCTTGATTTTTTAGGTATTGAAGTCATGGTACAGTATCTAATTACGTGTTTATAAACTACACTTTTTAATTCTTATTGACTTTTAAATTGTAGAATTACGACACTTTAATGCAGGTTTTAGGTTTCGAGTCTTGTGGATTATTCCACGTTTCCTTGTTATCTGGTACACTCTTTTTACATTATTGATACTTCGGTATTCATATCTTAGCAATATATCGGCTTCCGGGAGTGTTGTCTAGACAAAAAGCTTGCTTAACCGGGGAGTGGATGTCCCAACCCCCCTGCCAATCTTTGGTATATTGCTTCCATTTATTTGCCTACTTTTCAGGTGATATATATATATATATATATATATATATATATGTGTGTGTGTGTGTGTGTGTGTGTTTGTGTGTGTTATAACCGTTTTTGGGATATAGCAAGTTTTCGAATAAATTTATCAAATACGTTACATGCAAATAAGTATCAGGTATTAAAATAAGTATCAGGTATCCTTGCTTAATTTGAGATCGCTGATAAATTTGGCAAAATATTACCAACGTGGCAACTTTTGGACACATTACCATACTGGAGAAAGTGACATTACATTGGCGAAGATAACGCTTAAGTAACGAAGATGATGGCAAAATTGATGAAAATTCAATATTTTGAAGAATAAAGTTCAATTACTCAATTCCTGTCGCGATGGGGGAAATAATATCCTAGTTTAAAATTAAGTGCGTTTCACTTTTGTGGTAAATGTACATTTGATGAGGGATCTAAGTGCAGTAAAAGTCATGTGCTGCCAACATTGGATTTTTTCAATACTCACGATATATTTGTAACTATATACCCCAATAAACGGCAAAGGTAATTTCCTACTTTTATGGATAATAACACGTTTCCTGATTGATCTCATATGGTCCATGATTATTTTCTTGACCATTTACTTTCTCATTCCCTTGGATATAATGGGCAGCGGAAAAATATAAAAGAAGTATTATTTCTCCATTCACTGAATGCCAAAAAAATACTTAATATAGACATCAAGATTCCTTAAATTAATTATTTACTCAAAAGTAGTTAAGTACTGATTTTTGCAAAGTATTTCATATGTTGATTCGGTTTATATGTTGATTAATGTATACTTTGCTGGCTATTCATACATAATATATTTATACATAAATTGTATTAAGGATTAATTGATATGAAAAGTGTATTTGGTATGAATCAGAGTTTAGTTGATATGCATTAGATGTGTAATTGATATGAATTAGAGTGTAATTGATGTGAATTAGAGTGAAATTGAGATGCATGAGAGTGTAATGATAGAGCTTTAGCTAAGTTATGGGAATTTCAAGACCACCAAACTAAATATATGAATTAGGCAGTATAAAATACCACATATTAAACCCTGTGGTGTTCTGTGTTGGGGGAGACCCGCTTTTGAAAATTATTAGGACCAGTAGACATCAGGTGAGCTCCGTCCTTTTCCATTCTATTTAATTAATTATTGTACTGTGAACGCCATATATGGGCTAAAATTGTATTTACATATCTTTGTCCTTCAAAAGGGCGTTTATGAAAATGAGTATCTTTCGAACAAACGACAGTAGCTATATTTAGCTATGTTTAGCTATGTTGATTCTGAAATGGATAGCTGGATAGGTGATAATGAAATATTGATTTGGAATATGATGAAACGTGTAAAAGTAATGAAAACTTATTGAATTATAATTTTAGTTGGTATAGGGTTTATCTGTTTATCATTAAAATTAATTTGGGCTGGGGTCGGCATCTCGGGAATATAAATTTGACCTAAAAAAGTTAAAACATGCTGGTTTTAACAACTTGTGATATTTACCCCTATTTGTTTAATATGTATAATCCAAGGCAATATACTATTTTATTTAGGGTTTTAACAAGTTTCCAGATGGATCTCACATATTGTCCATGATCACAATTTTTACTATCAAACGTGATAAAAGCTGAATTAGAAATAAATAAAATAAAGGCTTAAGGCTCTAAAATGCGCCCATAAAAGTTTTTCACGCTGTTATTATTATCGCCGTAATTGTTTGATTTGTTAATTCTGGCATAACTAACATGTAATTGAATTTATATATATCTTTTAAAATATGCGATTTATAGTTGTAAAACTGGATAGTACAAATTACAGTTGATTCACAATAGCTGGAAGTACAAATTGAGCCCAATAGAAGCTTAATGCACTCTCTTTCTTAACGTATTTTGGGACTATATACGTTTAAATATTGCAGTGACTTCAGTAACTTACCAGTGGATTAAATCGTGTCATATATTGTGGTTTCGTAATCTAAAACCATAGCCATGCTTAGAAAATTGCAATACATATTTTGCAATGGTCAATATTGATGGTGATAATGATATTGTTAGATGCAGGCGAAAAACAATAATAGCGATCCAACTGTACTCATCCTACTGTGCTCATCCCACTTTGCACATTCAATTTGCTAAAAAGAAAATTTTAAGAGGAATTTCAAACGATTTTATTAAAATAATTTCAAGAAAAAATAAAAATATAACATAGCTTTATAACATTACGTACCGAACTTATAGCAAATCGGAAATTAATTTTCATGTAAGCTTCATTACAACTATGAAAACGAGTCGTATATTGTCCTTCTTTATTTAAACGAGCATGATTAATTTTTATGCCTTTTGAGTGAAATATTTGCTACGATAAATAAATGAATTTTCAGAAGTTTCTCACTTTTTATTACGTTAGCCCATATTAATAGCCCTTATTACGTCCTTATATTAACCCTTACTACGCCCATACTAATACCAAAGTAAAAGAATATTCCGATAGAAATCGTACATTCCAATTTGATCTGTAATCGGAGCTAATCTTCTGTCATAGATATTACCTTCCTTTTTTTCTTGAGCAGTAACATGTAAAGAGCCTTGCTGCTTCAACTGGGAATCGAACCCTGGACCTCCGAACTGGCCAGCCGATGCTCTACCGTTGAGCTACTGGGACGAAATTGCAAGCTCTTATCATCGAAGTGGACTCTGCAAACACCAGCATTCATTTACTTGAGCATCGCTTAAGCGCATCACTACTATGGATCTACCTTTACTGTCCTAACATACATTATCTGGGATTTTACTGTTGAGTTTAATAATTTATATATATTAAGGTGCTACTCAAAACACATGTTTAGTATTAAATTAGTTGGGCATCCTTAAACTGGACCTTTTGTATTTTTAAGGATAGTGTATACACAATCTGAACACTGTCCTGGTACTTCAGGGTACAGTCCTACACAAAAATTACTTACAAGGGCACATTAACAAATAAACACGTTTTCTGCATAAAATTATATTCAAATTTAAACATAATTTCTGAAATATGTATAGATTAATAGGAAAATAGCTCAACTCGACTTTCTCATACCAGAATCTATTTTTCATAGCTTTTTTTCAAATTTTATAAGAAAATTTTTGAAAAATCGCTATCAAAGGATCAAACGATTACAATTATAGCGCGTTATCCATCATTTTAAAGGGCTTGAAAAGGGGTTCTTTCGATTGATACTATACATTACAATACCGTACCATACCCGTGGGGTGGGTAAATGGCCCACCGAGGGGATTAATGACGTCACGAAAAAAAATTAAAAAAAAAATTAAATTGTATCGCGGCTATATCGAACAACAGTGATTGGAACTATAAAGTATCGTAATCATTGAGCCATAAATAAGCCATTTTATGCATAATTGTGCAAAATTTTGTCCCATCCTGCTATGTTAAAAAAAATTAAAATTTCAAAAAAAAAAAAGAATTTTTAGTTTTCACATAAGTTTTTTCTCGAAATAAAAAAAAAATTATATCTAGTTCTAGTTTTTTTTTATAACAAAACCGGATATAAAATTTCGTGAAAATCCATTAATATTTGCTACCGCCATCCTGTACACAAGAAATGAACCACAGACACACATACATACAGACAAACAGACGTATATCACACCAAAAACAGTCATAACGTGTTCAGAAGGTCTTGAAACATATATTGTCATCAAAATCTCGAAATCGAAAACCTTCGTGAAAACAATACTTTTTCAATACTATGTATAGCAAAGTAAATATATTAGCAGAATATGTAATACATATAATTATTCGCGTTCAACCTTGGAAAGTTCAGACCCATCACAAATTTATAAAGATACCCAGAGGCTTGATTTAATACCAGCCATATATTACTGACTTCCACACACACAGTAAAAGAAATCCGGGATAATTTCCTACTTTTATGGGAAATAATGCGTTTTCTGATTGACCTCCTATGTTACATGATTATTTTTTGACCATTCTACTCGATAAAGACTGCTGGGAAAAAGAATAAAAAGCTCCATATAGCTCCATTAAATGCTTATAATAGCTTAGGAAATGGTTCATAGACACAGTAGAATCTGTTGTTTAGTTAATCCCATCAAAAGGAGTAAGTAACTGATATTTGAGTAAGCATATAAGATGTCCATAAAATATTTTATATCATATGTGTTCGCATTCCCTAAAATCACTATATTTTTGTCTAACGCGTTTAACATGCTGTCATCTTTTCTGATGAAGAAGCCACACGGTGACGTAGGGGTATATTTGCGCACTTATGATATTGACTATGGAATAGAACCTAGACGGTATTATATAACTATCATTCCGGAGTGAAGAAAATGGGGGAAGAGGTTTGAAAAAATTGTCTAGAAACTCCCGAAATACTAATACTGATCAAGAATACTGAATACCTGCATACTTATATCATTAACTAGCAGCATACCCGTTCTTCGCAAGGAGTATATAATATAAAGAAATTTATAATTCGCAATCATGTGCAAATTCTGTTAAAATATTAAATTTATTGCTCCTAAAGAGAAGTTTAAGAATATCTGTTCTCACTATGCAAAATTATCTTCACGGGCAGATCTGAAGAATAAAACATCCTGGCCACTTTTGTAAGCAAATTTACAAAAAAAAAAGGAATTGAATCAATATATGCAACCCCGTACTACTTATAATATTGCAGATTAGAAAATATGACAGTGTACTAGTAGAACATTACCCGTATTACAATATGAGTCTCAAAAATATTTACCAAAATAAAAGAGATGGCACATAATAAATAAAAATAAATTGAATAATTCATAATAAATTGAAAATATCAATAATCTCCGTACTCTTTATACCAGAAGGTAGTAATTTATTGCAATATATATAAAAAATATGCCAATATACCTGCACTATTTATATTCTCGTAGATTAGAAGATATACCCTTGATATGTAGAAGATTACTCGTACAACATGCAATATATGAGTTTAAACAATTTTTGTCGTAATTGAAAAATTGCATAATAACTTGAAAATATCAATAATCCCTGAATCAATAATCCCCGAAAATATCAATAATAATAACGCTTAAACCTGAAGACCGTAACTGATATTATCCAGTCAAAAATGCTATAAGAAAAATCAAATCGTTTTCTTCTAAAATATATTTTTATATCCATTTATTTATTATTCAAATCGAAAAAATAATAATTAAAATTAACAGACAGATTTAATTTAATTGCGTTTCTGAGCAACATGATAAAAGATAGAATATTCATCATAAACTGCGAAATTAAATAACCATTTTGATTTCTTTATACTTTTCATCGTTGTCAAATATAAACCATGCAGATAGATTTCCCATTTAAATCATGTTTCAAATAATTCATGGTTTCAGAAAGTGACTAATTGGAGTGACTAAAAAATCTCATATATATATATATATATATATATATATATATATATATATATATATATATATATATATATATATATATATATATATATATATATATTTATACATATATTTATATATATATATATATTTATATATATATTTATATATTTATATATATATATGCATATATATATAAATATATATATATATATATATATGTATATATATATATATATATATATATATATATATATATATATATATATATATATATATATATATATATATATATATATATATATATATGTATATATATATATATATATTTATATATATTTATTTATATATATATTTATATGTATATATATATATATATATATATTTATATGTATATATGTATATATATATATGTATATATATATATATATATATATATATATATACATATATATATATATATATATATATATATATATATATATATATATATATATATATATATATATATATATATATATATATATATATATATATATATATATATATATATATATATATATATATATATATATACAGTATTGTGGCAATTAATTGAGAAATGTCATTTTTTTCGTTTCATCACACGTAAGTTTAGGAAGAAGCACTCCAAATTAGCTCAGAGTTCAAATTGCAGTTATTATCAAAGTAGCAGGTGTTCGTATGCACCTGGTAAGTAGCAGGCGTTCAAATTCCTCCGCCAGGTGGCAGGTGTTCCGCAATGGTAGTTTCTCAGTTGTTGCGGGGCTCATTAGCGTCATGGATATCAGCGCGGAAACACGTGCTAAAGTGATTGCGCTTAGAGAACACACTTCTAAGACTTTCGAGGAAATAGGTAAAATATGTGGAGTGAGTACAGCAAGTGTCGGGAGGATCTGGAAGCGGTTTCAGGAAACAGGAAATGCTGGAACCAACCGCTCTGGAAGATGCGGCCGAAAAAGATCAACTTCGACTCGTGACGACAAAATTTTACATCGAATGAGTGTTAAAAATCCTCGATTAACCAGTTTTGGCCTGTCTAAGTCCATGGTGGCAGCTGGTGTTGATATTGCACCTTCAACAGTGCGATACAGGCTGCGGACGGAGAGCACGTCGACCATACAAGAAGCAGCTTCTGACGCTTCGCATGAAGAAAAAAAGGTTGGAATGGGCACGGAAATAAAAAACATGGACTGGGAGAAAGTTCTCTTTTCTGACGAAACACATTTTGTGGTTCAGGGATTTAGATCTATGTTCGTGAGAAGGAGCCAATGAGAACCTCTCAATTAGCACCACATCAATCAAGCATCCGCCCAAAAAGATGTTTTGGGGACAGAATCTCTTGTTCCCGTAAAGGGAATGATGAACAGTGCCAGTTACGAAGTCATATTGACCCGAAAAGTGCTTCCAACCATGGCTAAACTGTGGCCGAACGGAGATTGCGTTTTCCAAAAAGACAGAGCGCCATGTCACACTTCGAAGCGAATCAAAAATTTCTGCTAAAAAAATATTACCTTACTGGATTGGCCCGGGAATTCACCAGACTTGAATCCCATAGAAAATTTGTGGGCTATTGTCAAAAAACGGCTTCACAAATTTGACTGTACGACGATGGACAAGCTAATTTCGGCCGTTATTGACATATGGTTCAGAGACGTTGAAATTAAAACTACATGTGCTAGTCTAGTACATTCCATGCCGAAACGAGTCTGTGATGTTATAAAGTCTCGGGGAGGTCATATCACTTATTAGTTTTAAATGTATCCATAAAAAACTTGAATAAAACTGAATTTTATAAAAAAAACTGCATTTCTCAATTAATTGCCACAATACTGTATATATATATATATTTATATATAAATATATATATAAATATATATATAAATATATATATATGTATATATATATATATTTATATATATATTTATATGTATATATATATGTATATATATATATATATATATATATATATATATTTGGACGAACTTAAATTGCAACTCAGTACCTCTCTTTCTTTAACTCCTTTATACACTCATATCAATGTTATAAATAAACAAATAATAGCTTACTACAAACTTCTTAAACAAAAATACAATCTCAATTTTCCTTACTTGGTACTCATACCTAAATTCCATAAGACACCTATTTCATTTAGAACAGTCACTATAGGATTTAATTCATATACCAATGCAGCTTACAAACAACTTCTAATCATACTCAATCAAATTTATGATTATTTGACTGCACAAAAAACACATATAATAAAAAATAGTATAGAACTAATTAATAAAATAAAACTAATCCCTTGCATGCATGATGTAAAAACTTTTGATTTCAAAGACCTATTTAATAATATAGACATTAATGATTTATATGAAGTCATACTACTTTTATATGAACAATTCACTCAAGCAAAAAGCATATCATTTCCAAAATTCAAAACTTTATTAAAATTCATTTTGTTCAAACAGTATATAGTTCAAGGAAAATGCATATACAAATTAAATAAAGGAATACCACAGGGAGGTAAATCATCCACCATACTGGCCAACCTATATCTACATTTTTCGAAAATCAGAGCCCTTTCAACAGTCATATAATGTACAGATATATTGATGATCTTATTATTATTGGAATTACTAATGAGGTCAATGAATTAAATTTTGATTTCTATCCACCTAATCAACAACTCATTGAAAATGTATATACATCCAACTGGATCAATTTTCTAGACGTTAGTTTAACAATTAAAAATGCAAAAACAATAAAATTTAAAATCTATGACAAAACAGAAACTTATAACTTCAAAGTAAATGAACTTCAACATTTCTCTTCCAATCTTTCCAAATCTGTATATAGAAATATTATTAATAACCAGTTATTAAGAATCCAAATGTTAAGCACACCTTGTTACTACAAAGAACATCTTCATAAATTCATCAACACCGTTATCAAAAATAACTACCCGCCCAATCTTATTTTTTCTTTTATTAAAACACATTTTAAATTTAAATTCAAAACCTTGCAACAATTACAGCAACATATTGACAGATCATACTCTAGCATTTCTAAATAATTCATAATCTTCATGTCTTCTTCTAACAGTGAAACAATTCGTATATTAACCTGCTTTGCGAAAACTGCTTAGTCAGTAACTAAAAATTCACTGTGACCTGTTCTGAGATGATTGGTAATACACATGCTTTTCCAGAAGTACCATAGTACTAGTGGTAGATATATTTTCATTTTATTTTCATTATATTCTTTTGATATTACTTTATAATACTTTGCATCCTCATTTCAATAATTAGCCACAAGCTGGTGTAACAGAATATTTTATATTCATGTTTGATTTTTTTTGTGTATTTGATCCACTTTGTCTTTTCTTCTACGTCTGGCCATGTACATTATTTCTGTAATACATTTTACAGTTGTGTACACAGAAACGTAGAATCAGCATTAATGAAACATGTATGGCCCTTGATAACGTACATGGTTTCAGAAATGCTTTTCATATTCATTTTATTCCTTTTATATTCACTAGATTCCATTTATTCAATTTCCAAACTTCTTGCCTAGCTCATCGTGCTACACTTGGCTACTGATTTGCAATTTTTTACCTTTACCTTCAGTTTACAAGCATTTTTCTTTGGTATTTCTCGGGTATATATGTATTACAAGTAATCATTTGCTAAAATCTCCAATTATATATATATATATATATATACACAAATACAAAACTTTTGTGAATGTCTTTCCAAAATATAATAAAATTATAATATTCAAACATCAAAAACTAAGGAGAATATTGCGCAAGAATTCTGACTTGATTTTCAAAACCTCTTGAATCCATTCATTATTATTCCTTTTGAAGCATCCTTTTCACTTCAGTCATCTTTTGTTCGTTCTGACGGGACACTCGATTCAATTCCCACCAGATGTATGCAGTCACTATCACGGGCTAGTATCCAACTCAACTATTGTTTGCTCACTCATACTGCAGGAAATGATGGAAGCTTTCTAAATTTCATCATGGGAGTATTATTTTTAAGATAGCGTATATCCCTATTCACTATCTTTGATATGAATACAAACATGAGTTAAGATGACAGTTTCTGATTATATAATGGATACTAAAACATATCACGGAAGAATATTATAACCATAATAATTAAGAAAGGTTTATTTTAATTATTAAAATTGATCTTACAAAAAGAGGCAAAAAGTCATTTTATTCAATTGTTTACTTACTGTCCGTTCTTTTTACGGACAATGTAATATAAAGAAATTTGAAATTCCAAAATATGTGCAAATTCCTATAATATTTTAATTGACATTGTTATTCAAAATATTATATTATAATATTTAATTTAATTATCCTAAAAAGAATTATAAGAATCTATGTACAAGCTGCGCAAAATTATCTTCACAAGCAGAGCTGAAAAATAACACATCCTGTTCCCACTTGCAAACAAATTTACTAGACTATATTATTGAATTCACTCAAAGAGACAGGGATTCATGAATAAATTGAAATTAATTTTGCAAAACATTGAATGTCCGCAAATTAGGCATCTATTCATTATTTAGTGTCATTTTATCGATTTAACAGCATTTTCGTGAATTTGACGGCATTTTGCTTAATGTGGCGACGTTAGAGAATATCGCCAAATTTGTCAACAAGTGGAATGGTTAAACTGATAGTCAAAATCGATAAAATACTACACCCTTTCAAAACACAATGAATTTCATTGATTTGACGTCATTTGTATCAATTAGGCGACATTTTTATCGATTTGGCGACATTTTCATCGATCTGACGTCAATTTCGCAACTATAAAAGAAGTCACCAAGTTGGCAATATACCTCCAAATTCGTACGGATGAAGAAATTGGTTATTCTTATATTGAATCTGATTACATATTTACAAATTCATCATCAGCATAATTGTTAGACCATATCTATCAATATTACATATATCAGTTCGGTACAATACGATATATCATGTTTTGAAATTCGCATTGTTGGGAAAAACTCATAAAAAGAAGTAATCACAAAGGAGTCGCCATTACGCTCGATAGTTGTATATTGAAATAACTTATTATACCAGAATTGTGACAGAAGTAATAAACATATTTTAAATTTCTCTTCGGGACAATGTGACACAGTTCATGGTCGAGCACGTGACATCACGTTGCCCGCCATACGGACCAAACAGAACAAAAATAAGATATATTTCTCTCATTCTCTAAGTCTATCGAAAAAAATATTGAAACTTTTGAGAATTGATTGTGCTCATCATTATCTTAATTTATTGTTGTTTGATGTTGTCGTGCGCTAATAGATAATAAAAAAGAACTTAAAATTGAAGTTTTTAACTATTAAATTCATTTAGATTAATATGGCCGTAAATTCATACATAGTGGATTTATTATTAAATTGTACATTGCTTTATTGTGTCGCTATAAACCCTCCAATTATTTACTTTTTGTGTGAGTCTTGTAAAGGAATTATTATTTAATAAAATTCTAAATGGATCACACCATTTTAACTTTAACAAAAATGTTTATTAAAAAACATAAATACTTAAATAATTCAATTACAATATTTAATTATATTATTTCAGCGGAGGGGACATATGTGACCAGTATGGAAAAATCCTAAATAGTGGTTATGACCAGATATCATTTCCAATGGGCACATACCTTCAAACTTGTCTTGCACTTGGCCAGCATCCGCATTTGTATGTCGTTCATTTACCGGCATTAACTCTTGGTGTAATGCTCCGACACGTAAATTCGTTGAACATATTGTACTGCTGTAACTCTGCACAAATCAGTATCTATCCCTTATTTTGGAACCTCTACGAAGCACTCTACATTTCTAGTCGTCGTTATGTCATAATGGCGGGCAAGGATCAGATCAAGTCATCGTTGTTGTGTCGTTATTAAGTCATCAATGCGTCTTCTTGTCGTTAATCAGTGTCCTTCTTCGGTCACAAGTTGTGGTTCACTCCATTTGTCGGGGGTGTCAATCCCTCTTTTGCTCGCATTTGCTCTCATTCGAAGCATTGAATGTGACTTAACAAGCTTCATCTCAAATGGTTAGCATTCCATCCAATGCCGTTCTTTACATTATTTTAAGAGTTCGTTCGACCCTTTCTGGCATGAGTCCCTAATTTATGGTTTCAGTTGACCTTTGGGTTCACATGCTGTAAACCCTGGCGTCTTTTTGCCTGAACGTATTGTTGCCGTTTCAGACACCATAAATTTGTACATAAAAGTGTCTCTCCACAAACACAGCACTTCGTGAGAGATCTATTTCTGGTCTCACAAGTGTTAGTCATGATTAATAAAAACTTAAATTAAATTAAGAAATGAGTACTCTATGAAATCTTCCTTAATTTTGAAATTTACTTTACAAGTAAGGTAAGTATTCTGATGCAGCAGTTTAATTGGTGGGTTAAATGCACAGCTGAATGCTTAATGAATATTATCAAAATAAATCATCGAGTTTAAGATTATTAATATTTTCGTACCACTTAATGTTTATCACACACTCTTAATAGCATTAGAATAATTACAATTTTGTACACGATATTTATTAAAAACTACATTACATGTTTTTTTTTTAAGAATTATGCTTATATGGGAAATGGTAGCATTATAATAAAAAAAAGATTGGAAATTTACAAAATTTGCATTATTTTGACTATTAAAAATTGGGAGATGTTAAAAATACACAGACAGTTTTATTTTGTCTAAATCATAAAATGATATTATCAATTGACTAATTTTTCAAATATATATTGCATGAAAAATGCATGAATCTACCTATATAGTTAAATAAGTTTGTAAATCTTTAATTTATCATTTATTTACTTTAATCTCCTTATTATATGTAATATGCAAATGAAATGAAAAGTGTAATATTTCTAATATGAAATCTATTGAATACAAATCATCCATAAATATGAGAATAAAAACTTGTAAAGATCACAAAACAAATGTATTAGTATAAGCAAATTAGGAATTGTTCTACAAAATATCATCTGCAGTGCATTCATCATTTATTCCTCTTTGCTTTATGAAGTGGAAATCTTTGGTGATTGCCTGACCTCCTTCTAAAATTGATGCTAAATTCATATCAGTCATCATCACATGTAAGATCGATCTACAATAGATCTGTAGAAATAGATGCTTCAAAAATGTTTAGTGAAAGACTAGATGGCAAATTTATTTGTTACCAATGAAAAAAAATATGTTGTGGGCAGCACATGGCTTTCCTTATATAATGCAATGAATTTACTACTTTTATCCATTTTTATCCATTTAGTGAGATTTTTGTTAATTTGGCAACATTTAAAAGTCACCAAGTTGGCAAAATTCCGCCAAATTCGTCGCCAAAATCTCGCGTAACGTTATGGACGGAGAAATAACTTATTCTAATAGCAGATAAATGACTATTGGCGTTCAAATACAAATGTATTACTCAAGTATCATTTCTTATGAAAGAAACGAGCTAGATCCACGAGAATGATGTCACCAAATTTATCGCATGATATTACATATGAAACTTGAACATGTTTCTCAATAGTTAATATATATTTTTTGATTTATGGGATTTTTTGGTAACTTTATTCGAAAAATGTGCAATATCTCGAGAACGGCTCATGCAAGCGTTGTAAATTTTATGTCAATCGTTTTCTAAGGAAAAATTACATAAGAAATGCCTATTTGCGTAACTTCTTTAAAGGTTTTTATTTTTGATGATTTTTTCAAAATTTCACTCGAAAATTTAAGGGGGTTCGGAACATTCGATTGTTTAAAAACAATAGGCTTCCAGTATTAACGCATTGTGATTTTTGTGCCAAATTTCATTCTAGTCGCTCCATTCGTTCGGTAGATATCGTCTCCAGAGACTCACTGACACACACACACACACACTGATCACCTCAAAAATGTTTGATTCGTGATCAGGGAAGCTTGAAACGTACTCTCTCTTCGAAAACTCGAATTCGAATTTTCAACCCCGTCACAATACTTTTCTTATACATTATGTATATAAGGAAGTAATAAAAATTAGGATATATATTACGATATGTGTATAAAATATATAATATCAAATTTCTAGCGGAAGAGATGATATATTTTAACTTGAATTGTCAATTGTGTCATAATGTCCATTGAAAATGAGAAACGCATTAAAGTGTCATAATTTGAAACTTCCGCTAAGTGGCTCTCAAAATATTTGAATATAACCCAGTGGTGAAAAACTACATAGCCGGGCATATGTTTATTTTGTCAGAAATCAAAAAGTTAATATTTGCTTAATGCATTTGTAGAGTACAAATTTGACATCAGACGAAAAATGTTGTGCATGTAACTCAACAGAACATTCAACAGACCATTTGACTATCAACAGACAAATTTGGTCTATCAGAAAATTTGTATTTTTAATGCAGCAAGATCATTAAAGAAAACCGCATATCTATATCTTTTAATTTGTGCCAGTTATATTTAATTGAAAATTGAACATTGTGAATGGGGACCATATATCTATTAGGAATGTAAATTTGTGACATATCACAAAAAATATAAAACTAGATAATAATACATAGGATACCCAACCGCTCAGTGAGTCTCACTGCTTTATGTGATCTCTGTCTGTGTAATGCTTTATTTAGATGTATTTGTGATAAAAATATTAACATATATTAACGTATTTTAGATCTCAACAATTGCCATCGTCAATTTGTTTATGATCCATATTTTCACAGATGAAACAGCCTTTCACATGGTACGGAAAATTGGCATAAGACAGATTTTTTCTTTATCATAATGCAGTTGATTTTAAAGATACAGATATGCAGTTTTTTAATGATCTTTTGTTGCATTAAAAATAAACAATTTCTGATTTACAAAATTTGTCTAAGGGGGTTGTATAAAAATTTAAAAAGATTAATTGAAAATTAATGGGAGGAATATTTCATTAACGTAGTCTTATTTCCTACCTGACTTTCACCATTTTTGCAATTTACTTCCCCCACTGATATCCAAAAGGTAAAGAATTAAAGCGCGTTTCAAACTTTTTGGGAGACCCCGTATATATATATATATATATATATATATATATATATATATATATATATATATATATATATATATATATATATATATATATATATATATATATATATATATATATATATATATATATATATATATATATATATATATATATATATATATATATATATATATATATATATATATATATAAACAAATCACGTGGCACATCAAACGATAGGATGTAAAATAACTAGGAGAAAAGTACCAAATTGCCCTATTATTTACATGTAATTTGTAAACTTAAATTATTTACTAAGTTTTAAAAACTTCCTGCCCCAACCGAGAATCGAGCTATAGAACCTTGTACTGGCTAGCCGACAATATACAGTTGAGCTACTGGGGCGAAATTGCAAGTTCTTATTGTCTCAGTGTACTTTGCATTTTTCCTTGTAATGTTAGATTGGCATGCCACTTAATAATGCGATATCCTGCCATTTTTACATCAGTCTATTCCCCTGCTGTTATTTGTATCCTCCAGATTAGATTCCTGAATGGTCGTCGTCCTTCCGATTTGAAATCGGCTCTGAATATACCAGAGTCCACTAAATCCGTGCTAGTCGTACTAGCGTCACTTTCAGACCACATACATCATGGCACGAACCTGCAGGTTTGATTTGTTCGGACACCATTTTAAGGAACCTTGCTGCCTGAACCAGAAATCCAATCACGAATCTTCGTCCTGGCCAGCCAATACTTTACCCTTTTCCAACTGAGCAAGTTGTTATTATCGAAGTAAACTTTGCGGCGTAAATCTCTGACTATCCTATTCAACGTTTTGCAACTTTTGCATTACATAAATTTTAACATTATGCCTCTTAATTGAAAATCATTTTTGATACGTCTATCATGATGTAATCTTTTTGATAATCCTGATGATATTATAATTAAAGGACGAAGATGTACAGAAGACTTAGGAGAAACATAGAAAAGAAATATTTACTTAATTGAAATTTCTTTACGCACTGTTGACATCTTTATCATTGCGTTTGTTTACAAACATAATTAGTTTGCTAAATAATAAGTAACAATTAAAGCTATCTACAGAGTGAGAAAAATTTTTGTGTCTAATCTCAGATAAACTTTTGTTAATTTATCATTTTCGCTTTATTCCTCACAGCACTAATTCTGCTAAGTCTCAAAAGAAAGCTTAGATAAATATATTGTATCAGAACATGAAAAACCAATTTAATTATACGATGTGGTGATTGTTTCTTTAAAATATATAACACAGTACTAAATTCTATATAGTACAAAATGCTTTAAACAATGCATTTGTTTCAATTGAATATAATAGTACTCGACACAAAATAGTTATTAATTTACTTTTTTCTATAAAATTTGAAGGGTATTAGTATTGAGACCGTTTATATGGAAATCATTTGAAATACAATAATACGTGTTTTTTATATGTTTGCATATTGTAGAATAGGAATAGAAAAATAACATAAAGTTGAAATCCTTAGTTATCCCACCTAATCTCAAATTTGATATAAGTAAATAAATCTGTTCTTTCTTTTTAATTTTAGAATATTTTTCATAATTTTCCAGATCAACATATCCCATTAAGAGAAGCCTCAAATATGTTTGTCAATGTTTCTGCTTTCTTAACATCACGTCCAAACGTAGATTAATACTGTTTACAAGCACGATCTGCTGAAGATGGTTCGAAAACTTTTGGTCTGTGTGAATGCATGTGAATGTGGAAATGACTCAAGAACGAATGTTTGTGCCACAATAGATTATTATGCGTGGGTCTTTCATATAAAGAGCTAGACCTAGATATATTTGTTATTTTTTGTGAACACATGTAAAAACCACATAAAGAGAAAAATCTTACTTATGTGCGGACATATTATGATATGACTTGACCAAGGTAGAATTCTTATTTATGTACGGGCCTTTTGTGTAAAAAACTAGACTAAGAAGCATTAATAATTATGTGTGGACCCAGTATATAAAAAACGAGACCACTATATATTTATTATTTATGTGAGGGCAGATAATGTAAAAATTTAGACCACTATGTATTTCTTGTATATGTGTGAGCATAATAAGTAGAAGATCGTCAGATTGATGAAAATGACGCCAAATGAGAAATAATGTTTCGCAAATTCTAATTTCAATCATATGACGGGCATACATCCTAGTATATAAGAAACGCTCTTCTTTCCCTTTGTCTGTAACACTTGGTGATGCATTTAGTAACTTGGCGAATAATGTAGCAAAGTATCGCCAACTTGGCTATATTTGGCCCCTGATTGACAAAAATTTCGTCAAAATTGCAAAAATGATGCTAAATTAATGGAAATTAAGCCGAATTGATGAATTAATTATTAAAATATTTTATTATATGGAATATATCGCCTATTGATGATGCTATTAATATTGATAATTGTTTATAACTTTCCTTATATACATAGTGTAAAGTATAAGGAAAGCATTGTGACTCCGTCCGTCGAAAATTCGAATTCGAATTTTCGACGGAAGAACATGTTTCAAGCATCCTTGAACACGAATCTAACGTTTTTGAGGTAATATCTGTATGTGTGTGTGTGTGTGTCAGTGACACTTTGGAGAAAATATCTGACGAACGAATAGATCGATTCAAACGAAATTTGGTACAAAAATTACAATCCGTAAATACTGGAAGTCTATTGTTTTTAAACGTAATGGAATTGTTTAGTTAAGAACCCCACCAAATTTTCGAGTGAAATTTGAAAAACACCTTCAAAAAATCAAAACCTTTAATAAAGTTACGTAAATAGTCATTTCTTATGCAATTTTTCATTAGAAAACTATTGACAAAATTTTTTAAAGGCTAGCATGAACCCTTCTAGAAAAATATTGCACATTTTAAAAAAAATATAAAAAAATCATATAAAATAAAAAATATGTATATTAACTACTGTGAAATATGTTCGCTTGTCATAAAATAAATTTGGTAACATCATTCTTGTGGATCTAGCTCTTTCCATTCATGTGGAATGTTACTTTAGGTAATACTTTTGTATTTGGATTCCAATAGTCATTTATCTGCTATAAGACTGACTTATTTTTCCATCCATAACGCCTGGCACGATTTTGGCGGAATGTCGACAACTTGGCGACTTTTTAAATATTGCCAAATTAACGAAAATGTCGCCAAATCGATGAAACTGCCACTAAATCAATGAAAATGACGACTAATTGATGAAAATTCAATCTCTTGGAAAGAACATAAGAGTAGACTATAAGAATAACCCATTTCTCCGTTTGTCCGTCCGTAAGGCTTGGCGAGAATAT
The DNA here is from genome assembly GCA_951213105.1 of Amaurobius ferox. Classification (NCBI taxonomy): domain Eukaryota; kingdom Metazoa; phylum Arthropoda; class Arachnida; order Araneae; family Amaurobiidae; genus Amaurobius; species Amaurobius ferox. The sequence continues at coordinate 77,878,943 of OX578146.1, read as the reverse complement.
TAGCGGTCCGTTGCCAACTTGGCGACTACTTTAAATGTTGCCAAAGTGACAAAAATAACATCAAATTGATAAAAATGACGCCAAACGGGACGTAATGCTTCGCAAATTCTGATTTCCGTCATATGAATGACATACCTTCTTGTATATAAGAAATGATCTTCTCTCCGTTTGTCTGTAACACTTGGTGATGCATTTGGGGAACTTGGTGAATAATTCAGAAAAGTATCGCCAACTTGGCGATATTTTGCCCCAAATTAACAAATTATCGTCAAAATTGCAAAAATGGCGCCTATAATTAATGGATTAATTATTAAACCATTTTAATATACGGGCTATATCGAGTTTGAGGATGGTATCAATATTGATAATGGTTTATTTAGTGTTGCACGAAATATAAATTAATTGGTTATTTGAAATTGTTTTACATGTTGAACAAAATTGCCAAATGTACAATTTAACGATAAACTGACAGTACTGTGGATCTTATGCGTTATTTTTTTACTATAAAAGTAGCAAATTCATTGCATTATATAAGGAAAGTCATGTGCTGTGCACATTATATATTTTTTTACTGTAAACGGAGTAAATTCATTGCATTATATACTAAGTAAAGCTATGTGTTGCCCACATCATATTTTTTAATAATAAACTTTAACAATACAGAATTAATCTTTTAAAGACGTAAAATGTTGATTCACAATTCAGATAATTTTTCAGATAATATTTCTAATTCATAATATTAAAACAATGTTATAAAATTCTAACAGGAAAACTAGTATTTCATCACATTACAAGTATTTTAAATGTGATTTTAACGTATGACTGTTTGGATTTTAAGATAAAATACATCCAAATAGACCCAGATTCGTTCCACATACAGTGTGCAATTCAGAAAAGTTGTTAGCAAACATTTTAAAGTTGAAATGTTAGAATGAAATTAAATGCGACAGTTTCATACCTAAAAGCCCTTACTTTAATGGGTTCAAAATACGCCGAAGTGCTATTCCGAAAAATTCAAATATAATAAAAAGAGAAAAATATTAGGCAGCTTTCTCTGTTTGGTTATCTAGTCATGTTCAATTTCAAAATGCTTTTATCTCTAAGGCAAACGTGACAAGGTGACTGATGATGTATATGGATATTTCTTATGTATTTGGATACTAGGAAAAAACATATATATATATATATATATATATATATATACGCGAGTGTATACGAGAGTGTCCAACAGCCTATCTTCCGAATATGTGTTAAGTGAAACACACATAGTCAAAAGGAAAATCATCAAAAACGACCAAGAATGTGAAAATATGGAAACCGAATCAAGATGACCGCCAAACTATAAAGCTGTAAATCGTGGATCGCCTTTACACCAGGGTGCGCTGTCTACACATACTAATTACCATGCTGACAAACATAAGGTTGCGTATATCCATTTTTGCTATGCATTTGATCGTTTTCCTCTTTCATTTGAACCTTATACGCAACTTAAAGTTTGTCAGCATGCCAATTAGTATGTGTAGACAACGTACCCTGGTGCAAAGGCGATCCACGATTTACAGCTTTAGAGTTTGGCGTTCATCTTGATTCGGTTTCCATACTCCAACATTCTAGGTCGTTTTCTATGATTTTCCTTTTTACTCTGTGTGTTTCACTGAACACATATTCGAAAGATAGGCTGCTGCAGAAAAATGGTTCCGGGAGTGTTGCCCGGGCATAAAAAACACGCTTTTAACCGGGAAAGAGGAATCCCAATCCCCCTCTGCCATTTTTGCTATGCATTTGGTCGTTTCCCTCTTTCATTTGAATCTTATATATACATATATATATATATATATATATATATATATATATATATATATATATATATATATATATAACTCAATAATTAGAAAAAGAAAAAAGAAAAAAGAAGAATGACATTGTATCAAAATTTCGCCGGGGGGGATTGTGACCCCCACTTCCCGGTTTAGCCAGCTTTATGTCATGACGACACTCCCGGAAGCGGATACAATGTCGCCAACCAAGTAAATATACTAATACTTTAAATGTAAAAAAGAAAAAAGTTAAAAAACCTATACTTTCCCTAACCTATACTAAACCTATACTTTCCCCCCTTGAGTTGCATAGAAATGTACTTGTCTGAGCAGCTTGGCGCCTTTGAGTATATTTTCAGTTGTCAGTTTTTAGATGTGATAGATGTAATATTTATATGTATATATATATATATATATATATATATATATATATATATATATATGTATATATATATATATATATTTATTTATTTATTTTATGAATTACACTAATTATATATGATTTAGTGACTGTCAACTTATTTACACTTATTAGTATATAATTTGATAGATATTGCCCAGAATGTTCAATTTATGTTAGTAATTGTTTAGACTGATATCCAATTACCAACATTGGGCAATGGATAGTTTTGAATATAATAATTACCCCAATGAAAATTATAATTTCAATAAATGTAAGAATAAAAATTGCAAAACCTGCCCATCTGCTTCTAAAACTCAAATTACGAACCTTGATAGCCATCTGCCTTTCTGTAAAGTTTTAAATTCCATCTATTGATTATCTTGTAATATTTGTTATCTATCATATATCGGACAAACTAGTATTTTTATGTATCTACGTATGAATGTTCATAGAGATCATGTCCAAATATATATCCTCAATAACAACTTTCTTCTTACTATAAACACTTTGCTAAACACGGTTTTGAAATTATCGCAATACACATATTGGATATGGAAACAAATGCAGCAGATAGGATTTATTTTGAAAACCACTATATAAAATCAAATTGTACTATTTTTCCATATGGATTAAATCAAATATATCTAAATGGTAATTTTGTAAAAAATAATTTTGTATTTAATAAATACTCTATCTTTAATCATCTTTTCTTGAAACCCCTTTTAAATAATAGTAAATCAATTAAATTTAAAATATTTAAACGGAGCAAGGGAAATTTCTTATTAAATGATCATAAACCTGAGATAATTTGTTTATAAAATAAATTTAATAACAATTTTCATTGGAAATTAATTAAATCCTGGGTTTTTGCTGTAAAGAAAAAACATTTAAATAAAGTTTATGCAATTTTCTTAAAATTAAATCTTGCTAATGAACATTTTAATCATATTTTCCATGATTTGCTTATTACAAGATCAAATTACTTAAATTTAAAACTTAATCAATATCATCTTAATAATATGTCAACTAATTCATATTGTGTAATCTCTTTCAAGCATCCTATTTATAATTCTATAAATTTTGGTCATCTTATAAACAAGTTAAAATATTTTATGCCTATTGGAGATTTGAGTGTATCAAAGACTTTTAAATACAAGAAGCCTATTGGTAGATCAATATTTAATTATAATGAAATTTCACAGTCTCTCTCTATATATCAGCATTCTAAGTCAATTTTAGATAATGAATATAATTGTAAAATAAAAAATTAGGTTACATTTCTAAATCCAGACCTGGGGTACATATTTTCAGGAGACTTGGGTATAGTTAAAGACAATTCATCAAGAACTATAATGTCTTTTGGCACTAAATTCAGATTAACCTATTTTAATAATTCTTTTTAAATTTTAAAATCAATTAATCTTGTTAAATAAATATATAAATTAGCTTCTAAATATGCTATGCCTTTAGAAGCATTTAATATGTGGAAATTTACTCCATTAGAATCTATTCAAAATGCTATTAGTTGTATTAAATTGTCTAGATCCATATATAATATTGATAATATTAAACTCTCCATTATTGATTTAAAAAGATCTTTTGTTATCACCTATGTTGATAAAGCCTCTAATAATTATGCTATTATCTGTAAAAAATGTATATACAATTTCTGTTAGATTATTTAAAAAATAATAGTCTTTTTAAACTTGATTTACATTCCATTAATAGTAATAAATTAAAAATTATTAAATTGTAAAGGGATTTAAATATTAAATATAAATTTCTTAAATTTTTTTGCTTATTCCAAAATTTCACAAAACCCCATTAAATTTAGAACAGTAACTAGTGGGCGTGGGCATAATACTTACTCTACTACTGCCAGTAAATTAATTCTAAATTCTTTAAGTTAAATAAATATTAGTTTACGTCAGTCTAGCAATAATTACCTTATTTTAAATAGTAGTACAGAATTAAAGAATGGATTTACATCTCTTAAAACAACTAATTGGATTTCAAACTTTTGCTTTTAAAGACCTTTTTAATAATACCAAGATCTCAGACCTGTATGATGTAATTTTAGCTCTATACAATGCTTATATTACTAATCTTTCAACTCAAACCAGTTTTATAAATTTTCCTAAACTTCTTCACTTTGTTATTTTCAATAATTATATTTTTCAAGGAAATAAATTATACAAGTCTCAGGAGTTCCACAGGGTGGCTGCAGTAGCAGTATGTTAGCTAATTTATATCTTTATCATTATGGACAGTCTTTTACATCAATAAATTATACATTATTCAAATATGATGATGATCTGATTTGCTTAGTATATACTGAAAATTGTGTCATAGATATATATTTCTATCCTGACAATTTGGAATTAATTCCTAATGAAGCTACTATTAGTACAAATATTAATTTTTTGTATTTAAATCTTATTATTAAACCTTCTAATAGAATTGTTACTAATTTATATGATAAAAATACTTTTTTAATTTTAACATTAATAAAATCCTACCATTTAATTCCTGCAACTCGATTTTATTGTTTAGAAATATTATACTTAATCAGTTTTTTAAGATTTACAGATTATCCGAAAAAAAATTTCATTCTATACATATTGATAATCTAAAAATTACCAGCAATTTATATAAATATCCCTCTTATTTTGCAAATGGTATAGTTAAAAATTTTAGATTAGCTGGATTTTCATAAATTCTTTTCATGCTGTTTTATATATTAGCCTGACATCTCCATAATCTTGTTTTAATTATATTTCATTTTTACATCCTCTTACACATTAGCCTTTCTATTATTGTCCCTCTTGATTGTACATTATCTCTTATACTTGTCTTTCCGCATTACTGTTATTTATTTCTTACGAATGGCAACGGTAGATCATATCTATTTCCTTTGAGAATGGCAACACTGGTCTCTTCATTCTGGGTTCCCGAGTTCGATAGGTCAGTGTATTTTTTTAGTTAGATTCCAGGTATCCTTTTTTCCTTTTATTGTTTCTTCTTTATGTATGTTGTCCAAGTAGAAAGAGTTTATTGATATAATCTATCTATTTCTTTAGAAACATACGTTTCTGTGTTTGTTTCTACAAGACACTTGGATTTGAAAAAGAGTTTTGAAGAAGTGAATAAATCCGGATTTAGGTCTAGACTTTGTCCACGTGTATTGCGTTTGTGCATGGATTTCGTCTGTATTTCTTTTATCGATTCCATATTATTGTTTTTGTATACTTTTGTTTGACTTGATGATCCGAAATTTGTATTTTTTTCCATTTGCTTTAAGATTTGCTGATTTATAATTTTATTTTGTTATTATAATTTTATTCACTTTTATTTTATTGGAATTTTTATTATATATATATATATATATATATATATATATATATATATATATATATATACATTTATATATATATATATATCCTCTCCGTGCATAATGGCCTCTCCGTGCTCTACTTTTTCGGCCCTTCCGCGTTGCTTTTTGCTTTTCACAACACGCTTTATTTTGCTCGCGGTTTGATACTGTGGTTACTGATTCACACTCTTGCACTTTCGTTTTTGTTATTTTAATTTAATATATATATATATATATATATATACATATATATATATATGTATATGTATATATATATATATATATATATATATATATAAGTTTTCCCTGTTCCACCGGGTGCGTCTAAGAAGAATATTCCACCCACTCCATCAAAAACAGCAGATGTAATTAACTCAAATATATATATATATATATAATGCCTTGGTTAGGAAAGGTAAAAAAATCACTTGGCCTCATCTCAAAAGCCACTGTTCTATTATGTAAGAGAGGCCAGAACTCTTAATCCCCTCATGCATAAATTTAAATGGTTCTTTTTATCGGGGGAGGAGGTGAGCTCCGAAATTGTATTTCAAATAAAGCAGCCATTTAAAATTCGGTGGGAGACCTATTGAAATTCCAAATATCGAACAGTCTTTTTTTATGTTATTCTTCAATCTTAGCTTCCATCTGGTTTAAAAAAATATATATATATAAATCATACTTAATTTCTTACTTCCAGCTTATAAAGAAATGCTTTAAACCATATAAAGTTTTGTACACGAAATGTCTCGTAAAACATTCGGATGTTACAAAAATAAAGTGCATTAGAAACCGACAGCCTGAAACAGGATATGTTCAAACATGTATGGGTGGGGGGGTAACGCTAAATTATAACTATCTAATTAAAAACATTCTGGTATGTCCCACACATGACGACAGATTCTGGTAAGCAGATTCTGGCAGATTCTGGCAGATTCGATACATCTTCAAAAGAGATTTATTCCAACAATATGGTCTGGTAAAGTTGTAAAACATTTTACATAAACTGTATTTGTAATTGACATGAAGTTCGTTGGACCCTAAAAGTAAACATATTTTATACTTTTTGGAAACAATTATATATTTCTCGAAGGATTATTATTTAGAATATAATATTAATTTCGCAATATCTAAAGAAAAGCCTTTACTAGCAAAATAATAAATGTCTAAAAGTGCATACACAATTAATGAATTTTTAAGCACTTAAAATCTAAATATAAAACATTATATTTATTTTAAAAGTTGTGTCCCCCCCCCCCTTAATGGTCCTCTCATGAATCTCTTGTATTTACCGATTGAAATTATCGTATACATTTAATTGAACTATCTCATGAACCATGCCCAAAAACTTTTGGACACACAAACGGTTATATATAATTGGAAAATGTTTGACTCATATTCTAAAATGTTCGAAATTGGCCAGTTCATCAAATCGGAGTCAAAATTCGTTTTTCAGGAATGATGGTAGTTACTCTAATTTTAACGACACAAACCTTTCTTGTTCATACTCAGTCATATTCTTTTGAAGGATTTCATTGGAATCCTGGAAGTATTTTTTTTCTTTGCTCAATTTCTCAACAGTTGTGTGTCTTGCATTTCGATAAACTGCTACATTTTGTTGAAGGAGCTAAAATACATGAACTTCCACGTTACCCACTTAAAAACCTACGGGATAGATCTCGTTCACATTTCCGCTAAAATTAAATCAGAATGGCACAATCTTCTTAAGTGAAAGAAAAGTCAAAACGAAACACATCTGAAAAGAGACCATTCGATTTTAGAATGGCATAAATACTGCATCCGATGCAGAGAGTAGCAAAAAATTCCAGTTATCTTAATCCCCAAATGAATAAATTTAAATCGAAATTTTTTTGGAAAGTGGCACACAAAGATTCTTTTTATAGAGAACATATTTTAAAATTCGTTTGGGGATTTGTGCGAAATTGAGACTATTGCGCTGCAGATTTTAACAGAAGCAATACTTCATGAAAAATAATCAGTGTAAACTTTATAATTTTTAACAAAATATTTTAGTTATTTCCGTATAGCTATTAGCACAGATATATATGCTATTTTCAGTATGAACATGTTATTTTACACTTTCTTTATCACTATTAATTTTACGCTTTCTTTATCACTATTGTCCGACTTTACTCTTTCTTTATCATCGGAAATATACATTTGAGTGATTTTAGACTAAAACCAGTGTATAATAAATAGTGGAGATTTTTATTTTTATTTTTAATAAAACATTCGATTTATTTCTGCATAGCTATTGTAAATACGATATACTCAGATTTCAGCATAAAAGTAGTTGAGAAAATTGCATTGTACCTTTCCTATATCATCTACAATAAGCATACGGGTGTATCTAGAGTAAAATTTTCAGACTCTCAATAATCGTCACATTAAGTTTGGTAAAACATTCGATTACTACTTATAGCATAAAAAAATAAAAGAAAAACTAGCAATCTGCATATGCATAAGTGTGGTACATTTATTAGCAGAGACCCCCATTTGGATGTTATAGCCTTGAAAACGAAAACGAACACAGCGAAAACATTCTTAAAATATAATCGAATTTCACAGCCTATTTTTAAATGCTAAAGAAAATAATTTTTAAAATACTGCAAACTCTAAAACATATAAAATATATAAAAAAAAGTAAAATATTTAAAAAATATTAAAATATTTAAAAAATAATAAAATATTTAAAAAATATTAAAATATTTAAAAAATATTAATAAATTAAAAATATTCAAATATTTTAAAATATTAAAATATTTAAAAATATTCAAATATTTTAAATTTTTAATTTTAATATTTAAAAATATAAAAAAATATTTAATATTTTAAAGCTATTATTAACTATATTTTAGTTCCAATTTTTTATGGTAATAACAAAAGATTATTGTTTTCTGATAGTTTCAGGAAATGTAACGTACGCAAAATCTGAAGAAGTTTTCATAAATATAACAAGCCTTTCTAAATATAAATAAAAATAACGCCTATCGTTCAAGATGATTGTAAAAAGGGACGTTAATAAAGTATAAGGGGGAGCTGAAAAATAGAAACCATAAAATAATTTGAGTTGGGTACAAAAAATTGGATGCATCAAGCAGTTATATAAGTTATATAAGTTTATTAAGTGAAGTTACAGACGAATCTTGCGTGTGCGATCATCGAAAGTTCTAGACAGCTTTCACGGCAGTAACTTGAATTAAAAATCCAAAATTCGAACTTTAAACAATGAAATTTTTCGTTCTAATGTTTTTTATGTGGTATTGTATTTTCATCGTGATTACTGTACTAAAACTGGTAATATTTGGATGAAAACTCGCTGAGATAGTGTTATTTACTTTAATACTGCCGTTTTGTCATCTGCGATTAAATATATCTCAGTGTCCGTTGATTCGATTGCTATGTAATTTTTCACCAGCATACGAGCACTTATTACCGAAAGCAGCGTTGGTATTACATTTCATTTTTAAATGAATTAGAGAAAAAAAAAAGTGGAAATTTGTCCGGAAAATCATAACGGAAAATTATCCAAAAAATTTCCACTTCCGGGAATGTTTCCCGCCCCACATATCTACCATTGAGATATCTCGGCTACAACCTAACTTTGGTTGATCCACAAGTTCTTTAAGTAGTCACGTTATCTGCTTGAGAGCATTGCTATCTGGGAAATTTTTCCATCTTACACTCATAAAGCCATAAATCCTCAAATCGAGTTATGCTACAATTAGTGACAAATCGCTAACACCAAGTTATCATTTTGATTTCATGAATTTGGACACAATGTGGCATACGGCACATTACCACACATTCTGGATTATGTATCAATATTTATAAATGTTTTATTTCTGGTATCACAAAGGAAGTCTAAAAAAGTGGTTATAAATTTCGTTTCGAAATCAATTTAGATAAAATATAACTTTTTGTTGGATGGGATAAAATACATGAACTTTAACGCTACAAACTTGAAAATCCATGAAATAAATATCTTTCACCTTTTCACTAAAATTAAATCAGAATGGTACTACCGTATTAACTTAAAAAAAATTAAACTAAAACACACCTGACAAGAGACCATTCGATTTTAGGATTTCGTAACCACGGCATCCGTTACAGAGCACAGCATAAAGTTCCAGATCTCTTACTTTCCAAATGAATAAATTTAAATCTATTTTTAGAGTGGTATACAGAGATTCACTATATAGAGAACATATTTTGAAATTCATTTGGGGACTGGTGTGAAATTGAGTCTATTAAACTATGAATTATAATAATGTATACCGTAAAATAAACTATTTGTTCAAAAATAAATCTTCATTGTTTTATTAGATTATGCTTAATGTCCAAACTGCGCTTTTATTCAAAACAACTTTATTGAAAAAATATATACATACTCATACTCCGATATTCGCTCAGTAAATGTCATTCGTATTCTTCGAAAAGTAAACTAAATTGAACATACAAAGTTAAAAGATAAGAGAAAACCAAACACATCTTTCAAAGAAGTCAACTCAATCCTAAGCTGACGTCACGATAGCAGTCGTTGTAAGGCAGAGCAGCACAATCCATATATCCTCATGCATAAATTTGAATGGAAATTTTTACGACGACGATACGAAATTGCTTTTCAAAGAGAGCAACCTTTAAAAACTTCGGGGAAAATTATGCTATTGCGACATTATCGCAGTCGCATTGTACATAAGAAATACATAAAAAAACATGTCCATCGGGATATTTTACGGTGAAAACAAAGCAAAAGAGTCTAAAGCATAATCTTTCTGCAGATAAAAAAAATTGTGGAAAAACAGGAAAGCAAATTAGAATACCTTTGCAAATCGATCTGGTATACTATAAAATTTAAATACTATGGAAAACAGTACCTCAAATTAGAACGCTCTTATGACCCGATCTTACATACTATTAAATTTAGATACTATGGAAAACAGTACAGAAATTTAGAACGCTCTTATGAATTGGTCTTTTATACTATAAAATTTAAATACTATGGAAAACAGTACCTGAAATTAGAACGCTCTTATGAATCGATCTTGCATACTATTAAATTTAGATACTATGGAAAAGAGTGCTCAAACTAGAACACTCTTATGAATCGATTGTTTTACATTTCAATTTATTTTTATCTCCTTATATTCTGCACTCTATAGTACAATTATGAATAAATGCTGGTGAATTGTACACATAATTAGATAACTTTTAATTTAAAAATAATCGAAAATCAGTATAATAAATATTATGCCTTTCTGTTGTGCCCATAATTCTCACAAAGTATTATGGCATTTTCAAGCGTTTCATCCATAGGAGTTTCATTTCCTTCTTTCTAACTTCATCTGCGATACAGTAAGCGGTGATATTTAAAAAAATCTGATGTGAGCAACACATGACTTTCCTTATATAATGCAATGAATTTACTATTTTTACAGTTAAGAAAAAATATAATTCTTATAGTAGATACTTATATTCTTTCCAAGATATTGAATTTTCTTCAATCAGTCGTCATTATCATTGATTTATCGCCATTTTTATCAATTTGACAAGATTTTTGTTAATTTGGCAACAATAAAAAATGTCGCCAAGTTGGCGACATTCCGCCAAATTTGTCGCCGAAATCTCGCCATGCGTTATGGACGGAGAAATAAGTTATCCTTACAGCAGATAAATAAATGACTATTGGCGTACAAATACAAAAGTATTACTCAAAGTATCTTTTTTCATGAATGGAACGAGCTAGATCCACGAGAATGATGTCACCAAATTTATCGCATGGTATTACATATGAAAAGTGAACATGTTTATCAATAGGAAATATATATATTTTTTTTATTTTATATAACTTTTTGATAATTTTTTGAAAAATGTGCAATATCTCGAGAACGGTTCATGTTAGCGTTCTAAAACTTATGTCAATCGTTTTATAATGAAAAATTACATAAGAAATGTCTGTTTGCGTAACTTTATTAGCGGTTTTGATTTTTTGACGATTTTTTCAAAATTTCACTCGAAAATTTAGGCGAGTTCTGAAAGTTCAATTGCGTATAAAAACAATAGGCTTCCAGTGTTTATGGATTGTGATTTTTGTACCAAATTTCGTTCGAATCGGTCCATTCGTTCGTCAATTATCGTCTCCACAGTCTCACTGACACACACACACACACACACACACACACACATACACATACTTTCACACACACACACACACACACACACACACACACACACACACACACACACACAGACATCACTTCAAAAATGTTTGATTCGTGATCAGGGATGCTTGAAACGTGCTCACCCGTCGAAAACTCGAATTCGAATTTTCGACCCCGTCACAATACTTTCCTTATACATTATGTATATAAGGAAAGTAAAAATTATAACAGTTCTGCAATAATTTATTTTACTTGGAAACTTCATAAAAAATTCACTTAATTCATATGATGTCATCGAAATATAAATCTTATGGCTCTCTATTTAAAAACAGTAAACATATTATTCATACACTATTATTCCAGACTCAAGAGCTAAATAATTTTCCGTAAAGAAAATTCACCAATTCTTATACAACTCATCTTACAATCGTCTGATCTATTTACATTCTGCATAAGTTAAAATTAGGCTTCGTTGTAGAAATAATCAAAGTTTGATGATCATTTAAACTCAAAAATATTGTAATTGCGTTGGCGCAGAATATAGTTGCACAGAAAAAACGCTAAAATAGAGCGGTTTTAGGACGAATGCAACATTAAATATAAATTTAAAAGAACATAAAAAATACGATTTTGACACAAGATGGATGCCATATTTTATTGTGAAGAGGGTCACGTGCTCTTCATATTATATGGATGTAATAAAATATTTTAATTTATATTTAAAAAACTACCGAACATATTTTGCTGAAAATTTTCTTATATATTTTATGCGATAATTTGAAAATTTCCTAAAATTTCCGAAGCAAATTGCGAATTTTATCTTTGTTTAAAATTTGTTTGAAAAATTAGATATTTCCTTTTTTAAACCCGGGTTCAATCCAAAACTAATTAGGTGTGATTATTCACTTATATTCCCAAATGTTCCAAATAGTGTATCCACAACATACTAAAATCTCATTTTGATAAAGTCTGTTTTTGACAATCACCGTGCGAACGGACAGCCAGACAGACAAACAGACAAAATGAACAAAGTCACAAACACTTTTCAACTATGTGGTAAAGTGTTAAAAGCACAGAATGTAGGAAGACCGATATCAGAAAATATATGTGCTAAGGTTATAAAATAAATGAAATTAGCATTTGTTTACATTATTTATTATAAGCTGGAGAGACTTTTCCCAAGGATGAAGAATTTTACAAGATGATAGAAAAACAACTAATTTTGGAAACAGTATGAACTAACTTTTTAAATCCAAAATGTGTATTAAGAATACTGCTCCAGCTGCTAAGCATTTTGTAGCTATAGAAACATTCCTCATACATATTTATTTCTTTATATCACTTTTTATTTTTAACACTTTACAACAAAGTTGAAAAGTGTTTATGACTTTGTTAACACTTTACAACAAAGTTGAAAAGTGTTTATGACTTTGTTAACACATTACAACAAAGTTGAGAAGTGTTTATGACTTTGTTAACACTTTACAACAAAGTTGAAAAGTGCTTATGACTTTGTTCATTCTGTCTGTCTGTCTGTCCGTTAGCACGATCACTGCCGTAAAAATGACTTAATCAAAACGAAATTTTAGTATGTTGTTCAGCCGGTCTGTAGGACCTATGGGAATATAAATGAATAATATCACACAATTAGTTTTGGATTGAACCCAAGTTGAAAAAATGATATACATTGAGCCCTATGGGACATAATTTTTCAAATATGTTTTAAGCGGATTGAAAATTCACAAATTGCTTCGAAAATTTTAGGTAATATTCAAATTGTTCCATGAAATATATAAAAAAAAATTCAGCGAAATATATTCAGTAGTTTTTAAAATAAAAATTAAAATAATAATTACACCTCTTATATGAAACAATCACGTGACCATGATATGAAAGGATCACATGAACCACCTCAAAATGATATATGGCATCCATCTTGTTTTGAAATCGTGATTTTTTAAGTTCTTTTTAATTCATATTGAGTGTTGTATCCGTCCTAAAACTACTTTATTTCTGCTTAAATTGTGTGCATCTACATACTGAAACAACGCAAATACAATATATTTGAGTTTAAATGATTATCCAAATTCGATTATTTCTACAACGAAGCCTATTTTTGACTTATGTAAAATGCAAACTGCAAAATATGTAGAATGAGTTGTATTAGAATTGCTGTATTTCTTTGGCCATCTGTATATTGCTATAGTAGCCAAGCGGAATAGACGAGTGACCTCCAGAACTGTTACATCCATGGTTGGAGTAGCACTTAGACGATATCTGCCAGTACTTTGCGCCAAAGGCTTCATCTGAAGAGACTGTACGGTCGAGTACCACGTTTTTGTGTTCCACTAACCGTCCAAGCCAGTGGGGCAAGATTAAATTGCTGTCGTCAGCATGTCTATTGGACTGTCTCAGATTGATGCAACGTCCTGTTCAGGAACGAACCTAGATTTGCCCTGGAAGCAGATGATTAGAGCGTATAAGAGTCTGGAGAGAACGAGGCACACGCAATCAAGCCAAGAACATCATGCATTTAGAGGTGGCAGAGTCATGGTATGGGCTGGAATTTCAATGAAGTATCGCACAGGGCTGCATATCTTTAAATGCGGTTCTGTGACCGCTGTGCGGTATGGGGTGAAGTCCTAGACCCCATTCTGAGACTCTTCGTTGCAGCAGTTGGTCCGTATTTTCTCCTTATACCCGTACCCATCGAGCTAACATCGTTGACGAATACCTGAAAAGTGAGGGTATTTCTCGAATGGAGTGAACGCTGTATTCCCCATACCTTAATACCATTGAAAATCTTTGAGATGCCCTCGAGCGTGCTGTCTCTGCACGTTTACCTCCTCCAGCCAGTCTCAGAGAATTGGAAACTGCCCTATTGAAGGAATGGCCATTGCTGGCATCTGCGATGATTGATCACCTCATTGAAAGCATGGAAAATCGTTGTAAAGTTTGTGTGAAGGTCCGGGGTGGTCACATTCCATATTAATGTAAGTTTTGTTTGGTTTGTTTGTCTTTAAACATTATTTTGTTAATGACCCAAATGTGACGTCATCATATAACTTACAAAAAGTAGATAATTTTTTCATCTTTGGACATAATTCTTGTTTTCGTTAATGCATAAATACATTTGCTACTTTCGTGTACAATTTCGAGTTAATCAGGGCTTTTGTTTCCATTTTTTGTTGATTTTACCATTTTACCGTCCGTGCTTAACTTTTAGAAGCCAGTGTATGAAGAGATCACATGGCTCATTTCAAAATAAAATATGGCATTCTCTGTTTTCGGGGTAAAATACGTAATAAAGGTGTTTTAAATTTATATTTAGTGTTGCATCCGTCATACAATTGCTTTACTTTTGCATATTATCTGTGTATCTACATCTTTACCAAAGCAATTATTACAATATTTTTTATTTTAAAGGATCACTAAACTTTGATTAATCCTACAGCGAAGCCTAATTTCTATAAAATGCAGAATGTAAACAAATCAAGGAATTGTAAGATGAAATTTTTCTCACAAAAATATTTAGCTCTGGAATCTGAATTATAAGTTATATGAATGAAATATTTATTGATTTTACATAGAGAAGCGGATTTTACATAAAGAATGAAATATTTATTGATTTTAAATAGTTATAGCGACGCATTTTTTTATGAAGTTTAAAATTTCCAAGTACAATAAATTATTATAGTACTGTGATAATTTAAAAAATCTGATGTGGGCAGCACATGACCTTCCTTATATAATGCAATGAATTTACTACTTTTACAGTTAAAACAATGTTATTCTTATAGTAGATACTTATATTCTTACCAAGATATTGCATTTTGTTCAATTAGTCGTCATTTTGATTGATATAGCATCATTTTATACATTTGGCGAGATTTTAATTAATTTGACAACATTTAAAAATATCGCTAAGTTGGCGATATTCCGCTAAATTCGTCGCCAAAATATCGCCAAGCGTTATGGAGGGAGAAATAAATTATTCTTACAGCGAGTTATTCTTACTATTGACGTTCAAATATAGAAAAGTATTACTCAAATTATCTTTCCTCGTGAATGGAACGAGTTAGATCAACTAGACTGATGTCACCAGATTTATCGTCTGATATTACATATGAAATATGAACATGTTTCTTAACTGTTAATATTTTTTTTAATTTATGGGATTTTTTGATAAATTTATTTGAAAAATGTGCAATATCTCGAGAACGGTTCATGCTAGCGTTCCAAAGTTTATGTCAATCATTTTCTAAGGAAAAATTACATAAGAAATGTCTATTTGCGTAACTTTATTAAAGGTTTTGATTTTTTGATGATTTTTTTCAAAATTGCACGCGAAACTTTAGGGGTGTTCTGAACATTCGATTGTATTTTAAAACAATAGGCTCCTAGTATTCACGGATTGTGGTTTTGTACCAAATTTCATTCGAATTGCTCCATTCGTTTGTGAGATATCGTCTCCACAGACTCACTGACACACACACAAACACATACTTTCACATACACACATACACAAACATCACTTCAAAAATGTTCGATTCGTGATCAGGGATGCTTGAAACATGCTGTCCCGTCGAAAACTCGAATTCGAATTTTCGACCCCTTCACAATACTTTCCTTATACATTATGTACATAAGGAAAGTAAAAATATCAATTCTGAATGTACCGCATTTTAAAGATGTTTATATAAAATTACATTTCAGTTGGCAGGTGTTATAATCAATGCTTTATGCATGATTAATCTTTCTTGTTATTTTTGCTACGATTCTAGTCATAAGTTCATACCAGGGTTGGCAGCACTTGTTAACTTTCTACCTTTATTTCGGTAATCATAGGAAAACGATAAACGATAAACGAAATCAAGTGTTCAGAAATATAACACCAACGAGAAACTCGGTTTGACCGAAAATTACCTTTCAATTCAAGGAAGCCTTATTGATAAAATGCATAAACGTCTTCCTTATCACACACGTCCGCTAGGAGTAAATTCCATTCACAGTTTCCACAAAATTGAATGGTCTTCTCTGAAAGAAACGTCGAAACAAAAGACAAATAAAATGAGTATATTCTGCCTTGAAGTGACGTCACCTCAGTGGACTTTGCTAAGTAATTCACCAAAGTCCTGATCTTTTAATCTCCTCATGCATAAATTTAAAGGGAAATTTTTGCGGGGAGGAAAACTTGCGAAATTGTGTTTCAAAGTGAACTGCTTCGAAATTCTTTTGGGGGATGATCTGAAATTGCGAAGTATTTTGCGTCAGGAATACATCAGGAAGAATTGCCCATGCGATATATCTTACAGCGAAAACAGTCGGGTTTTTAACACTTTACAACAAAGTTTAAAAGTGTTTATGACTTTTATGAAGAAAGATCAATCATGCATAAATCATTAACACTTTACAAAAAAGTTGAAAAGTGTTTATGACTTTGTTCATTCTGTCTGTCTGTCTGTCTGCCCGTTAGCACGATAACTGCCGTAAAAATGACTTAATCAAAATGAAATTTTAGTATGTTGTTCAGACGGTCTGTAGAACCTATGGGAATATAAATGAATAATATTACCCAATTAGTTTTGGATTGAACCCGGGTCGAAAAAATGAAATACATTGAGCCTTATGGGACCGAATTTTTCAAACATTTTTTAAGCGGATTTAAAATTCACAAATTGCTTCGAAAATTTTAGGTAATATTCAAATTTTCCATAAAATATATAAAAAAAAAATTCAGCGAAATATATTCAGTAGTTTTTTAAATAAAAATTAAAATAATAATTACACCTCTTATATAAAACGATCACGTGACCATGATATGAAACGATCACATGACCCACTTCAAAATGATATATGGCATCCATCTTGTTTCAAAATCGTGATTTTTTTAAGTTCTTTTTAATTCATATTGAGTGTTGTATCCGTCCTAAAACTACTTTATTTTTGCTTAAATTCTGTGCATCTACATACTGAAACAACGCAATGACAATATAATTGAGTTTAAATGCTCAACTAAATTTGATTATTTCTACAACTAAGCCTATTTTTCACCTATGTAAATCGTAAACAGCAAAATATATAGAATGAGTTGTATTAGAATTCCTGTATTTTTTTAACACCAAATAATTTAGTCCATGGTGTCTGCATGGCTGATATGAATGAAGTATTAATTAATTTCATAAAGAGAAGGACGATTTTTTTCGATGAAGTTTCAAGCACAGAGTTTAATTTTTTGTAGCTCCATGGTCTTAAACAAAATGTTTAAATAAAATAAATTATTATAGTATTGTGATGAATGAAATGAATGGGAGAAAGTTATGAATGAAATCCTGTTTTTATAGAGAGATCCAGGCGTGTTATTTTTTCTATGACGTCATTTGAATTAATTTCAGTTGTTTTCGATGAAGTTTTCAAATATAATAAATTGTCGTAGTATTATAATAATTCTAAAACTATTACCGAAGAATGTATAACATTTTAGAGATGTTTAAACCAGGCAATTTATATTTCAATGCCGTCATTTGAATGAAGTTCATTTTTTTCGATGAAGGTTTAAGTTTTCAAATATAATAAATTAAGGCAGTATTGTGGTAAGTTTCAAAATATTACCGAGGAATGTACTGCATTTTAGACTTGTTTAAATAAAATTGCATTGAAGTTGGAAAATGTTTCATAATCAATGCTTTAAGCATGATTGATCTTTCTTGTTAATCTTATAGAAATTTGCGTGAAAATGTCGAATATACGCGCAACAGCAATAAACCAGCATCCTGATAGATTTACCTCGGTAGGTAAATCGTTTCAAAAAGTTTTCACGGGGTTAAATTGCTTAAATATTGGCCATACACATATTGCTTTAATTTTTTTGTTTCTAGAATAATATGTAAAATTTTAGAAAAAGTATCAAATGTGTGAGTGATATTTAAAAAACATGAAAAATGTACCATTTCACAAAATATACCATTTTACACAAAGCACGTAGAGTAAAATTTTGAAATTATTAAAATAAAAATTCTCCAATCTATATAAATAAAATTGAAAATCTGTTTGTCTGTCTGTCTGTCCCGTCATCACGGGAGAACATCTCAACCGAATTTAATGAAACTTTGAGGGTGGGCTGTAAATAGCCCTACATAAAATTTAGGTCATGTTTTGAATTTTCTGCGACCAGTGGTTCTCGAGATATTAGTAAAAAACGAAACGTTTGTTTGTCTCATCATCACCAGAGAATGGTTGAATCGAATTTAATGAAATTTTGAGAGTAGCCTTAAAATAGCCCCACATAAATTTCTTCCAAGTTTCGGGTTTCTAAGACTAGGGGTTGTCGAGATATTAATGAAAAACGGATCATTTTACTAGGAGTTCTACTCTCTAACTCCGTGGTTGATCCAAACGGAAAGGCTGAAAATCGTTTGCTGAAAACGTCAAAGTGAATTACAATTTTATTTCTGAGTTTGGTGGAGGATTTTTGCGCTAATTAGTTACTATCTGAAAGCATGAATTGTTTGACACATGAATTTAAATGGAAAACCTAACTCCATGGTCTATTTTTCACAAGCATTTACTTAACAATGAAAAGTATAAAAAAATCAAAATGGTTATTTAATTTCACATTTTATTAAGGAAGATTTTATCTTATAGCATGTTGCTCAGCAACGCAATAAAAATAAATGTATTTGTTAATATTTATTATTATTTTTTCTATTTGAATAATAAATAAATGGATGTAAAAATATATTTTATAAACGATCGGTTTGATTTTTCTTTTAATTATATTGATTGCGGACTGAGTACATCCCTTTCATTTATTTTGGTAAAGAGTTTTCAAACTTATATATTGTGTTTTGCTAATAAACTCATATATATTGTATTTACCCAATAAATTCATTTAGCCGATTGTTGAAACAGAAAAAGTGTAGAACGGGTATATCTTCTATCTAAATATAATTTTAGTGTTTTCATTTAGTAAATACACGCGATATTAGGATGTTTTATTCTTCAGATCTGCAAATTCAGAACTACGAATTTCGCTGAATATCGCTATCATTGCAACTTTCCTTAAACGTTGCCAAATTGACGGAAATGTCACGAAATTGATAAAAACGACTCAAATCAATGAAATTAAATTTGCTTTTTTAGAAGAGAAACGATGTTTAGGTAGCATTGGTCGGCCGGTTCATCCAGTCCACTTAGTAACACATTTATCGAATTTTTAAAATGTCACCAAATTGATAAAGTATTTTTAAATCCATAAACATATCATGAAATTGATAAAACTGCGCTTAATAAATGAAAGTAACTGTGTTACGTTAGGGGATAATGTCGTGATAATGTTTCGTCAATTTTTAGCAAAATGGGACTGTCAGTTCTACAGTCCCACTTGGCGATAAATGCGGCGATTTTTTAAATTGTCGCCAAACATTCCAACCTTGCATGGAGATAAAATTATTCAGACGATACAATTTCCATCAATTCATTTGAAGCAAATGATATCATATCGTTTAGCAACGGATGTAAATCCAATGTGTTTATGCGGCATACGTTTTTTATTAAATTCTTTCCGATTTGAATAATAAATATATGTATATAAAATAAATTTCATTGACATTGCATTTGTGACTGGATAGTATCAATTACGATCTTCAGGTTGAAATTTTATTATTATTGATATTTTCGGGGACTGTTGATTCGGGGATTATTGATATTTTCATGTCAAACAATATGCCATTGTTTTGTTATGAAAAAAATTGTTGAAACTCATATATATTTCGTTGTACGAGTAATCTTCTACAAATGCAAGGGTATATCGTCTAATCTATGGGAATATAAGTAGTACAGATATTTTGGCATATATGTTGATATATATTGTCATATATTGAAATCATTTACGACCTTCTGGTATAAAGATTACGGGGATTATTGATATTTTCAATTTAGTACGTCATATGTTTTATTTTGGCAAATATTTTTAAGACTCATATTGTAATACGGGTAATCTTAACTAAAACACAGGCATATTTTCTAATCTGCGACAATATAAGTAGTACGGATATATATATATATATATATATATATATATATATATATATATATATGTATATATATATATATATGTATATATATATATATATATATATATATATATATATATATATATGTATATATTAAAAAACTCTGAAGAGGATGGGAAATTATGGACACTGCATATTACAGATTCAATTCAGACACTACCGTAAAATAAAAATGAGAGATTAATAATTCCTATATAACTTATTAAGCGCATGTGCAGCTTTGATAAGTTATTAGTAATGTAAAATACGTAGTTAACTAGACGTGCATAAAAATACACAACATACTAAAAAATGTAAAGTAATAATGAGTACGAAGATCATTATATAATTAGCGCTATTGCAGCTAGATATGTATATATATATATGTATATATACTATATATGCTATATATATATACTATATGTATATATACTATATGTATATATACTATATGTATATATATGTATATATACTATATATGCTATATATGTATATATATATATATATATATGTATATATATGTATATATATGTATATATATATATATATATATATATATATATATATATATATATATATATATATATATATATATGTATATTCCCATATAATTTTAGTGCTTTCATTCTGGTATATATTGATATCAATTACGGGTTTATCTATATATTCAATTTGTACATGTAATCTACTAATACATGTTAAATCTTCTAATATTCGAGTATATAAGTAGTACGGGTCCCATAGACTTTTAGAGCTTTTATTTTGTATATATTGATTCAATTTCATATTTTTTGTATATTTGCTTTCAAAAGGGACCAGGATGGTTTGTTCTTCAGATCTCTCTGTGAAGATAATTTTTTATAGTGAGAACAGATATTCTTAAATTTCTCTTTAGGAGCAATAGATTTAATATTTTAACATAATTTGCACGTGATTGTGAATTACAAGTTTCTTTATAATACATACTCCGTACGAAGAACAGGTTTTCTGCTAGTATATTAAATATAATTATTGACTTAGGTCACTTGACCATGCCTATTACAAGCTGAAATTCATGCCGGACAAATTTAAGGCTTTCCTTATTTTCAATGAACATTTTATTTAAGCAGATTTTTGTAAGTTTTGCATGTAAATAAATTGAACTTTCGAATATTACCTAGTGAAGTCGTAAACAATGCACTACTTATTGAATTTATAATCTACGAAGAGTGGAAAACGAGTTTAAAAAATAAATTTCGAGTTTCTGCAAAATTACTATTCAAAGGAGGACTTCATAAAAGTCTAACATTTTAAGTAACTTTATAATTGCAAGTATGTGTCTGGAAGTATCAATATTAAAGGAATAAATCCTGTAACGACCTTTTCAAAAATATTCTATATGTCGTACATTAATGCAGCTGGGAAGTGAACTCGTAATCATCTCATGCATTAATTGAGAAGGAGATTTTTACGGGGTGAATGTTTTTTAAATCAGCCAGCCTGTAAAAGTATTTTACGGATAGTATGGAATTGAGGTATTCGGGCGATAGTCTCTTGCATAAGAAATGCATCACTTCGAGTAGCTCGGATATATATTTTATGGTTAAATGTTGTTGTTGAAACCCAGACCGTCCGACCTACCAGAAAGGTGTAAGTTAACTGTTTGGACGGTCGGGAAGTGCCACCCAATTTAGACCGGAACCTAGTGGGGGAGGCATCCACAGGGACCGTACCCTCCTTCCCATTCCACCAACCTCTCGGAAGGACTTTCGGACCCACATGTTTAACGTGATCGTACTCCGCATGAACACGGCGGCAGTTTTGGCAGTGGCTGGAATCGAACCCGGGCCTACCGAGTGCAACTCCAGCGCGCTAACCAATGGGCTACCGCGCCCTTTATGGTTAAATGTGAAGATGTTTGCTTATAAGCGTAGACAAGATTTTGTGGATCGGAATAAGGATGCAGAATTTACTATTAACCCGTGGACAATTTGAATAATATACTTATTCATAAATTGAGACTTATTACGACCTTAAAACCACTCTGCTTTAATTTCATTAGCAGATTGACAAGTTACCTACTATTTTTATCACTTTACAACATAGTTGAAAAGTGTTTATGACATTGTTCATTCTGTTTGCCTGTCTGTCTGGCCGTTAGCATGATAACTGCAGTAAAAATGACTTTATCAAAATGGAAATTTTAGTATGCTGTTCAGACGGTCTGTGGGACCTATGGGAATATAAAGGAATAATATCACCCAATTAATTTTGGAATGAACCCGGGTTGAAAAAGGGCATTGCACCCTATGGGACCTGATTTTTCAAACATTTTTTTAAGTGAATTTAAAATTCAAAAATTGCTTCGAGAGTTTTAAGAAATATTCAAATAATCCAATAAAATATATTAAAAAAAAATCAGCAAAATATATTCAGTAGTTTTTTAAATAAAAATTAAAATAATAATTACACCCTATATATGAAGAGATCACGTGACCATTATATGAACGGATCACGTGAACATTATATAAACGGATCGGGTGACCCACTTCAAAATAAAATATGGCATCCATCTTGGTTCGAAGTCGTGATTTTTAAAGTTATTTGTTATTCATATTTAGTGCTGTATCCCTCCAAAAACGGCTTTATTTTTGCATAAATTCTATGCATTTACATACTGAAACAATGCAATTACAATATTTATGTTTAAATGATCATCAAATTTTGATTATTTCTACAAGGAAGCCTAATTTTCACTTATGGTTAATTTAAGCACCAAAAGATGTAGAATGTGTTGTATAAGAATTGCTGCATTTTTTTAACGCAAAATTATTTAGCTCATGGAGTCTGCAATACAGCTAATATGAATGAAACATTCATTGATTTTACACATAGAACCAGAAGATTTTTTCGATGAAGTTTTAAGCATAGAGTTAAATTATATGTACCTCCATGGTCTTAAGTTTTTAAATAAAATAAATTATAATAGTCGTGATTAATGGGAAAAAATGTATGAATGAAATGCTGCTTTTATACGGAGACGATTTATGTTTCGATGACGTCATTTGAATAAAGTTCATTTGTTTTCGTTGAGGTTTTCAAATATAATAAATCATTGTAGTATTATGATAATTTTAAAAATATTACCGAGGAATGTATCGCATTTTAGATATGTTTAAACCAGGCAATTTATATTTCAATGCCGTCATTTGAATGAAGTTCATTTTTTTCGATGAGGTGTTAAGTTTTCAAAAATAATAAATTAATGTAGTATTGTGATAGTTTTAAAAAAATTACCGAGGAATGAATCGTATTTTAGAGATGTTTATATAAAATTGCATTGAAGTTGGAATGTGTTTCATAATCAATGATTTATGCATGATTGATCTTTCTTGTTTGACATTTGTATTGGGTTATAGTTGCTTAGGTTAACGTTTATTTGTAACGACTCTGCTAGAAATGGGTTGTGAGTCACCCCCCCATATATATATATATATTTTACAGACTGTCTACTTGTTACCGCCAAATTGGGCTATACATTTGGCAGAATATCGCCAATTTAGCAGCTTGATTATTCAATATATCTAGAAATCTTCTTTACTCTGAGAAATTCTGTCACTTTGTGAGAATTACTTGTTTTACATTCTTGGTGTAAAATATAATTTGTTTAACTTTTTCTGAGACGGGTGCGTTTATTTGAGTATAGGAAGTTATTAATAAACACCGTTTTGCTTATAAGTTGTATTGTAATTATGTTTTGTTAGGTGTACACTTGTAGATAGTATTATTCAGAAAATACATAAGATCTTTACATATCGTGAGGTAGAAGTACATGTGCAAATTCTGCAGACGAGTTGATGGGAAGGAGATAATGTAAATCATAGGATGAGTCTTAAATCTACTGTAGTAATACTGGTATAAATTGCAACTTTGAACATTTGAAAAAGTTAATTTCCTGTATTATATTACTAATAAGTAATTTATTTTCTCAAAAAGTCAGTAATATTTTTAAAACTCCATGGAAAATTCAGATTACTATAAAGAATAATTCAAATTGTATTTCTTTTAGAGGAGACACTTGGGATAGGCTGAGGCAATTTTTTTTCTTCTTCATGACAAATGTTATTCAAAATTTCTTAACAATCTTTTTTATCCTTTATTGGGTGTAAATGTGATGTGTTGAATGATGTGTGGGTGTTGTTGTGATGTGTAAAACAACTAAATTGTGATGTGTAAAACAACTAAGTTGATGTGTGGGTGTAAATGTGATGTGTAAAACAACTGAAAACTATCCTCTGGAATTGTTGATGTACTCTCAGAATACAAGAGTGAGTCCCAATTTCTGTATAACTCACACGTTTATTTACACGCGCAGCGCAAATCGGAACAATATACAACAATTAGTTTGATAACTGCATCAGCAGATCACTACATAACTGTGATTAAAACAACAATTGAATGCTCCACTAATTTCACAAAATAGTGGACCCAATTCTCAAAACATAGACTTAGTTCACAATTCATTTAGCTCGTATCACGTTAACTAATTTCCAACTTGGCTACGACTCCTTTTATATACTCTCCGTGGAAACGAAACGTCCAGAAGAGGTTCGTATCTCCTATAATATTCATTATTTCGCCCAAGATATTGAACTTTCGAAAACTCAACAAATTGGAGATAAATCTTTAAATATGGCAACCATAATTCCATTGATTCAAATGCGACAACCCTCTATTCACGTAATAGGAATCACTGCTTGTAAAGGTTTTCTTTAATTTTGGTTCCCAAATCAGCATACAGGGAAGGCATTTTACATGTTCATCACAATAATTTGTCCCGGAACCCCTGACACATTATACTTATCATCGGGAGAGATTATATCATATCTTTCATTATATCTCCAGTAACTTGATTTCATAATATAAATCTAACATTATCAGACTCGTTTGAAAGAAAAATCCGAAATAAAACAAAAGGGACAAGTGGACTGCACAATATAAAAGGTGACATCTACACCGCAGCCGTTGCCAAGTAATGCAGTCTTAACCAGATCTCTTAATCTTTCCACGCATAAATTTGAATGGAAATTTCTGAAGGGAAATGGTGAACTTGCGAAATTGTGTTTAGAAGAAAGCAGTTTTTAAATGCCTTTGGGGATGGGCTGAAATTGCGAATAGCGTGCGGTCGTATTTTACACTGTTATTAGAAGGGCTAAAAAAAAAGACATAAACAAGGAAATTGAGAAACATAAATTGGATAAGAAATGTCTTTATGGGTTGTACAGCTTAAAATTTTGTAACTTATGTAGCATTTAATATTTTGTATGCAGATTCAAAATGCTACTGTTATGCAATTTATCATCTAACATATCATCTCACATATGCATTTATTATTTGCCATATGCATATTTATCATCTAACATAAAATTGTAAATACGTCTGCCTGTAGGTATGTATGTATGCATGTTTGTCTCATCACCACGGAAGAACGGCTGCTTCGGATTTCATGAAATTTTGTGGATATACTTGGAACAGTTTCATTTAACATTTAGCCTGTATTATGAGTTTTCAGGACAATGGCTTGTTGAAATATTTATAGAAAACACACAATTAAACATACGAAATAGCATTATGGCCATGGTATTTTTTAGGCAAATTTATTTCAAGAAAAATCTTACCATATTGCTTCGTAACGCTGCTCAATCAAAAGTGTTTACACGGCAGACGATTTTTGTTAATTTTTATTAAAATAATAAAGAATATTTAAAATAATTTAATAATTTGATATAATCTGGAGAATTACTCATGAAACCTATCAACATTTGAATCCATTTATATTTCAATAAAAGTACTTACACATCATTCAGTGATTTGATAATAGTAAACAT
The DNA here is from genome assembly GCA_951213105.1 of Amaurobius ferox. Classification (NCBI taxonomy): domain Eukaryota; kingdom Metazoa; phylum Arthropoda; class Arachnida; order Araneae; family Amaurobiidae; genus Amaurobius; species Amaurobius ferox. Next base: position 77,852,248 of record OX578146.1, on the reverse strand, counting down.
ATTCAACGATATAATCTGGAGAACTACTCATGAAACCTATCAACATTTGAATCCATTTATATTTCAATAAAAGTACTTACACATCATTCAGCGATTTGATAACAGTAAACATATTCAAGGAAAACTTAAAACATCGTATTTAAATACAAATAAAGTAATACAGCTTACAGCTGTTTCGAAGATACTGTTACGACGTATCCTCTGAAATCGTAGGTATGCTTTCAAGATACAAAAATAAGTAAATTGTTTTCGATAACTAACACGTTTATTCACAAGCACAGAATAAACAGGAACAATAAACAGTAAAACAGCACTTAAATGCCCCACTAATTTTACAAAATAGCATGATACTCAAAACAAAATAATTTCCATAAACAGGTGCTAAAATTCTCAAAATAAAGGACGAAAGTCATAATTCGATGTACCTCGTATCTCACCAGCTACAACTCCAACAGAGTGATGATTCCTTTCATAGACTCTTCACAGAAACTTCTGGAAATCTCTCATATTACGTAGACAAATCGTTAATTCTAGATGTTTCTCGAACCTTCAGAAGTCGCTAAATGTCGTAAAATTGGCTATAAACCACCAACTCTGGCAATCCTTCAAAATGACAACCCTAGGCTCACATCATTTGAAAGGATGCATGTACAGATGTTTTCTCCGTCTGGTCTTCGAGGGAGACGACCAGTGAGGGGATATTACACGTTTGCAATAACCAACGAACGCAAAAGATCCAACGAACTCGAAGTCATAAAGACGAAGTGCGCCAATGGCACATGTAGTCCATTTCGCCGTTTTAACTACGGATTTGTTGGGTCACTTACACTGACGAAGGGATCCAGTATATCTTCGAAACAGTTGTTCAACTTTTGCTTATTCTTTGCACAGTGTTTTTTTCTTTTATTGAGAATACATATTTATTATTTTAAGAATTTCCACGCTAGTATCAACAAAGTGCAATATGTAGACTTAACAATATATCATCGTTCTATAAGTTATTCATTTCACTGCTGTCGTGAAAATAACAAATGATTGGTCACGCGTACCAAAATTGTGGCGAGAACAAAATTGGTCACGCACCTAAATGTGGTGAAAAATTATTGGACCTATGAGGTGGTGAAAAACATTATATATTAATGATGATTTATTACACCAGCGTATATTGATGAATTGCATACACTGCGATGTTTACAGTGAATAAAATACCAAATATATCATTTAGTGAGAGTTTGCTTACTTCATCTGAAAATTAAATCATCGGTCATCAACTTAGCCCTTGTAAATTATAATATTTTATTTAGTATCCTCAAAAGGTATAACAAATGAAAATGTTTATATACAAATACAATTTTTTACTAACAACGTGTCGTATAAAACAGAAGATGAGAGCAATCAAGACAGCAGGAGCACCAGATGTGGTGAAAATAATATTTAGCTAGTAATTAATAATAAAGTTAATTTGGGCTTCAGGTCGTAATAGTGCGTACAAAGTCATGCGTCGAATATATAACGCACCTACTGTGAAGTCCGGTATCAACGTGTAAATGAACATAATTCTTAAAAAGTAAGCATTAATTATAGAATTATAGACTACTTATTAAAGTTACCTTTGATTTTCATCATAATTATACATTTCAACAAACATATACCTTTCACTAAATTTTTCAATAATAAATTACTTTGCGCATATGCATAGTGTAATGTATAAGGGGAGTATTGTGACGGGGAAGAAAATTCGAATTCGAGTTTTCGACGGGGGAGCACATTTCAAGCATCCCGGAACACGACTCGAAAGTTTTTGAAGCTATGTTTGTGTGTGCGCGTCAGTGATCCTAAGGAGACGATATCTCAAGAACAAAAAAAGCGATTTGAAAGAAATTTGGTACAAAAATTATAATCAGTAAATACTGGAAGTCTATCATTTTTAAACGCAATTGAATGTTCAGAAGACTTCCAAATTTTCGAATGACATTTTGAAAAACTCATCAAAAACTCAAAACCTTCAATAAAGTTGTGTAACCAATCATTTTTAATGTATTTTGTCATTCGAAAAGCGATTGGCACAAACTTTAGAACTGCAGAATGAACCGTTCTTGAGATATTGTACATTTTTCTAATACATTTAACAAAAAATCACGTAAAATTAAAAAAGAATTAATTATTTTGAAATATGCTGACTTTTCATATGTAATATTATGTGATAACTTTGTTATGTGTACTTTACTTTAGTCCAGGTCATCATTGGGGTCTGAAGACCCCAGACCGTGCGACTCACATGGTGAGTTTAGAGTAGCTAGCTGCACGGCCAGGAAAGGCACCTACATTCAGGAAGCACCCAAGGTCTACCATCCCGCCGAACGAAATTTTATTCAGGTCTAAAAATATAACATTTTATGAAAAATATTGTGATTAAACAGACAGTTTTACATTACATTTTAATTTGACAAGTACGTCCATTTTACAAAAATGGGAAAATGATTATTGCGAATATAGATAAAAAGATCATTGAAAAATAAAATTTAGAGTGAGGTATAATAACATAATGAAATATAGATTAAAATGAAAGAAAGTAATAAAATTTTAAAAGTAAAATTTAGAAAATATATAAAAAGAAAATATATGAAAAGGAAAAAAATTAGGCGTATGAAAACAAAAACAGAAATTTAGAATAAAATTTAGAAAATAAAAATAAGAAAAAATACAAATAAAAAGGGTCAAAAGAAAAAGAAAGATCCAAGAAAATAAGAACAGTTAATATAGCTTTTTTTTTTTAAAAAAAAGAAAAAAATGGAGGGAACACATCATTGGGGTCTACAGTCGTCTTGATTTCTAAGACTTACGACTATAATTTTTAGACTCTAAGACTTTTGTTCATCAGCATTTTTCGTAACCACTTGACCAACTTTCCATCGACTCATTTTTAATACTCTTCTTAGTGCAACGACTTTTCTCCAGCTGATTTCTTGAACAAAGACTTGGCTGCCTTGTTGGCTTCGCCTTCACGTCTTCCCTTTGAGCCCATTGGCTGGTGCGCTTTTGTAAAGAAGCTGTTAGTACTTGTTGTTTGAGATCATAAAAACCTTAAAAGCTGCAGTCATTCACAAAGTGAAAACAAAACGCACTTTCGTTATCACACAACTCATTAACATTTTTATGAGAGCGATTTAGGAGGATATATATTGATATCAGTTCTGTTAATTATCAAAACATTAAAAGTTCTTGGTTAGACCCATTTGTTTAAATATATATCGGCGTTGGTACCTTATGTGCATGTTAAAATGCATTAGAGCACACTGTCTGGCTGTTGACTTATTACTCTTTAAACAAGTAAGCGACTCCGTTTGACTCCTCATTGCATCTGGAGTATATTCAAATATCTATATCTTAAAGTCTGCACATCTCTAATCTTTTACAGGTCTAATTTTTTCACAAGTCCGCACGTCTCGACTGCTTTCTCTGGTCTCTCTGGTTCCATGTATCGTTAGGCAAACTTAATTTTCAACTTGTTTCGGCGAAACATGTCTTACATGCCCCCCCCCCCTAATATGATTGACCGTGCTTTACCTCAGCGTTTGTTTAGTCTTCCTCCTTTCCTGACGTAAATTCATCGAGACAGGCCAGAGCGTGGGTTACGCCCATCCAGACTATATGACTCTTCTACATGTTAATGTTAACACAAATTAGTGAATTTATGGCTCCTAAGCATTCTTCAAGTATGATTACAAATATGGTTTGCACATTTGACGCTTTTCCCGGTGACAGCATGCAAAATTATTTCGTACCCAACTAATTTATAATTTAATCAACTCTAAATTAACAAATATCAATATTGATAGCATCCTCAATAAGCACTATAGTCCATATATTAAAATATTTTAATAGTAAATTCATCAATTAGGCGTCATTTTCATTAATTTGCGGTCATTTGTGTAATTTGGCAACATTTGTTTAACCTGGCAAAAAATTTAAAAATTCGCCAAGTTTGTGACATTCCGCCAAATTGTTCGCCAAGCATTACGGGCGGACGGAGAAATGGGTTATTCTAATAGTCGTTTGTTATGTTCTTTCCAAAATATTGAATTTTTCATCAAGTGATTTATCGCAATTGTTATATTCCATCGTCGTATTCCAATGATTTATCGTCATTGTTATATTACACCGTCATATTTCATTGATTTATCGTCATTGTTATTAATTTGGCGATATTTTCGTCAATTCCGCTGCATTTTAAAAAACTCACCAAGTAGTAAATATGCCGAAAACATTCGTTGCCAGATATTTGCTAAGCGTTAGAGACGGAAAATCAGGTTATTCTAATAGTAGATTCTTATATTCTTTCTAAGATATTGAAATGTCATCAATGTGTCGCCATTTTCATTGTTTTAGAGTCATTTTTATCAATTTCGCGATATTTTGATGAATTTGGCGACATTTTTTATCAATTTGACACTATTTTCATCAATTTGGCAACATTTAAAAACTCGCCAAGTTGATTATATTCAGCCAAATTCGACGCCAAAAAGTGCCAAATATTATGGGCGGAGAAATAGATTATTCTTAAAACAGATGAACAACGAATGGCGGCAAATACAAAACAATTACCCAAAGTATCTTCTTTTATAGTAGATTTTTATATTAATTCCAATATATTAACTTTTTACTAATTATTCGTCATTTTCATCGAATTAAATTTCATTGAATTGTATCAATTTCGTGATATTTTTTACCAATTTGGAGACATTTTTATCATTTTGCCAACGTTTAAAAAACCTGCCAAGTGGGCGATATTCCGCCAAATTCGTCGCCAAAATTTCGTCAAGTGTTATGGACGGGGAAATAGGTTATTCTTACAGTATGTAAATGACTTTTGGCGTCCAAATACAAAACTATTACATAAAATATCTTCTCTCGTGAATGAAACGATCCATTAGATCCACGACAATGAGGTTAGCAAATTTATCGCATAATATTGCATATGAAAAGGATCATATTTCACAATAGTTAATATATTTTTCTATTTCATATATTTTGTTAAATTTATTTCAAAATTGTGCAATGTCTCGAGTACGGTTTATGCTGGCATTCTAAAGTTTGTGGCAATCGTTTTCTATTGAAATTCACATAACTTTATTGACGGTTTTAATTTTTGATGATTTTCTCAAAATTACATTCGAAAATCTGTGGGTCTACCGAACATTTGATTGCGTTTAAAAAAACAGGCTTTTAGTATGCACGGATTGTAATTTTTGTACCAAATTTCATTTCAATAGCTGCATTCCTTCGTGAGATATCGCCTCCAAAGTCTCACTGACACAGACACTCACAAACATCGCCTCAAAAATGTTTGATTCGTGTTCAGAGATACTTAAAATATGCTCTCCCTTCGAAACTCGAATTCACATCTTAGATCTCGTCACAATACTTTTCTTATGCATTATGCTATGTATATAAGAAAATTAGTAGATACTACTTTCCTTATATACATAGTAAATCCTTATACATAGTAGTCCTTATATATCTTATACTCATAGCTAAACGCCATCCTTAAAATGTGATAGTAAAACGAATTAACCACTAGTTTTGTGGTAAATCTTAAAGCATGTAGAACGAAAACTAAATAAAAATTAAAATCTAAATTCATTTTATAAATATTTTAGAACCACTTATTGCAATTTAAACATACAAACATGTAGCCAGTCATAGACAGCCAAAGCATTTTGGAGTAGAATATTTGTCCAGTAGAGTAAAAGCACTCCCTGACTTGAAGGAGTATTTTGCTTTTCAGAGAAGTAATTTTTAACAAATGTACAATTACCCTCAAATTTCAAGGTACTTAATAAATTTACTGTATTTTGTATAAAGAAAGACATGCACTATACTCTTTATTTGTGTTATTAAACAAAATATATTGTATATCTGATAGTACAATTAATGCATTATGAAATGCGTTTTAAAATGCTTAATTTGCGATTATAAAAATTATTCTCTTTTTCCTTTTTGTTTATAAAATCTTTGCGTAAAAATATGCATTACTTAATTTATAAGGCCTATTTGATAATTTTATAGAGTGAAATACGCGTATAGAGGCGCCATCTCCATCTCTGTCTACGGTTATCCGTTCTATCTATTCCAATTAGCTGCGGAATTTATTCGACGTAGCTTTCTCGATCAGATATTTCTTAATATACTCCAACAGCGATTGAACGAAATCTTTGTTTATATAAAGTGTACCTCAATGACATTATCGGTAGATATTAAGAAATAAAAAAAGTTTGAAATAGATTAAAATTTAAGTACCATGGATTCAATGTATTTCATTTTTACTTTCCTTATATACGAATTATAATGTAATAAAGAAAGTATTATGAGCCGAAAATTAGAATTCGAATTCTCGACGGGAGAGCACGTTTTAAGCATCCCTGAACACGAGTCAAACGAATTTGGGGTGATGCCTGTATGTGTGTATCAGTGAGAATGTGGAGACGATATCTAACGATTGAATGAAGCGAATGGAACGAAATTTGATGCAAAAATTAAAATCAATGAATACTGGAAGCCTATTGTTTTTAAACTTAATCGGATGTCCAGACTCCCAAATTTTGAAAGTAAATTTTGAAAAAATAAAATAATTAAAACCTTCAATAAAGTCATGTAAATAATCATTTCTTATGTAATTTTTCATTACAAAACGAATGATATAAACTTTAGAATGCGAGCACAAACTGTTCTCGAGAAATTGCATATTTTTCAAGTAAATTTCTCAAAAAATCACACAACATTAAAAGAAAGTATTAATTTTTGTGAGATATGTTCACTCATATGTAATATTATGCAATAAATTTGTTATCATCATTTTCGTGGATCTAGCCTGTTCCATTCACGAGAGAAGAAACTTTTGGTAATAGTTTTGTATTTGGACACCATTAGTAGTTTATCTTCTGAAATATTAACCTATTTCTCCGTCCATAACGCTTGGGGAATGTTTGGCGACGAATTTGGCGGAATATCGCCAACATGGCGACTTTTATAAAATGTCACCAAATTTACGAAAATGTCGCCAAACTGATAAAAATGACGCTAAATCAATGAAAATGACGAATTGTTGATACAAATTCAATATCTTGGAAATAACATAAATATTGACTATAAGAATAACCCATTTCTCCATTCGTCTGTAATGTTCGAAACAGTTTTGCATATTGCCTTCCAGAAAAACGCCAATTATACAAGTCAACGTTATAATCACAGAACCGTGGAAATTATGCATCATATTTTCACTGTACAATATGTAAATTTATTGCATTCCTGATCAGAAATTTTGTAACAGCCACAGCCAACGATGGCTGTTGACCGCGGGCAAGAAATCCTCGAACTAAAAATGCTCAATTAACGTGTAAAAATGAAGATCATATGCTCAATTTTGTCGTTTTTAACACTTTCCAACACAGTTGAAAAGTGTTTATGACTTTGGCCATTCTGTCTGTATGCCTCTCCTTCCGCGCGATTGCTTCTTTAAAAATGACTTTATCGAAATGGCATTTTAATATGTTGTTGAGATGGTCTGGGGGATGTTTATGAATGAAAAAGAATAATTTTAAAACATATTCAAATTATAATATCAAAATCGTTGAAACATTCAGCAAAATATGTTGGGCAGTTTGTTAAATAATAATTTAAATAATAATTGCAGTTTAAATAATAACAATATATGGACCGATGTATGAAGACATCAAGTGACCCAATGCTAAATAAAAAAATCTGATGTGAGCAGCACATGACTTTTCTTGTATAATGCAATGCATTTACTACTTTTACTGTAAAAAAATATATTATTTTTTATAGTAGTTATTTATATTCTTTCCAAGATATTGAATTTTCGTCAATGAGTCGTTATTTTCCATGTCGTCATCATCAATGAATCGTCATTGATTTAGCGTCATTTTTATCCACTTGGCGATTTTTGGTTCATTTTGCAACATTTAAAAATGTCGCCAAGTTGGCGACATTCCACCAAATTCGTGACCAAAATCTCACCAAGCGTTATGGAAGAAGAAATATGTTGTTCTTACAGAAGATAAATGACTATTGGAGCTCACATACAAAAGTATTACTCAAAGTATTTTTTTTCATGAATGGAACGAGCTGGATCCATAAGAATGATGTCACCAAATTTATCGCGCGGTATTACATATGAAAAGTGAACATAATTCTCAATAGGAAATATTTTTTTTTATTTTATATGAATTTTTGATATTTTTTTAAATGTGCAATATCCCGATAACGGTTCATGTTACCGTTTTAAAAGTTATGTCAATAGTTTTCAAATTAAAAATTACATAAGAAAGTTTATTTGCGTAACTTTATTAGCAGTTTTTATTTTTTGACGATTTTTTCAAAATTTCACTCGAAAATTTAGGGGGGGGTTCTGAACATTCGATTGCGTATAAGAACAATAGGCCTCCAGTGTTTACGGATTGTGATTTTTGTACCAAATTTCGTTCGAATCGGTCCATTCGTTCGTCAGTTATCGTCTCCACAGACTCATTGATACACACACACACACACACACACACACACACACACACACACACACACATATTTTCACACACACACACACACACACACACAGACATCACTTCAAAAATGTTTGATTCGTGATCAGGGATACTTCAAAGGTACTCTCCCGTCGAAAACTCGAATTCATATTTTCGACCCCGTCACAATACTTCCCTTATACATTGTGTATATAAGGAAAGTAATATATCTTCAATTTATTTCCGCTGTGTGTTCCTGTAGATAATTAAATGCATAATCAGACCGTTTAAATGTATTATTGTATCCGTCACAATATTGCATATTATATTGCATATTATATTGTATATTTGGTATTGCATCCGTCATATAATACCGCTTTATTTTTGCGTATTATATGTGTATCTAAATTCTGTGCCAACGCAATTAAACTAATTTTTATTTTAATGGATAAATAGACTTTGATTATTTATACAATTTTAACGTTAAACTATTGCATACAGATTGTAAAAGAATCAGTGAATTATAAAGTGAGTTATTGAAGAATTGCCGCATTTTGTTTCGCAAAATTATTGAGCTCTGGTGTTTGGAATATACGTGATATGAATGAAATATTCATTAATTTTACGTAGAGATACTGAAGGTTTATAAAATGGAATGGTTTGTAATATTTACAACAATTTCGAAAAATTAATTTACCATGAGTTAAATTAGACTATATAATAGGCAATAGGTATAATTAATAGGTTTCTAACGTTAATGGATTGAAATAAAAATACCAAATTTCATTTGATTTTATGCATTCTGTAATGGTATGTTATGGTCATATATATACATATTCATAGACAGAGAATATGAGACAAGCACATATATATTTATAAAAACAATTTATTTATATTCCATTATATTCAAAACGAACAGTTCATCTAAATCCTAGAGTCAGATTCCTGATACCATCATAATGCATTTTCTTTAAATATACAAAGTATTAAAGAAAGTCAAAATATGTTCAGTACCAAGTAATGTATTAGATATCTTAAAATGAAACTAAATTATATAAAATACCTTTTTGTGTAGTTTTGCGGCACATATCATTTATGAATAAAATGCATTTATATCTCCAAACTCCAAAAATGTCTTTCTTATTTAACACTTTCCAACTTAGTTGAAAATAGTTTTTGATCATTCTGTTTGACCGTTCGCACTATAACTGCCGTAAAAATGACTTCAAGATAAAATGTTAGTATGCTGTTCAGACGGTCTGAGACATACAAGAATGAAAATGAATAATATCATCTAATTAGTGTCGGATTTAACCCGGGTCGAATAAATGGAATACATTGACAAAAATACATTGACAGTCAAAATTCACAAATTGCTTCGAAATTTTTGGAAAATATTCAAATTATTAAATAAAATGCGTCAAAAATAATTCAACAAATTTTGTTGGGTAGTGTTTTATATAAAAATTGAAATAATAATTATACTCATGATATATGAAGACTTATTGCATAATAAATATGGCATCAATTTTTTCCGTTGTGTAAAGATCGTTTAAATTTATATTACTTTCCTTATATACATAATGTATAAGGAAAGTATTGTGACGGGGTCGAAAATTCGAATTCGAGTTTTCGACGGGAGAGCACGTTTCAAGCATCCCTGATCACGAATCAAACATTTTTGAAGTGATGTCTGTGTGTGTGTATGTGTGTGTGTGTGTGTGTGTGTGTGTGTGTGTGTGTGTGTGTGAAAGTATGTGTGTGTGTGTGTGTCAGTGAGCCTGTGGAGACGATAACTGACGAACGAATGGACCGATTCGAACCAAATTTGGTACAAAAATCACAATCCGTAAACACTGGAAGCCTATTGCTTTTATATGCAATCGAATGTTAAGAACCCCCCTAAATTTTCGAATGAAATTTTGAAAAAATCGTCAAAAAATCAAAACCACTAATAAAGTTACGCAAATAGATATTTCTTATGTAATTTTTCATTAGAAAACGATTGACATAAATTTTAGAACGCTAACATGAACCGTTCTCGAGATATTGTTCATTTTTAAAAAAAAAGTTATCAAAAGTCATATAAAAAAAAATTCCTATTGAGAAACATGTTCACTTTTCATGTGTAATACCATTCGATAAATTAGGTTACATCATTCTCGTGTAACTAGCTCATTCCATTCATAAAAAAATATACTTTTAGTAATACTTTTGTGTTTGAACACCAATAGTCATTTATCTGCTGTAAGAATAACTTATTTCTTAGTGCATAACACTTGGCGAGATTTTGGCGACGAATTTGGCGGAATGTCGCCAACTTGGCGACTTTTTGAAATGTTGCCAAATTAACGAAAATCTCGCCAAATGGATAAAAATGGCGACTAATTGTCGAAAATTTAATATCTTGGAAAGAATATTAGTATCTACTATAAGAAAAACCTACTTTTTTTACTGTAAAAGTAGTAAATTAATTACATTATATAAGGAAAGTCATGTGCTGCCCACATCAGATTTTTTTGTATTGCATTCGTTATAAAATCGCTTTATTTTTGCTTATTAGCTGTGTAGCTAAATTCTGTGCCATCGCAATTATAATATTTTTTATTTTAAATGATCACTATGATTATTTCTACAGCGAAACCTAATGTAAACAAATCAAGCGTATAATTATTTAGCTCTAGCGTCTTGAGTATAAGTGATATGAATGAAATATTCATTGATTTTATATAGAGGGACAGAATATTTATATTTCCATGATAATATTTGAATTAATCTCACTTTGTGGAACTAGAAGTGTATTTTTCGTAAAATTTTTTTAGCTTTCAAATGTAATAAATTACTGTAGTACTGTGATAACTTAAAAATATCAGAACTCAATATATCACATTTTAGAGCTGTTTAAATAAGAGTACATTTCGTTGGAAAGTGTTTTATAAGCAATTGTTTATGCATGATTGATATTTCTTGATATTCATTTAACATAATTTAAGTTGTAATGAATCCGTTCGGTGTAGATCTCTGTAGATGTACATATCTAGATATGCTAACTTACGAATAATGTCCAATCATCCCCGGCAGAACTGTAAACATATATTTTGAGGGAATATATTCAATACAAATAAAGCAAAGAGTATTGTTATTCAGAAATTTATGTGTATGTAAATATATAAATTGTTTACGTCAATAGTGTACACTCTTCGATGATTTTATTGTTGAAATTGGGATATGTACAGATCCATAAACATATTTGGGTTTAAGTGTATTCCAAATGAGGCTGGTCTTCGATCCATTTAAAATAAAAATGCATCACAAACAATTCGGTAAAATGTGGTATTTCTACAATAAGCAATTTTCCTAATTGTGTAATCAATTATACGCTTTGTTGCCGTCAAATTAAAGTATTTTAATACTGTCATTATCATTACAACTATACAAATGGTGGTTATAGGTATTCATTTTACATGCACATACAGAAATAAATATTGAAAACCTGCATTTAAAATAATTTAATATTGCTGATAGGAAGTGCACACCAAGCATAAAGAACATCCGATCTGCAATGTCATACATGCACTACACTGGTATTGAGAAATATATTGAATAAAGAATCTCAAGAAAACAAATAAAAAAATAGATAAATGATATAAATTTTCCCGAGAAACATCCATATTATAAGTAACTTCACAAAATTATAAAACTACTTTAAAACATCTATGATATCTGCATCACAAAATATAAACGAATTTTTAAAAATGTTAGGAATGTTTCATTTAAGAAAAGTTCTTTTAAATATCTCAAATCAAATCATGTTTATTAAAAACAATTCATTCCATTAATACACATAACGTGACCTTATACACATTAAATATATAAATGATTAACAACTTGAAATGCTACGTTAATACAATCTAAAAATCTGATGTGGGCAACACATGACTTTCCTTATATACTGCAATGAATATACTACTTTTACAGTTTAAAAAAATGTTATTTTTATAGTAGATACTTATATTCTTTCCAAGATATTCAATTTTCTTCAATCAGTCGTCATTCTCATTGATTTAACGTCATTGTTATCAATTTGACGAGATTTTTGTTAATTTGGCAACAATTAAAAATGTTGCCAAGTTGGCGACATTCTGCCAAATTCGTCGCCAAAATATGGCCAAGCGTTATGGACGGAAAAAAAAGTTATTCTTACAGCAGACTATTGGCGTTCAAATATAAAAGTATTACTCAAAGTATATTTTTCATGAATGGAACGAGCTAGATCCACGAGAATGATGTCACCCAATTTATCGCATGGTATTACATATGAAAAGTGAACATGTTTCTCAATAGGAAATATTTTTTTTTATTTTATAAAACTTTTTGATAATTTTTTTGGAAAAATGTACAATATCTCGAGAACGGTTCATGTTAGCATTCTAATTTATGTCAATCGTTATCTAATGAAAAATTACATAATGAATGTCTATTTGCGTAACTATATTAGCGGTGTTGATTTTTTGACGATTTTTTCAAAATTTCACTCGAAAATTGAAGGGGGTTGTGAACATTCGATTGCGTATAAAAACAATAGGCATCCAGTGTTTACGGATTGTGATTTTTGTACTGAATTTCGTTCGAATCGGTTCATACGTTCGTCAGTTATCGTCTCCACAGACTCACTGACACACACTCACACACACACACACACAAATGTTTGATTCGTGATCAGGGATGCTTGAAACGTGCTCTCTCGTGGAAAATTCAAATTCGAATTTTCGACTCCGTCACAATACTTTCCTTATACATTATGTATATAAGGAAATTAAAAATCAGAGAATAGTTTAAAAAAATACTTACAAATCTTCTTCCTCGTGATGAATAAGGTCACATGCCAAATGAGCTTATCATGTGCTACCGACATTTTAATTACAACATACAGACTCTGTCTTATCCCTCGCACTTTTGCATCCATTTTCTTCCGGTTTTATTATTATTTGTGTTATTAGCAATTCATTCCCCTTCATCTCACTAGATGACACCACTAATGCCATAGTAGTTACCAGTACGTGGTAAGTTCATTTGGCGTGTAAGTCCTGGTTGCACTGGATAAGAAAACCTGTTATGTGCTTTCGAAACTATAGTCTGCTTTTTACATTTTATTTGTACAGTATTTTACTCTGGGATATATTTAGTATTTCATATAATTTATAACTAGTTATATGATGTTTCAAAATATTAATAATTATTTAGCAGCAGAGGTGCAGTCGTTAAGAGTATTAAATATTATGTAGCTATACTTGATTATGTAACGAACCTTTCAAAGCATAATAAATGCCGACACTATATTTTATATTTAATACTATCATGTTTGTTTAATAATATCCTGTGTGCTTTATGACAAAATTATTCATTGTTCGAAAAATGAACTTCATCATATAATCAGATATAACGATCCACTTTTAAATTACTTTTCACTGAAAGCATATTTTTTGATACATCTAGTATTTAATCATGTTCAAGACAGGAAAACTTAGTTTTAAAATTTAAGTAAAATATTTTGTTAATATGTTTTATTTTGTTTAATAATATATGGCACTGAACGTCAAAACTATTCATATTAATCAAACATTGGCCCTGTGACATTTTAGTGATGTACCTTACCCCTTAGTGATGTACCATAAGTTTGAAAAATTTCAGCCGTTTGCGACATCAGTAGATTCTGAATGCATGAAAAGAGTTTTAGACCTTCCTCAAATGTTTGCTCATCCCCAGGGTGGGGTGGGGAGAGGGACATCCAATTCCTTTAGGTTCAGCACCTTCATCGAGATTATAAGTAAGAGATTCAGCTTTCTAAAATTGTGGGACATTTCTAGTTGTACGGATTGTTGTTAAAATGACTGTTGAATGGCCACGTGTACCAAAATGTGGCGAAATTATACTAAATTAATTATTTAGTGGCATTGAAAGATTTTTAATAATATATCTGTGCCTATATTGATAACTACGTACATTGCCTGTGTTCCGAAAAGCTCCTTCCAAATTTACCTCAGTACAAATCCACTTACCTTATCTGAAAAATAAATTATTAGCCATTGACTATAATGCTTATAGTTTAAATTAAAATATTTAGTTAGGTAGTACTCAGTTATTAAAAAATACTTTATACAATAACTATTTATGTAAGACGTATTAGGAGACACTGTGAGACAAGGGGTAAAAATTGAAACATCAAAAATGATCTGCGTTCGACCTTATTGTGGTAATATTTAGCTGGCACGTATCATTTTGTATATTTACATTGAATAAACGATCACTGAGATTGAATGGGGTACATGGCACGCATCGACTTGAGTTGATTTATATATCACCAGTTTATCTTCGTCTTAGAGAACATGTTATTGTCCTCCATTTCGAGGAAGCTTTCATTGAATGTTATGAAAGGTTGTCATCGTCTTTGTATCTCAGCGAATCTTTTCAAACGTCTTCCGTCCTTTCGTTTGGCAATCTTAATTTAATGTTTATCTTGCTTCGAGAAATCTCATCTTCATCCTGTTTGATTGGAATTGTTTTTTTATTTATGATATCATAGGGTCGGTCCTGATTGAACCCCTTTTTTGATGCAGGTTGTTTGAGTCCTACCCGGAAGCATAGGTTACGCCCATGTAGACATCCTAATTTTCCCATCTGATGATGTCCTCGATAACTTGTGAATTTGTGGGTCGTCAACCTAACTGAACAAAACTGTAAACCATTGTGCCACGAATCAAACTCATTCGTTCAGCTAGATTTCACTGGTGTATGATTTGAATTAAATATTTCATATTTGTCTCACACAGACTTTAAAAAGAGAACATTTTCTCCTGCTCTGAGGGAGGAACTTGAAATCTGGCTCCGTTATATTCTGTCCCGTGCATATTAATTATTAAAGTAAGATGACTGTGTTTCTAAACGTGCTGTAGTGTGAAATCTAAGTGCTGTTCAGCCCTGAAATATGGTACACAAGTACTTCAGAACACGAATAGGTGCACCTGGGCGGTATAATTTTACTTTCCCTGCAATACATGGTAATGTTTAGGGAAAGTATTGAAATCATGCCGAAAATCGCAACTCGAGTTTTCGATGGATCTACACGTTTCGAGACCTCTAGTATACGAAAAAACTATTTTTAGCGAGACGTCTGTGTGTGTGTCTGTGTGTCTGTCTGTGCCTCTGTTTGTCTGTCTGTGTGTCTGTCTGTCTGTGCAGATTTTGTATCCACTCTAACTAAGAAACTAATGGGCCGAATTTCATAAACTTTGGTAGGTAAATCACTTGTGGGAGAATCTGGTGCTGATTAATTTTGGGTACGATTCGGGATAAAAGAACCCGCCTATTCTGCGAAATAACCCGCAAAAGCTTGTATCCACTCTAACTGAAAAACTATTGAAACGAATTTTACAAAATTCGGTGGATAAGTCACTTGTAGGTCACTCTGGTGCTGATTAGATTTTGGTACGATTCGAAAAGAAATAACCTGCCTTTTTTTGCAAAATGATCCGCAAAAATCGCCAAACCTAAAATAAAAAAATACGTATGGTCAAATATATCCATTAAATGCTTTTTTCACACGTAATTTTTAACGAAGAAAAGAATAAGACCAACGCCATTACACTAGGACTAGCCGTTCTCGATATATTTTTGTTTATCGCATTTTCTCTACGCCATCTTTAAAAATAAGTCCGGTTACCGAAAGAAAACGAAAATTGAATTAAATTTAATTAAAATAAAGAGAACGTGGATATAAGTCTGCAGGAAAAGTTATGTGCTGCCCATATCAGATATTTTAGATTTCGAATTAGTATTTTACTTACATTATAGGTACACCGCGTGCTGTTGGCCATCTCGGGTGCGGTATCCCCGTGGTTTGCGAGCTAGATTTGCACGCTGCCACAAATGCCGCCGTGTTCATGTGGAGTACGATCACGTTAAACATGTGGGTCCGTAAGTCCTTCCGAGAGGTTGGTGGTAGGGGAAGGAGGGTACGGTCCCTGTGGATGCCTCCCCCACTGGGTTCCGGTCTAAATTGTGTGGCACTTCCCGGCCGTCCATACAGTTACCTTACACCTTTCTGGTAGGTCGGACGGTCTGGGTCTCAACAACAACTTACTTTATAGGTTTGAATTTTCTTTGCGATTGCTAAAACAAAATAAAACACACACAGAAAAAGTGCAGCTCGTATTTCATTCAAGGACCGGCGGCAAGATCATGGTTAAGCGTCTCGCTCACAAAATCGGGAACCCCATACGGCTGGCGCTTTGTTAATATGTTTTTTAAATTCAGAAAATTAAAATCCAGAGTTTTACAAATAGATACAATGTTACGCTCATTTAGTTATCATGTTTAACATTAAAAACATTTCATACTTTTTCCAACAAAAGTGGAAATAGTCTTGGTTTTTTTTTACTTTCCCTGCAATACATGGGGGGAGGGTATAGGGAAAGTATTGGAATCATGCCGAAAATCACAACTCGAGTTTTCGACGGATCTACACGTTTCGAGACCTCTGAAATACGAAAAATGATTTTTAGCGTGACGTCTATGTGTGTGTCTGTATGTGTGTGTGTCTGTCTGTCTGTGCAGATTTTGTATCCACTCTAACTCAACTAATGGACCGAGTTTCATAAAATTTGGTAGGTAAGTTACTTGTGGGCGAATCTGGTGCTGATTAGTTTTTAGTACGATTGGGGTAAAATAACATGGCTTTTTTGCGAAATGGTCCGCAAAAGCTTGGTATCCACTCTAGCTGAAAAACTATCGGACCGAATTTAACAAAATTCGGTAGAGAAGTCACTTGTGGGACATCGTGCTTCTGATTAGATTTTGGTATGATTCGGAAAAAACAACCTGCCTTTTTTTGCAAAATGGGCAGCAAAAATCACCAAAATCTAAAATAAAAACTACATATGCTCCAATATCTCCATTAAATACTTGTTTAATACGTAATTTTTAACGAAGAAAATAATAAGACCAACCCCATTACAATAGAACTAGCCGTTCAGAAGATATTTTAGTTTTTTCGCATTTTCTCTACACCACCGTTGAAAGTACGTCCAGTTATCAAATGAGAACGAAAATTGAATTAAAAGTGAATTAAATTTAATTGAAATAAAAAGAACGTGAATATAAGTCTTCAGGGAAAGTCATGTGCTGCCCGCATCAGATTTTTTCACGCATCAGCAGAATGTCTGCGGGTCTCACTAGCAACTTATATAATTATATTACTAGTTCTATAACCTCACGATAAAGTTTCTTGATAGGTAACTGATAAATAGTAACTCACTTCATGCGAGGGAAGCATAAGTGTGCGAAATTGTATTACCGAACAGCTTTCAATATGCCACTGAGGGATGACCTGAAAGTGCGTGTATTCCCCAGCCGTATTTTGCATAAGAAATGCATCACGAAACAAAGAATGGCCCTTGTGAATATTTCTCAAGGTAAAAACAAACAGGGTTCGTTTGCGATAACCATTTGCATAATGATAAGATCTATTCTTAGAGCGAACGTAGTTAAATAAAATTGGAACCCCAATTTTCTTTATCATTCGTGAGACTTAAGTGTATTTCTAAGTCAGAAGGTAAGTTCATTCGCAGATATATTGGAACGTTGCGAAACTGCTGATGAAAACGTCAGAATGTTGAAAGAAAATAAGGAAAATGCAATAGAGGCAAACAATCTGCATATGTTTTTGCTTATCCGTGCATTTAGATTGTCACCAAAAGAGAACAAGCTAGTTTATATGGGAATAAATACTGCTGAAAAACCGCTTTTTGCACATGACGGAAGAGAGAATTTTTGCTTTTATTTAATTTTAAAAATGTATATATAATTGTCAAAAATGAAAAAGTAAATGGTTTATCAAAATATAAACGTTTGGTATAAAATTTTGAGCATTAATACATTTTGTAATAGCAAGAATATTTGAAATAAAATAATATAATATATTTCTAAATTATTCCTTCGATTAGATAAACATCTTACTAAAATGCTAACTGAATATTATGCAATATATTAAATTACATTATGTATAACGGTTTTTGTCTGTAACGGAATACATTTATTCAATACCTCTGTGCTTCTTTGATTACATACTGTAATAAATAATGTATAGCGCTATTGCTGCGACCTCATTGCAGATAACAGCGTCTATAAACCGGTTTCACACCTCACAGCTCGGGCGCGGTAGCCCATTGGATAGCGCGCTGGAGTTGCACTCGGTAGGCCCGGGTTCGATTGACTGCCAAAACTGCCGCCGTGTTCATTCGGAGTACGATCACGTTAAACATGTGGGTCCGAAAGTCCTTCCGAGAGGTTGGTTGTAGGGTATGGAGGGTACGGTCCCTGTGGATGCCTCCCCCACTGGGTTCCGGTCTAAATTGTTTGGCACGTCCCGACCGTCCATACAGTTATCTTACACATTTCTAGTAGGTCGGACGGTCTGGGTTTCAACAACAACAACACCTCACAGCTCATCAGAATTGAATAACCGAAATATGCGAATTCAGCAAAATAATTTGCAATGCGTCACTATTTCCAGAAACTCTACGGAGACCAACAAACTCAATTTTATCCCACAGCTAGCACTAAATATTATAGAGATCAATCTCAAGCTACTCGTGACTAAAATGGTAAGCTCATACAAGAATATCTCTCATAGGGGAGGTCCCAATGCCATTACAAATGAAAGCCAAGATTCATGTAACCCAGTGATTAGCGCGAAGGAATTGCAATCAGATGACAAGATTTCGATATCCTCCTCTTCCCAAAACTGTCATTGTCTTCACGCAGAGTAGGATCACGTTGGAAGATGTTGATTCGTAAGCCCTTTCGAAGGATTGGTGGTTGGAGAAGGAGGGGACGGTTCCTGTGGACGCCCCCCACTGGGTTCCGGTCTATATTAAATGGTACTTCCCTATCATCCAAACGGATACCTTGCACCTACGAGTAGGTCGGACGGTCTGGATCGAACAAACAACAATTTTTTCTAAGAGAGTAAGTGCATATTTAATTGTTATATAAAGAATAAGATCTGAATTGCATATCTTACATACACTACACATTTCCTTATTAAACTAGAAGATCAGGAATACCAAGAATTCCCATGCGAAACAAGAGGGCATTTGATGTCTGTCACAATTTATATACATTTAAAGAAGATATGCATTCATATCTATACAAACTCTCCTGCTTTATCCAATAACGAAAATTTAAATCATATTCAATCCATATTTGCTTCGTAATCTATCACTTTTTATTTTATATTATAATTTGCTGTAATGTAAACACTATTGTTATTTTGTAAGAAAACACACAAGAGGAACTTATATAAGAACAAATAAAATAAAATTGCAGCAGACTGCTGTTTCGAGGATACACTGGTTGCCCTCAGTCAGTGCCACAGAACCAATAAAAAGATGAAGTAGGCACAAATACAAGAAACCAAGGGAATTATATGCCGATCTACAGGATTAAGATTTGAGACAGCCAATCAGAAAGTATAATGAAGGAAAGTCCAGCCAATCTGAAACAAAAATTAACACACAAGATTAGCATGTCCTGAAACACACAATATTACCCTAACTATACGAGACAAATTTGAACAGGAATTATTTCTACATTCTGCTTTCTAATTGGCTCTTTAAAGTGAACACTTTATCCAGGATTTGGGTATATAAATCCCCCTGTTTCTTCGATCTGTGCCCTGTTAGTATTGTTGACTTCGAGTTCGTTAGTCCCCTTGCGTTGATTAAGGGGATGCAGCGTATCCTCGATACAGCTGTATGATGCATTTTTATTTTATGTTGGCTTAAACACGTTGTTCTTATTTTTTTTTTCGCAAAGTGTGTTATACTCATTTACTTCTATTTTATTGTATTTTCGTAATATTTGAAGAAATGGTATTATTGATTTATATTTACATTCATTTAATTTTATTTCAGGTAAGTTTCACAGCTTATGATTCTATTTCATTCCATCTCCAAATATGTGAGGTATGTGGACATTTCAGTTCCTTAAGATAATTTAATTATAATGTATATGGTGTTTTTCATTTTTAATCTTAAAAAAAAATTATGGTATCTTTCTATCTACGTAAAGGAAAGTTTAAGCAGCGTATCAGTATCAAAGGACAGATTTATATACAATGCAGCATATAATTGCTTCAATATGTTGAATCCATTCATTCAGTTATATATATATATATATATATATATATATATATATATATATATATCCAAGTCGATGGAACCAGCGTTAAGTTGAGAAAGAAATGTTTTTTGGTAAGAAAAAGCTATTGATGAATAATAAACGAAATACATTTTATAAACTTTATAAATTTTATAATTTTTTTAACTAAGCTCATGATTTTCATTAAATTTCGTTTGCTTTTGAAATTGGTAACAATAATAATATTACTGATAATTAGCGAAATTAAGTTATTTTCATTAAATTAACGAGTTTCGTTAAATCCCGTTTGCTTTTCGCAATTGATGGCAATAATAATCCTATTGAAATCATCAAAACTTATTTATGTTCATCAAATTCGCAATCCGTAAGCTCTGTGCATACGGTAGCTATAATAGTCCTATTGATAATCAACGAAACTAAGCTATTTTCATTAAATTCATAGTTTTATTAAATCCTGTAACAGTTTTGTAATTAACAACAAAATCAAATGTAATGATAATAAGCGAAATCCAGTTATAAGAACCTCCTAATTCGTTTTTCTGTTTTCTCCCAACTCCGAAATCCTTTATCTGTGACTAATCTCATGTGTTGAATATATTAAATTGTTCAGTCTCTTAGGTTAACCCATATTGCACAAAGCATTAAAAAAATTAATATTTTTTATAAAATCTTAAATGTGTGTTTCTCTAAGCCTATGTATACACATAAAATCAAAACACTTACCAAACTTTTATTAGTTTGATATGTACAGGCCACCTTTTAAAATATCTCCAGTTGAGAAATGAGAACGAAATTTGAAGTAAAAAGGAATTAAATTTAATTAAAATAAAGAGAACGTGGATATAAATCTGCAGGAAAGTCATGTGCTGCCCACAACAGTTTATTTTTTTATTTTTACGCAACTCCGAAATCCTTTAATCTGTGCCGAATCTCATGTGTTGAACATATTAAATTATTCAGTCTCTTCTTAGGTTAAACCATATGGCGGTAAGCATTGAAAGACTTAATATTTTTTTAAAAATCTTAAATGTGTGCTTCTCCAAACCTATGTACACACATAAAATCAAAACATTTACCAAACTTTTATTAGTTTGATCGTTACAGGCTGTCCTAAAAATAAGACAATGGTCTATACTCTAGATGTATATCCCATAAGACAATAGTCTAGATAACGTTTTGACAATCCTTTTTTACTGTTATAAAAGTATGGAATATTACCTTAATAAATTTATATGTATTTTTGTCCTTGCAGCTCAAAACTTTTAAAATCATGTGTAAATTTACAAAACATGTGTGTTGTTGTTGTTGAGACCCAGACCGTCCGACCTACCAGAAAGGTGTAAGGTAACTGAATGGACGGCCGGGAAGTGCCACCCAATTTAGACCGGAACCCAGTGGGGGAGGCATCCACAGGGACCGTACCCTCCTTCCCCTACCACCAACCTCTCGGAAGGACTTACGGACCCACATGTTTAACGTGATCGCACTCCGCATGAACACGGCGGCATTTGTGGTAGCGTGCTAATCTAGCGCGCAAACCACGGGGATACCGCACCCGAGATGGCCAACAGCACGCGGTGTTCCGAGGTGGTCACCCACCAAGTACTAACCGCGCCCGATGCTGCTTGACTTCGGTGATCTAACGAGAACCGGTGTTTTCAGCACGGTACGGCCGTTGGCCCCAAAACATGTGTGTTGAAAATGTAAAAAAAAAAAATCTGCAAGAATCGCCATTTTGAAAAATGAATAAAAAATATCCAAAATTAATTTAAACTTGCGACAAAGACAGATATATAGTTAATGATTCTTAAACAATATATTGTCTTGAAATTGAATTAAAATATGCAAAAGAATTTATAAAAAGATCCCTTATGTGAACTGTTGTTCTATTTTTAGGACGATGAGGAAATATGGGTTAAAAAAATTCTCAAAATTAAAACTATAGCCAATTTTTCAATTTAATTTATACATGCATTCAAAGAAGCTTTAATGACGAAATGCATAAATAACATGATAATAAATCAGGTATATGATGAGAAAGAACCCACTCACCTTTTTCAAAGTATAAATCAAAATGAAATGTATTTGAATAAAAGAAAAGACACTAGAAAATACAACTCACAAGACGACTTTTCAGTCTTGAGGTGACGCCACCTCGGCAGCCGTAGTCGAGCAATGCAGAACAGACCAGATCTTTTATCATCATGCATAAATTTAAATGGAAATTTCTGCGGGGAGAGAACTTGTGAAATTACGTTGCAAAGTAAGCAGCCGTCAAAACTATCCGTTGGGGGATGATTTAAAATTGCGAATATCGCCCGGGCGAATTTTGCATAAGAAATGCATCGCGAAGTTCGGCCCGTTTGGATTGAGTCAAAACAAAATATTTTTTGCGAATGCGGATTTATGTATTGGGCATGAAAATGCTGTTAAATGGCTTGCGATTTCGCCTCAGTGGGATCAAATTTAAAGTATTTCAAAAGTTCTATTTCCACATTTGCTATATCTATTGCAAAAATTGCTAAGAATATTATAAGAAATAATTACAAGAATATTCCAATTAGAAATTATTTTATAATACAATTGGTAAAGCTTTACATGCACAAATCCACCAGGTATCCTTGATTTTCAGAAAGTTTATCCCAAATTTGTTATTTGCAATATTGCAAATAACAATTATTTGCAACACCGCAAACATTTCAGGGTCCAAAGTAATTAAACACGAATTTTTAAATGTATGTTCTATATACATATTTGCATATTTTATCTAAATTCACATTATTGTCAATATTCTTTTATTAAAAATTATGTTCTAAATATTGTTTAGTATTTAATCATAAAACTACCTTTTATACTCGAAAAATGTCAATATAAATTTAGATGAAGATGAAAACATGATGTCTTAATAGAATATATTTAAAAAAATTAGGTCATAAGTATTTCTTAGTATATCCAAAAATTTGCGAGCTGCACTTTTATCACAAGGCACTATTTCAAAAACTTTCATCTAATCTATACTGAAAACACATTTTTCTATTAAACTTTTATAAATGTACTTTTTGGTAGAAATAGATAAAAAGTAGAGCAAATCACCCCAACAATGGCATATCATTTGAAGAAATACTGACTTGTCCAGGAAACTTTTTTTTTTTTTCAAATGGCCAGGCACTTTGACCTTCGTCATTCGCCTTTATTATAGCAGCCAGAGTGTGAACCACTTAGCCGTCCATTGACGTTGCCGCAGGCGCACCAGAGGGAGGCGGATCACAATGCGCCCACAACACAAACATCCATGCCTTACGTGGGGCTCGCACCTACAACGTGGCGGTCGAGCGATTGCTACGGAAACTCTTGTCTTGTCCAGGAAACTTTGCATGTCCCACTACAAACAACGCTGGACCATCTGGTAAAGGTGATCTCACCTTTAAAAACATTACGGTTAGCAAAAAATTTTTGAGAAATTGGTATTCGACAGGTTTTTCAAGTAACATTTAAATGATACAAGAAAATTGCTGAGCAGTAATTTCCTATAATAGATTTAGTAACTTTATAGGATTTTTTTTTCTACCTTACGTTCTAAACAATCAATGTTTCTGGTTCCAAAATGGGGATCTCAAACAAAATGCTTCTACAGTATTTGTGAAATCATTAGATTATCGGCAGAAATCTAGATATAGCAGTAGGAACAGCTGATATTTTTAACCGCATACCGTATTAACCGCATACCGTGTTGCATGGAAACTGCATACCGTGTTGCATGGAAACCACATACCGTGTTGCATGGAAACCTCGTTATAAAGGAACTCAGAATTAGTACAAAGCAGAGCAATTCGTACCGAGCTATATGGAAACCGAAATACTGTATATTTCTGCATTTACAGGGGATTTCCCTGATAACTGAAGTTCCAAAATGGTGATGTACATGGATAAAAAACAGAAGGAATCCTCATTAATTTAAACAGTAGATTTGTAATAGAAAAATTCATGCTATAGAAAGACTGCTTAAGCCATTTAAGTTGTATTATAGAGAAACTATGTTATAAGACTACCACGTTATATGGAAACAGCGTTTTATGAGTACCGCGTTATGAGAGGGCTGTCGAGTTATATAAAAACCGCGTTATGAGAGTACCGCGTTATAGAAGGGTTGACTGTATACATTTTTTAAATGTAATAAAAATATAATAAACTACATAAATGGGAATTCTCTAAATTCTCTGAGATGTGATTGTTGCAACAGGCATATATTATTTTCTAATCAAAATCCTAACACAAATTAGATCTCTTAATGATCTGATCTGCCCAAAATGTAATAGACAATCTTAGAAAATGGATATACAGAGCATATAGCAATCTTAGCATACAGAGAACAAACATATTGTGATGATTTCTAAGTAATTGGGTAACATTATATACGCTGATACGCTGAACGACTTAAAATTATATAAGTATTTGAAAACAGCTTTAGTATTTAAACTACTGTCCAACTTACATATCTATAAATTATCCTATTCGATTTAACTAAATAATAGGGTTTCAAAAAGGTAGCTACATGCTTTATTTTCCTATACATATTAATATACTAGCAGCATACCCGTTCTTCGTACGGAGTATATAATAAAAATAAACTTAAAATTCACAATCATGTGCAAATTCCTATAGTATACTAAATGACATGATTAATCAAAATATTCTGTTAAAATATTTAATACAATGCTCCTAAAAAGAAACCTCAGGATCTCTGTTCTCACTATACAAAATTATCTTCACGGGTAGATCTGAAGAATAAAATATCCTGGCCTTTTTTGCAAGCAAATTTATAAAAAGTATGGAATTGAATCAATATATGCAAAATAATAGCGTATTGTATGGGACCCGTACTACTTATATACGCGAATATTAGAAGATATAACCTGTATTATGACATTACATGTATACATTGAAAATATCAATAAATCCGTAATATTTAAACCAGTAGGCAATAATTAATTCCAATAAGTGCCCAAATGAAAGTGCTAAAATTATATGGAAAGATAAACCCGTACTACTTATAATGTCATAGATTAGAAGATATGTCCTAGTGTTAGTAAAAGATTGCCCGTATTATAATATTTAGTTTGAAAAATTTTTGCCAATATATAACAGATTACTTAATAAATTAAAAATATCAATAATCCCCGTGATCTTCATACCGAAAGGCTTGATTCCAATATATGCCAATATACATGTACTACTTATATTCTCTTACATTAGAAGATATACCCGTGCATTTGTAGAAGATTACTCGCACAACGTACAATATATGAGTTTCAACAATTTTTTCCGCAATAAAACAATGCCATAAGAAATTGAAAATATATCAATAATCTCTGAATCAAAAATCCCTGAAAACTTCAATAATAATAATGTTTAAACATGAAGATCGTAATTGATATTATCCAGTCAAAAATACGATGGCAATGAAATTTATTTTATATACATATCTTCATCATTAAAATCGGAAAAGATTTAATAAAAATCTTCTTCCTCATTAACACGTTAAATTTAAATCCGTTGTTAAGCGACATGTTATGATTTGCTTCAAATAAATTGGTGGTCAAAATATCGTATGAATATCTCTAATGAAGGTTTGGCGACATTTTAAAAAATCGCCAAATTTATCGCCAAGTGGGACTGTAGAACTGACAGTCCCACTTGGCGATAAATTGACGAACCATCATCAAAATATTATCCCCTAAAAAAAACACAATTTCGTTTATTTAGGGCAATTTATCAATTTCAAAATATTTTTATGGATTTATAAATATTTTTATCAATTTGGTGATATTTTAAAAATTCGCTAAATGGGTTACTAAGTAGGGCGGTTGGACTGACAGACAGATGCTATCGAAACACAATTTCAGTACTTTCTTTTAGCAAAACGAATATAATTTCATTGATTTGCATCACTTTTATCAATTTGGAGACATTTCCACTAATTTGGTAAAGTTTAAGAAAAGTTACCAAGTTAGCGATATCCAGCCAAATTCGTAGCTCTAAATTCGCAGATCTGAATAAAATATCGTGATCCAGTTTGTATATACTAAATGAAAACACTAAAATATTATTAGAAGATATACCCATTCTACTCTTTTTCTGTTTAAACAATTGGATAAATGAATTTATTGGGTAAACAGAATATAAGTTTATTAGCTAAACACAATATATAAGCTTAAAACCTCTTTGCTACAATACATGAAAGTGATGTATGTAGTTCGCAATTAATATAATTTAAAAAAAATCAAACCGTTCATTTGTAAGATATATTTTAATATCCATTTATTTATTATTCAAATCGAAAAAATAATAATAATCATTAACAAACACATTTAATTCCATTCCTTTGTCGAGCAACATGATATAAGATAGAATCTTCCTCATAAAATGCGAAATTAAATAACCATTTTAATTTCTTCATACTTCTAATCGTTGAATAAAAGCTTGTGAAATATAAAACATGGAGGTAGATTTTTCCATTTAAATTCATGTTTCATACAATTCATGCTTTCAGATAGTGACTATTTAATGCAAAAATCCTGCATCAAACTCAAAACTAAAGTTTTAATTCCCTTTGAAGTTTTAAACAAACGATATTTATCCTTTCCGTTTGGATAAACCACGGAGTTGGAGAGTAGAACTCCTATAAAAAAAGTTCCGTTTTTCATTAATATCTCGACAACCCCTGGTCTTAGAAACTGGAAACTTGGGCAAAATTTATGGGGGGCTATTTCAAGGCCACCCACAAAATTTCATTAAATTCGGTTCAGCCGTTCTCTCGTGATGATGAGACAAACGGAAGTTTCGTTTTTTACTAATATCTCGAGAATCACTAGTCGTAGAAATTCCAACCATAGACTAAATTTTAAGTGGGGCTATTTCTAGGCTACCCACAAAATTTCATCAAATTCGGTTCAGCCGTTCTCCCGTGATGACGGGACAAACAGACAGACAGACAGATTCTCATTTTTATTTATATAGATATACTAGCAGCATACCCGTTCTTCGTACGGAGTATATAATATAAAGAAACTTGAAATTCATAATCATGCCCAAATTCTTATAGTATACTAAATGACATGTTTAATCAAAATATTCTGTTAAAATATTTAATATAATGCTCCTAAAAAGAAGTTTATGAATCTCTGTTCTCGCTATATAAAATTATCTTCATGGACATATCTGAAGAATAAAACATCTTGGACCCCTTATGTAAGCAAATATAAAAAAAATATGGAATTGAATTAATATATGCAAAATAAAAGCGTTAAAATTGTATGGGACCCGTACTAATTATATACGCGAATATTAGAAAATATAACCTGTATTAGTAGATTACATGTATAAATTGAAAATACCAATAAACCCGTAATCTTTAAATCTGAAGACAGTCATTTATCCCAATATATGTCAAAATTAAAGTGCTAAAATTATATGGGAAGATATACACTTACTACTTATAATGTCCGATTATTAGTAGAAGATTACCCGTTTTGCAATATGAGTCACAAATGTTTTTTGGTAAAATACAAAAGACGACGTAATAAATTGAATATATAATTAAACCCCTTAATCTTCATACCAGAAGACTGTACTTGATTCCAATATATATGCCAATATATGTCAAAATATATGCCAATATACCTGTACTACTTATATTCTCGTAGGTTAGAAGATATACCCGTGCATTCCTAGAAGATTACTCGTACAACGTACAATATGCGTGTGTCAGCAATTTTTGCCGAAATAAAACAATGGCGTAATAACTTAAAAATATCAATAATCCCTGAATCAATAATTCCGGAAAATATCAATAATAATAATGTTTAAACCTGAGAGTATAATTGATATTATCCAGTCCAAAATGAAATGGCAATGAAATTTATTTTATATACATATCTTCATTATTCAAATCGGAAAGGATTTAATAAAAATCGTCTGCCGCATAAACACATTGGATTTAAATCCGTTGCTAAGCGACATGATATCATTTGCTTCAAATAAATTGGTAGAAAAAATATCGTCTAAATAGTTATATTTCTATGGAACATTTGGCGACAGTTTCGTCAAATTAGCGACATTTTAAAAAATCGCCAAATTTATCGCCAAGTGGGACTGTAGAACTGACAGTTCCACTTTGCGACAAATTGACGAAATATCATCACAATACTATCCCCTAACAAAAAACAATTAATATCATTTATGTAGCGCAATTTTATCAATTTCAAGATATGTTAATAGATTTGAAAACATTTTTATCAATTTGGTGACATTTTAAAAATTCGCTAAATGTATTACTAAGTAGGATGGTTGGTCTGACAGAGAAATGCTAACCAAACATCATTTCAGTACTCTCTTCTAACAAAACAAAAAAAAATTTCATTGATATGTAGAAGACCCAAGCCACACGACCAACCCGAAGGTTTATGGCAGCTGCTTGTGTGTCGTTTATATCAATTTGGCGACATTTCCGTCAATTTGGCAAAGTTTAAGAAAAGTTGTCAAATTAGCGATATCCCTCCAAATTCGTAGCTTTGAATTTGCAGATCTGAATGAAACATTCTTATCCCGTTTCAATATACTAAATGAAAACACTACAATTGTATTAGAAGATATACCCGCTCTACTCTTTTTCTGTTTCAAAAATCGGCTATTTGAATTTATTGGCTAAACACAATATATGAGTTTAGTAGCTAAATACGATATAAGCTTGAAAACTCTATGCCAAAATAAATGAAATTGATGTACGCAGTCAGCAATTAATATAATTAAAAGAAAAATCAAACCGTCCATTCATAAGATATACTTTTATATCCATCTATCCATTTATTTATTATTTAAATCGAAAAAAAATAATAAAAACATTAACAAACACATTTAATTTAATTGCGATGCCGAGCAACATGATATATCCTCCTAAAATGTTAAAATTTATTAACCACTAACAGCACACCCGTTATTCGTACGGAGTGTATAATTTAAAGAAATTTAAAGTTCGCAATCACGTGCAAATTCTGTTAAAATATTAAATTTATTGCTCCTAAAGAGAAGTTTAAGAATATATGCTCTCACTATGCAAAATTATCTTCACGATCAGATCTGAAGAATAAAACATCCTGCCCCCTTTCGTAAGCAAATTTACAGAAGAAAAAATAGGAATTGAATGAATATATGCAACCCCGTACTAATTATATTGTCGCAGATCAGAAAATATGCCAATGTGTTAGTAGAAGATTATCCGTATTACAATATGCGTCTCAAAAATATTTGCCAAAATAAAAGAGATGACGTAATAAATTGAAAACATCAATAATATCCGTACTCTTTATACCAGAAGGTCGTAATTGATTCCAATATATGCCAATATATATCAAAACATATGTCAATATATCTGTACTACTTATATTCTCGTAGATTAAAAGATATACACGTGTATTTGTAGAAGATTCGTACAACATACACTATATGAGTTTAAACAATTTTTGTCATAATAAAATAATTGCATAATAACTTGAAAATATCAATAATCCTTGAATCAATAATCCCCGAAAATATAAATAATAATAATTTTTAAACCTGAAGACCGTAATTGATATTATCCAGTCAAAAATGCTATAAGAAAAATCAAATCGTTCTTTTCTAAAATATATTTTTATATCCATTTATTTATTATTCAAATCGAAAAAATAATTATTAAAATTAGCAGACAGATTTAATTTAATTGCGTTTCTGAGTAACATGATATAAGATAGAATCTTATAACATGTTAAATATGTCATGTCTTATAACATAAACTGCGAAATTAAATAACGATTTTGATTTCTCTATACTTCTCATTGTTCCGTAAAAGCTTGTTTTAAATAAACCATGAACCATGGAGATAGAATTCATCTTTAAATCATGTTTCAAACAATTCATGTTTTCAGAAAGTGACTAATTAACGCAAAAAATCTCCCATCAAACTCAGAGATTAAATTTTAATTCACTTTCAAACGATTTTCAAGCTTTTCGTTTGGATAAACCACGGAGTTAGGGAGTAGAACTCCTAGGAAAAAGTTCCGTTTTTCATTAATATCTCGACAACCCCAGGTCTTAGAAACTCGAAACTTGGACAAAATTTATGGGGGGATATTTCAAGGCTATTCACCTAATTTCATTAAATTCGGTCCAGCCGTTCTCCCGTGATGATGGGACAAACGAAAATATCGTTTTTTACTAATATCTCGAGAACTACTGATCGTAGAAACTCCATATATGGACTAAATTTTAAGTGGGACTATTTCCAGGCTACCCACAAAATTTCATCAAATTCGGTTTAGCCGTTCTCCCGTGATGGTGGGACAAACAGACAGACAGACAGACAGACAGACAGACAGACAGACAGACAGACAGACAGATAGATTTTCATTTTTATTTATATAGATATATGCATATGGAATAAAAGCGTTTCTGAATGTAATTTACTTAATTTATCAAGAAATTAATATTTCAACCCCGTGAGGGGTGTTATTGGATAAATCTAAATTTATACTTTTTATTCGTGCCTTGTAAAGTAAAATGTTCAATTAATAGAATGTTTCTTACAACTGCATTAGTTAAAAATGTTCGTCATTCTTAAAACAGAAATTCACGAAGATGTAAAAGAAAAACTTATTTAATGGCTTAGATAATTTTATCAGCTCTAATACTAACTTTAATTCAAAACCTTTGGGAACATATTTAAGAGTTTTAGGAATGGGGAGAAAAATTTAGGGATTCCTTTATTTTTAGAGAATATTTTTTAAGCAGATTTTGGTGAATTATGCTGATAAAAGGAATATTTTCATGAATTTCTGTTTTAACAAGTTCAAGCTTATTATTTTATCTAATGAAGCTGTAAGAAAAAGTCTAATGTTTTAAATGTTTTCTCTCGGGACCCGTACAAAAGGTTAAACTTATTTATCTGAAAATACTCCCCCCTCTTAAGATTTAGATTAATATTATGATTATGTAACACATTTTAAGCATTTGTCCAATTTATATTTCCTATCTATGTCTAATGCGTAAAAAAATAAACACTATAATCACCCTTTTGAAACAACTTGTACATAAAAGATTAATTTAAAATTAATTTTAATAGTTTATGTTCTTAAAGAATTTTTTAAGATTTTTGACAATAAAAAATTCATAAATTTTGGGTATCGCCCCAAATTTAATCTTCATCAAATTCAATAGGGTGCATACGGTAATTTATTGTTATAATTGTACCAATAGATCTTGACTTGTTTAATTTGTCCGAGAATTAGGATTACCGGACAAGAATTCAAGGATAACTAGAAAATGGAAATTCTTTAAAGTACAAGAGTTTGCGTTTTGATACCCTGCAATCTTATATTTTGTATATATTGTGAATTGTAGGGAAACAAAAATGTAAAATGGTAGTAAAGTGATGAAGTGAAATAATATGCCTAACCAAACTCAAAAGATAATTCCTTTTGCAATTGTTTTTAATGAAACATATAATGATATTAGCTTTTCATATTTTTTTATTGTGGTAGAAACAAATGAAGAAACAAATGGTAGAAACAATTTTAGATCCAAAAAATGCAATCTCGCAATCTAAAGAAACATTGTTGACGAAGTTAGAATACTGTTAGAAATACCGAAGCAATTAAACAAATAACAAAGTTAAATGAAAACATTGAAATTTATATCTCTAGCTAAACTTTAATTATTTTGCTTATGTCAAAAAATGTTTCATTAAGATATCCAAAGAAAGAGACACAAACATTTTCAATTTGTCTGACTTGTCTTAATAGAGTTAACGCACTATATCTGAAAATATAAATTTTGAAAAAATTCGTAAAATAATTCCTTTATCAATTGTTTTGAATGAAGCTTGTAATTATAGTAGTTATTTATTTATTTTTTCGTATTCGTGGTAGAAACATATGTGTTTGTAGATCCGAAAATGAGGTCTCGCAATCTAAAGAGTCATTGTTGACGAAATTAGAATATTGATAGAAATACAGAAACAATTAAACAAATAAAAAAGTTAGATTCAAACATTGAAATTTATATCTCTATTAAACTTTAATTATTTTACTTATGTTAGTAAAATATTTCATTAAAATATCCAAAAGAAAGGTACACAAACGTATTCAATTTTTCGGACTAGTTCGAGATAGTGGAGTTAGCTAAATATCTCTGAAAATATAAGTTTTGAACAAGATTCGTAAAATAAGTCCTTTATTAATAGTTTTGAAGTATGTAATGATATTAATTATTCATTTTCTTTTTCCTTTTCGTGGTAGAAACAAATATATTTTAGGTCCAAAACTGCTGCCTGTCAATCTAAAGAAACATTGTTAATGAAATTAGAATATTGTTATAAATATAGAAAAAATTAAGGGGACGGGGGATGTTGACATTTTTAAAATTTATTTATTGATTTAGAAACGTGAAATTTGCATAAATATTCCTCTTAACATTACTATAAACAATACCATTATTATTATTTATTTAATTTTGTTATAACTTTGTATTTTTTTTAATTTAATTTATTTTAGCGAAAATTTGAAAATGCTCCTTGAGTGCCATTTGTTCACATTTTTGATTCATTTTACATTATGATCACTCAAAAACATATTATGAACACATTTGGGTATTCATTTTTAAATCTCTTAGAAAGTTTATTTTTTAAAAATATTTTTCTGCATTAAAACTTCATCATTTAATTAGGTTCTTATTCACTTTTAATTACCTTAATAAAGTCCCATTATAAAATTCATACCCAGTTTCATTAAAAAGTATGTGATGCGTCTTCTTATTAAGTTTCATGCATCTCAGATAAAAATTAAGACGCATGGAGCATTTTAAAAATGTAAAACCTTTGAAAATTCCGTTTCGAACAAAATGCATTCAACCTTTTGCTTACGGGTGGAACAGCGTCCATTCTAAACGGAGAACCTTCCAAAAAGACAGGTATTTGACATACCCTAACCCAAACAGTTCGTTGCACAGAAACATTGCACCTGCTGCAGCAGGTGCAATGTTTCTGTCGGCGATTTCCATGGACGCCAATGCCTGCAAAGGGGGTCGAACTGTTTGGGATAGGGTATGTTAAATACCTGCCTTTTTGGAAGGTTCTTCGTTTGGGATGGATGGTGTCCCACCCGTAAGCAAATTTTAAATGTGTAAAATAATGTTATATATTAAAACTGTTTTTAGTCAATTTTTGCTCATTTCAACGTCCACCGTCACCTTAAATAAATAACAAAGTTAGATGAAAATATTTGAATTTATATATCTAATTAATTATTAATTGTTTTATTTATATCAGAAAACAATTTCATTAAAATATCCAAAACAAAGAAACATAAAACGTGTTCATTTTTTCTTACTTGGCTTAGTAGAGTCAACTCACCATCTTTGGAAATATAAATTTTGAACAATATATTCACTGATAATATTAAGCATGTATAAGATATATCTTAGAATGCTATTATTGGCTATATTTTGCTACAAATTAACAACCAAGTATAAAAATATTGAGATTTTCATATATTTGCAAAATGTCCACAAACTTACTAATGGAGCTATATTATACGATATTATGGACTCATTATAAACCACATATTGATAGGAAATATCTACTAGAATAGTACTGTAACAGTTATGTAATAGATCTATAATAATCCATTAGAGCAGTATATAGTATTGAACATTCAAATTATAACACTCCACATAATTTCCACATGCATTTAGTTCAAACGAAAATTTGGGAAAACACAGTGATATCCATTAATGCATTGAATAATGCCTGAAACGAGATAGGTTTCGAATATTTAGGCTTTAGCAAATGATATGTAATATGATTATCGATAGAATGAAAGTCTATGATTGATTTTTTGTAAATATACGGATATTGTCCTCCTGATATTCATGATGTAGGCCTCCTGAATGTAGTCCTCATCAATGTAGTCCTCATCAATGTAGTCCTTCTGAAAACCATACAATTAGTATGATTAAGAGAATTCTACAATTAGCAAGTATTTAAAACAGCCAGATACAGGAATAACAATATTAAATTTACTGAAGTGTTGCTCAATATCACGTTCTCATAAAAAAAAATCCATTTTAAGTGTTTCATGATTTTTGCCACTTTTTCATGTTTTGCAAAAAAAAATTGAAAACACTGTATTGTTGATTCAAATCATTCGAATTATACCGTATTGCCCTCTATTTCAAAGGGCTTGAAATTAAAGTCGATTGATTTCAAGTTTGGCAATGTACCCAGACCAAGTTTGACAATGTATCCATGTGTCAAGCCAAGTTTGACAATGTACGTCGCTTGACACAGCGAGAGAGGATAACGATGTCAATAACACAAAAATTGTATCGATGGTTCTTTTTTCACTACGATGATTAAAACTATTAACATCGCAAACACTAAGTTATAAATAGCCTCTTTTGCATAATTATGTCAAATTTTGTACTATGCTGCCATGTTGAAAAAATTTAAAATTTTCCCGAACATATATACATATATATATATATATATATATATATATATATATATATGAATTGTGTGTGTGTGTGTGTGTGTGTGATATACTGTGCAAAGTCTCAAGAGTCTCAACCATCTACGTTAACAGAGGGCCTTTTGGGAGTATGCAAATACTCCATTTCCTTAAGCGAAATCACGGTTAATTGAAAATTCTATAAAAGTGCAAAGATGCAGTCTAACAAATAATCAAAGACTTTTAAAACATCTGGAAAACAGAAACATATTAGACAATTATTACATACATTTAAAAAGATTAGTCCATTAATGATACACACATGCAATTTCTAATTATTTTTAAGAATTATGGTCGGTTTTTAATTCAATAACCTTTAAAAAAAAATCCATGGGGAAGTTCTTAAAAACATTTTTCATTCAAGAATTTTTCACTCAGAAAACACATAAACACCATCGTTATCACTTAAATCTTCGCTGAGTATTATCCTATTCGCAAGCTTCCTGAATTGAACAGAAATTGAACGAGACTCAAGAAAATAAAAGCAGAAGTAAAAACAGCCAAGAAAAGAAGTCTTTTCCTTCTTACGTTGATGTCACCTCCGCAGCCGTTGTCAAGTCTAATGCAGCTCAAGCCAAATCTCTTAATCTCCTCATGCATAAATTAAGATGGAAATTTTTGCAGAACTTGTGAAATTGTGTTTCAGAGAACTCCTGAAAAGCGCTTTGGGGGATGATCTGAAATTGCAAATATCGTAAGGTCGAGCTTTGCATGAGAAATACATCGCTGAGCAAAATTCCTTAAGGTTAAAACAGATAAGATTGTTTTAACTTTTAGCATTTACACAGTTTTTATGCATTATTTTTGGTGAGAATGTGGGTAAATCAAATTGGATGCGAAGCTTTCATTTAAAGTTAACAGAGTTGTGAATCTAGATCCAAAAATCCGTCATATTAGGAGGAGAATATTATATATATATATATATATATGAAAAGTAATGAATTATCCTTCTGAAATAGATGGCAAGTGACTATCATGCCAAAAAAATAGGAAAAAAAAAATAGGAAATTGAACATTAATTCATAATTGGATTATTTATCAGGCGTATTCCAGAGTTAAATTCAGAGTAGGATTTTTCAACAGGCTTCAGCTGTAGGTTAATTCATATTTGGATTATTTAATAGGCTTAAGCTAGAGGTAAATTCATAATTAGATTCTTTAACAGGCTTCAGCTAGAGGTTAATTTACAATTGGAATCTTTAACATAATTTAGCAAAAGGTTAATTCAAAATTGGATTTTTCACAACGCTGTGCCATCTAAACCA
The DNA here is from genome assembly GCA_951213105.1 of Amaurobius ferox. Classification (NCBI taxonomy): domain Eukaryota; kingdom Metazoa; phylum Arthropoda; class Arachnida; order Araneae; family Amaurobiidae; genus Amaurobius; species Amaurobius ferox. Next base: position 77,815,630 of record OX578146.1, on the reverse strand, counting down.
AATAACCAAATGTGTGGAAAATTGATTTCGACTGTACTCATATATTTAATAATAATTTGAAAATATGTTTCTTGACGATATTAAATACATTTTATGTTTCGTAAATATGTGCTCAACATTCGCCTATATTCATGATACTCCCACAAAGATTCCTATCTGAAAAATAGTTTTTATTTTACATGTGAAACGAAATGCCTTTGAAGTCAAAATTATTTGAAACAGCAAACAACCCTTCTATGAGAATCCTGGGAAGAAAATAATTAAACGCAGGGAATTCGTAACAGACGCTCAAAGCTTATTCAAAAGCAAATGTTGTCCCAAATTATAACACACTTATGTACTTTTGATACCTTTATCGTTGCGTTTGTTTGCTAACATAATTAGTTTACGAAATCATAAGTTACAAATAAATGCAACCAAGAGGTGTTTGCAGAATTTTTGAGTCTGATTTAAATTGCGATTAATTTGGTATTCACACTGTATTTCCTTATTCTATATTGTGAGTATTTGCTGGATGTGAAGTTGAATAAATAATCTGTTTGATGTACCATCAAAACAGATATATATATATATATATATATATATATATATATATATATATATATATATATATATATATATATATATATATATATATATATATATATATATATATATATATATATATATATATATATATATATATATATATATAAATATATATATAATCTTTTTACTGTATTGTAAGTATTCGATTACTTAAATAAAGTATTAACTGCATGTCATGTTGTTTCTTCAGAGATGTAGATTAGCTATACATAAACCAGTAGATACTGTATAAGTACTAACCATAAATATAATCTGAATGAATACCTAATTAATTGAATAAATATATAAGTCATATAAAATAAAACTGCTAGTTTTGAAAATAAAGCATTCAATACTTTCTTAAAGAATCACCTAATTATTCCTTTAAGGAAGTTTCTTTCTTTAAGGAAGTATTGAATGTTTTAATTTTAAATATATATCTTTCGGTTCATTTGTTCGCGTCTTTAAAAAAAAAAACTACTTTCCCTTATGTTGCCAATATTTTCGTTCAAGTGCAACGATTTCCATAATGTATGCTGTGAAATTACGCGCGTTTGCCGTGAGAAAAACAATTAAAACATTGTTATTAAAAAGGAAAAATAAGAGGAAATATATATTAGGTATTAAATACTTTAACAATGCGAAGAGTGCTCACTGTTACGTGTACCATATGCTGGGTTTCGGGAGCATTCAAGACATTTCATGAACAACGATTTGATTAATTTATATTAGTAACAGATAGGCCTACATTAGATCGTAAAGGATTATGCATTGGATTCTTAGGATTTAATGTAGGGATATCATAAAGAGAAGATGTACTCATAATCCTTATGAGGTCTGGGGGCTATGCATCAAGAGTAATATACAGTTTAAACCAGCACTCCTTGGCGACTCATTAAGATTTACACTCTGGGGAAATTGAGGCGGGGAAGTTCTTATCTCTTAACCAACGAGGACACAATCATGGTAGAGATTGGCGGAATCATTCACCGGATATGGTCCGAAGATGGTCCCGCTAAGCGCGACCCCAGTCGCGGACTGGTTGAGGCTCAGGTCAGGAATATATACAGTCTGTTCTTACGTCACCTGGAAGAGTCCTAGTCACAAACTGCCGGCCGGGAAGAACAACAGCCGTGTTCTTCGTATCAATTTGCCCTCGATTAAGGTGATCAGAGCTACAGAGCTAATATCCGCATATCGCCTTTAAGCTGAGCCACTCGGCGGGGGAATTAGGTTGACGCAACTGCCATTGTGACTTCAACTGGTCCAACCAGTTATTGTCTGTCTGTGTTATATCAAATGCGACCGCATATTGCATGGCGGATATTCGATATGAAATTTGGCTGCAAAACAAGTACTTCAGTTTTCAAAAAATTGTCCCAATCATTCAAGCAAGTTATCTAGAGCATTTATATTTAGGAGCCTTACTTACACCTACTGTACCGTAATATGCCACAAAGAAACAATGCACCGTGAGTAAAAAAGTTTGATCACTGTTCTAGTGATTAGAAATTTGACAGTGTGTGGTTCTTGTAAAAGTGTAAAAGTATAAAATTCCCAATAGGTATTCAGGGTCACCACTTTACTCTTGTTTTCGTTCAGGGGAAAGATGAAAGAGTTTCTCTTTTATACTTCTATCGCTTCCAACTGTGCCATCTTTGAGGCAATAAGAGCGAAAATTAACCTAACAAAATAAACGCCGGAATGAAAATTTTGTATTATATCGTGTTTTATAATACAAATAATAATAAATATCCACAGTAAGAAAAGAAATATAATAGAGTCCAGATTGTTTGACCTAAACGGGAAGATAGTGGAGGAAAGGCGGCCAGATATCTGTAACTGTAGGATAATTTGAAACAAGTTATTAAACGCTGATGAACAAAATGAAGAATGCTATTTAAAAGTAACAAAATCTATTTTACACTGTACATTATATCAAAATTAATAAAATAAATCAAAATTAGTGTTGATCTGTTTTTTTATAAAAAATATATACAATACAGTATGTAAATAAAGAAAAATAATCACTTACTGTATATTCTAGCTTTTGAATTACTACGTTCATGTGCAAATAGACTAATCAAATTGTTTTAAAAGTTGCTTTTTAAGAAATGTGTAACTTGTTTGTTCTCAGTTCTCACAACTGTGGTTTACGTGTCAGGTTTGTTTTCAAGAATATTTGCTCATTGCAATCTAAAGTATGTGCCTCTTTAACAAAGACATGCATATATTACATGAATTTAAATTCGTGTTTAATACATATACAATATTTTGAATTAAACATCGCGATTGGAGGCTTATTACTACTTTCCTGCAAAACATGGTAATGTATAGGGAAAGTACTGAAATCATGCAGAAAATTGCAACTTGAGTTTTCGATGGATCTACACGTTTCGAGACCTCTAGAATACGAAAAAATATTTTTAGCTTGACGTCTGTGTGTGTGTATGTGTGACTGTGTGTCTGTCTGTCTCCCTGTGCAGATTTTGTATCCACTCTAACTAAAAAACTAATTGACCGAATTTCATAAAAATTGGTAGCTAAATCACTTGTGGGCGAATCTGGTGGTGATTATTTTAGGTACGATTTGGGATAAAAGAATCCGCCTATTTTTGTTAAATGGCTTGCAAAAGCCTGTATCCACTCTAGTTGAAAATTTAATGGACTGAATTTCACAAAATTCGGTAGATAAGTCTTTTGTGGGTCACCCTGGTGCTGGTTAGATTTTGGTACAATTCGGAAAAAAATAACATTCTTTTTCGCAAAATGGCCCGCAAAAATCATCAAAATTTAAAATAAAAATTACGTATGCTCAAATACATCCATTAAATGCTTGTTTTATACGTAATTTTTAACGATAAAAGGAATGAGACCAACCCCATTGCACTAGAACTAGCCGTTCTCGAGATATTTTAGTTTTTTTCGTATTTTCTCCACGCCACCTTTGAAAATAAGTCCAGTTACCAAATGAGAACGAAAATTGAATTAAAAGTGAATTAAATTTTATTAAAATTAAGATAACGTGGATATAAGTCTGAAGGGAAATTCATGAGCTGCTCACATCAGATTTTTTTTTAAATGTACGGTTATATCAGCGATATTATATGTAAATTTCAGGTCGCAAGTGTCAATATTATACCTTCGAAATCAACAACGTTACAAACGTCTAAAACTCTTGTGTGAGAATCGGATCGCGATTACAATTAAGTGACATATTTATCTAATAAGCAAATTTATATTTTATCACGTGACGTGCTTAATTAAAACAGGTGTTTGATCGTTTAACACATGTAACATTTATTTTGTAACATAATTAGTTTAACACATTTATACTTTCCCTGCAATACATGGTAATATATAGAGAAAGTATTGGAATCGAGTTTTCGACGGATCTACACGTTTTGGGATCTTTAGAATACAAAATAACTATTTTTACGCAGGTGTGTGAGTCTGTGTAATGAATGTATCCACTCTAATTGAAACCTAACTGACCAAATTTCATAAAATTTGGCAGTTAAGTTACACGGGAGAGACCCTGGTGCTGATTAGATTTTAGAACAATTCGGGAGAAAAGAACAGGCCTTTTTATGTACTCTAGATAAAAAACATAATTGAATAAATTCCACTAAATTTAGTGGGTAAGTCACTTGTAGGTTACTCTGGTGCTAATTAAATTTTGGCACGATTCGAGAAAAAATAACTTGCCATTTTTTACAAAATGACTCTCAAAAATCATTAAAATATAAAATAAAATATTACATATGGTCAAATGTATCAATTAAGTACTTGTTTCATGAATAACTTTTAACGCTAAAAGGAATAAGTTCAACCCCATTACTCTAGGGCCAACATTTCTCGAGATATTTTAATATTTTCATATTTTTGTTACGCTTAATTTGAAAAAATGTCCGGTTACTAAATAAAGACAAAAATTGAATTAAAAATACAAATGCAGTGTGGTTTTGTGCAATTAAACTCAATTAAAAAAATATTAAAGAAATAAAGAGAAAATGAATTTGAGTTTGTAGTGAAAGTCATGTGCTGCTCACATCATATTTTTAGTAACAAATAAATACAGACGTGTAAGTATTTCACTTCTTCGGGCTGGATAAAAATAAAATTAATTTACCATCACTCGCTGTTCACTTCTGCAGGCTATGTTATTGACTCTAAGTACGTGGAAACTTTAATAAATATTTTACGTTATACAGATTCAACATTTAACCCAGTTAAGTGTACCGAAAAAGTACCCCTGACAAGACTGATTTATGATTATATTAAATCTGCTTGATCTGACATTTTTTTTTCAAATGCATCCATATATATTCTAGAAAAATAATATTAAGCAATTTTCCGTTACATAACAATTACAAATAAATGTTATCCAGTGGTACTCTTGGACAGAGTCTTAAAATTACCATGGCGCATATATATTTAAGAACTAGCAGCATACTCGTTCTTCGTGCGGAGTATATAATATAAAGAAACTTAAAATTTGCAATCATGTGCAAATTCTGTTAAAATATTAAATTTATTGCTCCTAAAGAGAAGTTTAAGAATATATCTTCTCACTATTCAAAATTATCTTCACGGGCAGATCTGAAGAATAAAACGTCCTGACCCCTTTTGTAAGCAAATTTACAAAAAAAAGGAATTAAATAAATATATGTAACCCCGTACTACTTATATTGTCGCAGATTAGAAAATATGCCAGTCTGTTAATAGAAGATTACCCGTATTGCAATATGAGTCTAAAAAATCTTTGCCAAAATAAAAGAGATAACGTAATAAATTGAAAATATCAATAATCCCCGTGCTCTTTATACCAGAAGGTCGTTATTGATTCCAATATAAGCCAATGTATATCAAAACATATGTCAATGTACCTGTATTACTTATATTCTCATAGATTAGAGGGTATACCCGTGTATTTGTAGAACATTACTCGTACAACGTACAATATATGAGTTTAAACAATTTTTGTCATAATAAAACAATTGCATAATAACTTGAAAATATCAATAATCCCTGAATCAATAACTCCTGAAAATATCAATAATAATAACGTTTAAACCTGAAGACCGTAATTGATATTATCCAGTCAAAAATGCTATAAGAAAAATCAAATCGTTCTTTTCTAAAATATATTTTTATATCCATTTATTTATTATTCAAATCCAAAAAATAATAATTGAAATTAACAGACAGATTTAATTTAATTGCGTTTCTGAGCAACATGATATAAGATAGAATCTTCCTTATAAACTGCGAAATTAAATAACCATTTTGATTTCTTTATACTTTTCATTGTTCAGTAAATGCTTGTGAAAAATAACCATGGAGATAGATTTTCCATTTAATTTCATATTTCAAGCAAATTATGCTTTCAGATAGTGACTAATTTGCGCAAAAATCCTCCATTAAACTCAGAAATAATGTTTTAATTCAAGTGGACGTTTTCAACAAACGATTTTCACCCCTTTCCGTTTGGATAAACCACAGAGTTAGAAACTTAGAACCTCAAGGAAAAAGTTCCGTTTTTCATTAATATCTCAACAACCCCTGATCTTAGAAACCCGAAAGTTAGAGCAAATTTATGGAGGCCCGTTTCAAGGCTATCTACTAAATTTCATTAAATTCGGTTTAGCCGTTCTTTTGTGATGATGCGACAAACGAAAGTTTCGTTTCTTACTAATATATCGAGAACCACTGGTCGTGAAACCACAAGTCATGGACTAAATTTTAAGTGGAGCTATTTCCAGGCTCCCCACCAAATTTCATCAAACTCGGTTCAGCCGTTCTCCCGTGATGATGGAACAAACAGACATACAGACAGGCAGACATATTTTCAATTTTATTTATATAGATGTTACTGCAACTACACGTTATTGCAACTAGATTTAGAGATTAAATTTCATCAAACATATTTTTGTCGCATAGTATTTGTGGTACGTAGAATTAAAAGTTAAAGTATAATTTATAGTTTTTTTTAATAAGTTTTAAACTATATTAATATTAATTATTTATCGTTAATTTTAGTGATTATAAGTGCGTTGTGTTTAAGCAATAACTCTCCAATTATTTTTACCTTTTGTGTAAGTCCTGAAAAGAATTATTAATTAATATAAAAAGATTAGACTATTTAACTTTAACATTTATTAACAACATCAATTTATCAATAACACCAATTTTCATAAATATCAACTTTCATTTATTATCAATTTCATTTAATTATTTTAGGGAGGGTAGATATGCGACTAGAATTATAAGTTTTACCGTTGTTGTCTAGGACCTGTTATTATGAGCACATACCTTCAAGTTTAGTCTTGGGCTCATCATCTCGCTTGCATCAGTCCTATACTGCCATAACTCTGTGGTGTGAAAGCCCCAGGCCGTCCGGCTCGTCCAGAGGACATAGAGCAACAAAATGGACGACCGGGAAGGATAACTCTGTGGTGTATGGCTCCTCCTCGTACTACTAATGCACTCGCCATTTGATCTACCTCCATGGGACACTCAACAACTACGCGTACTTTAAATCAAAATTCGTGATTATTTTCTTTTCATGTCTGATCTCCATTTCTGCTCCTCGTTGTCTACTGTATGCTACTGCATTCTCATTTTGCCTATAACTGAAACTCGTGTATTTCGTCCACAACTCTGGGGTGTGTGGCTCGGAACTATGATTTCTTTTCTCTTACTCTTAAGTCATGATAGTGTAAATACTCGTACTCTAACTGCAACTCGTAAGTCTTGTCTGCTAGGTCATATTCACTTCGCTCATTTCGTAAATCTGTTTCAGACTTGTGGTTCCTTCGGCGGGGGGGCTCCGCCCTTCTTCCCCTTGGCGCTCATTGGTTCTTCTCAACCCCATGGCATCATTTCGCATATAGCAAGGCCCTTCTCAACCCCTTTGGCCTTGCACACCTAAATTTATAGTCCTTTTGACCTAAAAGTTCAAGTCCTCATAAACTTCGGTGCCAGCCAGTCTGCACGCTTTGTTCGGCGTTCTGGCCACCATAAATACTCAAATAAAAGTGTCTCATGTGAGAACAATTTCTGGTCTCACAGTATTTATATTTATTCCTTATAGTTTCGAAGATATTTCGAGTGAAAGTATGAAAAATGAAACAAACCTCCTTCGGACAAACACTTTTTAACTTTTTCAAGAATATTCAACTCGAATTAAAATCCTATTATATACTCTAATATGGCTTTCAAAGAGCTACAAATGCTTACTTACTGTTGTTCACAGCTAGATTTTTATGAAACTTAAGCATTTCAATCTTGAAAAACGGAAACTTTTTTAATCTCCTTTAAACTGACAAGACGGTTGCTCGAAAACTATAAGAGTGTTTAATAATAACTTTGTTTAATAATAAATATAGATTTTAATACTAAATTTTATAGTACATATTTTTGCCGTTTACTATTTACATCTGTCTTTTATAAGTTACTATATAAGTCGAGTGAAAGTTAGAAAAATGAAAAGAACACTTAATCGCAGAACTCTTTTACGTATTTTCGAAGAAAGAGTTCAAAATATTAAACTATTGAAATTATTTTATATATTTATAATATAGACCAAATTCCGGCAAAACAAGAAATTATTTACATTTTTATTTATTAGATTCGAAGGTATAAACCTGCAAATTGTTTTATACCTTTCGTAATGCTTCGTCTTTGTTTCACAAGAGAAATCACAATTATTTGTGTTATTCATATTAAAAATATCACAGGATAACCTGCATAATTTATTGCTTTCATACATTACACATAATCAGCAAAATCACGTTAAAATTTTTATCTTAAACTTTCACTGCTGTATAGCATGTAACATCTTCGAAGTCTAAATTGTATTTAAAAACACCTCAATCTCTGTAATCTCTGTGAGGATACTGATGAGATAATAATTAAAGGACTTTAGTTCTCAACTCGGCAAAAGTATGCCGAAGCAAATTGTGTTGTCTAATTAAAACTTGCTTATGTACTTTTGACATCTTTATCGCTGCGTTTGTTTGCTAACATAATTAGTTTGTGAAATCATAAGCAACAAATAAATGCAGCCGAGAAGTGAGTACAGCAGCTTTGTAACAACTTTTTCTGTCAATTTTGCATTATCTTACTATTCGCTGTTTATTTCCCTTATCCGCAAGTTAGATACTTGTTAGATTAAAAGTTAGATAAATACATTATATTACATATACCAGAAAAACAATCTTAATTATACGTTGAGGTAATTACTCCCAAACGTCTGTAATGCGAAAATAAGCATCACGTATTTTTAATCTAACTTCTTTAACCGATGCGTCTACACTAAAATATATGCACAATAGCTTGCAGGATGAAGAAAATATGTTGCTCTTTGGGAAAAGGAAATGTCCATCTATGACTTAAATGTCTAAAAAAAGTGTGCTATTTTATGCCTTCAGAAGCCCCAATGTGACCTAAACTTGATCGCACTTATAATATCGACTACGGAATAGAACCTAACGGAGACGAAATTTTGATTTGTCCTTCAAGAAGCTATCCCTGTAGACCTAGAAAACGCGAAATTTGTACTGAATCTGTCATATAACCGCAGTGTCAACTTAAAATCCATCTAACCTCTTCCATGCTTTTGTCATTAAAAAAACTGGTTTTTTACAGCACATAACTTTAATAATAGACTCAAATTCATTTAGTATTCACTCTGTGGTACAATAATGACGTTTTATAGAACTAACGCACAATGTTTTGCTTTATCGGAAATACCACAAATAATATGTATGATTAGAACATGTGCAGATCATTTTTTTTTTCCATTTAATAAAATAGCGGATTTAGAAATGGCGCGAAATTTTCGAAAATAAATTGATAAAAGAAAACTGAAATATTTCTAGAACGAATTACCTTAAAGTAATGGGATTGGCCTTATCCATTTTGCCGTTAATATGTACGCATATAACAATCATTTTATTAATGCATTCAATTACATTCTTACCAGGCTTGTGTGACTTTGCATTTAAAACATTAAATGTTTATCTTGATGCCAGTTTTATAAGCAGAAATCCCTACAGATTAATTTTTATAATATAATTCGGGGTTAAAATTTTGCAGTAACATTTTTGCTGTTATCATGGCAACTATATTTTCTTAGAAATTTAGTTTGTATAGACTTTAGTGCCTAATTTTCAGACTGAAGCGCCCTTTTCAGCCTATTTTTGCTGATTTTTATTGCTTTTTATGTCCATTTTACCTTCCTATTTTGTTAATATTTAGTGGATGAACTTCCTAGCTCCAATTAAAGTTCGAAAGTAATTGGCTCTAGTTAGCTGTAGAAAATCATAAAAGACAAAGCATAATAAATGACAAAGATATTACATTTTAGTTTTTGGAGAATTTACCGTTTCCAAAAACAGTGACGTTATTATTAAATAAAAAAAAAAGTAAGTGCAAATTATAATTCCATCGCCCATCTATAACGAAAGGCCTGTTAGTTTATACCCCAGCACAAGCATGGAACGATATTATTGAACTTCCACATATGATCCCCCCTATAGAGAGCTTCCATCCCCAACATTCCTTAACGGCCTGCTAAAGTTACGGATTAAAACCCACAGTTCGAGCCGAGAAATAACAAAGGATAGACGGGAGAGACTGGAAATATATTTAAATTAGCGATAATTTTCCCAGTCATATGCCAGCGGATGACAAATTTCCTCGCCAGATGGCAATGAAAGCAAAAGTGCAAAGAAGATGAATTTGTGAGATGGTGCTGGAAAAGAAGAATGCATTTTAATAACTTTGGTTCCTTTTTTTCGCCATTATTTATTAATGTATTTAAAGTTTAGCGGCTAAGTATTGAGCTGCGGTCTTTTTCATGCATATAATTGAGTACTCCTAAAGAGTATTGCTGGCTGTTATATGTTTAGTCTAATGTCCGTGCATTAATTTTGGGATAAATGCGGGTAAGAGTATGAAATATTGAAATATTAAAGGTTCAGAAACCGTTTTCTTTTTGTGTTCATCTGAATAAAGTGAAGATAGCATAGGGATATGATGTAACTTGTAACATTTTTAGAAAAAACACAGAAAGCATTTTGGTCAGAGCAAGATGGTGTTTGATATCATCTGATACGTGTAGCCTTTGAGATAAAAAATTAAGAAGTACGAACGATTGTTAAGAAGATTAACTTTCAATGTGCCATATTATGAGATTTATGAGCAATATTGCGGAATTTTATTGATTTGACTTAATATTCATTAAATTCTAATGTTATTTTTAATTGCATTTTATGTGCTAGTATGAATGCATAATTTTATTTGATCGACAATGATTTAAATTAAAATTAATTTTTTTAGAAATTACTTTAATGTGGACATGGAATTAAAAATACATATTTTATAAATATATCAAATCAATATGGTGTGTGGGGAAAGTTATTTGCTGACCATATAAGATATTGTAGTATATATACGCTACGTGAGAGTGAAAATGAGACACCAAGAAGGAGTGGACAGAAGAATATGCAATAAGCTGTGATCTATGGACTTTTATAAATAATTTGCCAGAGATTTAATAGCTACCTACATTGAGACAAATGTCTCAATGTAGGTAGCTATTAAATCTCTGGCATGGCTGCTATATAATGCATAAAAATATGGATATTCTTAGTCATAAAAGGCACGTTCTAGAAACTACAATTATACTGCTACTGCAAACACCAATATAAATGCAAATTAATAAGTAAAATACAACTTGTGCTAAGGATAAGGAAAATTCGAACAGGTATATAAGCACAAATAACACAATAGTGCAACATACAGCTGTTTCGAGGATACGCTGAGTCCATTTCACCACTGAGAGAGAATCAACAAAAAATGGCCAACATTTACAAAACTTATCTTTTACTTGAGCAGAAGGCACTGAAAGTACACCAAAATCCCATATACTGCGATAAACAGCTGTATTAGACGCACTAACGGTACATAAATTAGCGTTAATTATCAGGATTATATCCAAACATACCACACAACATAGAGATCAAAGGAAATGTGGAATATGAAACTTTTCTGAGGATGTTGGAAAATATAGATGCATTAATGAGATTGGGATTACTGTTTACAAATTTATTTTACTGTTTTTCAAGTTTAACAGCTAAGAAAAATATTTTTCCAAGGGATTATTAATTGTTCGCTAATTGAATCAACAGGTCCTTGCATATGTGTTAATCTAATAGCAGAGCATAAATTTAAAGATAAACATGGGTAGATAGTGCGAATGGACAAGATTCCGGCAGTGTTTGCACATAGTTAAATGAGTACTTAACAAATTGGGACTGATCAGTGTTGACTTAGCCTTTATAAAGAAAATGAAGAAATGCTTGATGAGAAATAGTGAACGAAATTTTAAACAAAAGAACAATTTGAGACAAATAAGGCTTTACTAGTTGAAGCTTTGTAGAATGATTTCAATAAATGTAAATTATATGAAAAGTAAATTATACATTTCTTTTAACGTCCTAATGAGTATGTTATCTCGATAATATTTGGTCTCTGATTCCCAAATATATTTTTGGGCCGAAAATTATTAAGTCAAATCCCATGAACTATATCAATAGATTTAAGTGGAATTACCCATCTTCATTAAATTGTTTGAATTATATATATATATATATATATATATATATATATTACAAAAGAAAGATCTAGGAAATGTACAAGGAATATTATGAAACACAAGGAACAACAGAAACAAATAAAGGAGTACAAACGGGGTATCAGTAACACATATTCTTATATGTGGATGGACTCTGGATACCCTTTTCCATTAGGGAAATCCTATGATTCTTATATAGTTTCTCTTTTGATTTTATGGATTTGATATTCCCTTAGGATTCTGTTTTTCCTGTACGCACGGATTGGAGCTGCTTCGGGCGATTGGTTGTTTCTGGGAGTGTTTCCCGGGAATAAAAGCACGCTTTAACCAGGTATAGGGGTCACAATCCCCCTAGACATTACTGACACCCCGTTTGCACTCCTTTATTTGTTTCTGTTGTTCCTTGTGTTTCATAATATTCCTTGTACATTTCCTAGATCTTTCTTTTGTAATATTTTTGAGATGAGTGTTAAGAGCTGCAAATCGCGCCTATACTCATTTCACCTTTTATATTATACTTTGGATTGTGGTATTTTATAGGATATATATATATATATATATATATATATATATATTATTATTAACTCCAAATATAGAAAGCAAAACTCGTATCAGTAGATATGATTTCCGTCTGGTAAGCGGGTGATCGGTAGCTCGATTGCCTGCTGTGACACAATTTCTTTAAACTGGTGCAATAACTCAACCAAATGATACTTGAGGATCTTTGTAAAATTCTTATATCTATTATAATGGGTAGCACGTTAGGGCATTTATATCTAACATTATTTCACCATGTACCAAAAAACTGACAGTTAAATGGCGTGCATTATAGAAGATGCATTTTGTTCCGAAATCTGAAAGAGATGGATCTTGAGCTTCCTTCAAATGTAGTCGGAATTCTAGTTATCTAAGAAACTCCATTAAAAGACGCCATATAACCTGCCAGGTATTGGAAATTCTTAGCAAAAGCAAACGTTAAAACTAGTGTCAATACAGGATAGTTTGTTGATCAGTGCCATGACCATTACTCAACAAGAAATTAATTTGCTATTACTTCGTTACTAGAGAGCACCATACAAAGTTGTAATGTGTTTTCAGTTTCCAATCAATGTAGATCGGAACTCAATGGACCAAATTATAAAACTGTATAAATCATTTCCCATGATTGTGGTTAATTTATAAATTAGGTATCAATCCAAAACGTATTTGTTGACTTTTCAGAGTTCACTTCGATAATAAAGGCTTGCAACCCAGTAACTCAAGTAGCAGCAAGGTTATTTACAATAGTGCCCGAGCAAATCCACCCTGTATGTTAGTGCAAATATGCACTAACATACGGAGGTCTGAAAGTGATCTTAGTACGACTAGCACGGAATCAGTTGACTCTGGTACATTGAGCACATATTTCAAATCAAATCGGGAGGTCAACGATCACACAGGATGCTAACTAGGAGGACGAAAATAGCACCAGGAGAGTCAGCTGGGGTAAAAATATCAGTCAGCGGTTAGCCAGTTTATGAGTTGCAGGCCAATCTGACACTAGAGGGTGAAGAATGCAGAGTCGACTTCAACGGTAACAGCTAGCAATTCTGTCCCAGTAGCTCAAAGGTAAAGCACCAGTACTGGCCAGTACGAAGATCCCTGGTTCGATTACGGTTTGGACAGCAAGGTTCTTAACAGCTGATGAAAAAATTCCAGATAGGAAGGATATAATAAATGCGCCACATGTGCTCTATATTAAATATTCAATATAGACACTCCCGAAATTTCTGCTTAGGTTACAATTAAAACCCAACGTATATAGAATAATGCAATAGAAGGTGTGAAGTGCATTAAGTATAATCTTCTTGATCTTATGCCAACGGGTGGTACATCCATTTTTACCATGAGGCAATAAACGGAATCGTGGGGAAAATATAACAAAGTGTGATAAAAATGGGGAATAACAGCCATAAAAATTTTTATCCAGGCATATGTCCGTATTTCTTTTCACACATTCAAATATTCGACTGTGTTAAAATCCCGCGTCAGTAAACTAATATTTGGCGGTTTTGAAACAAATTTCGAAACAAGTTCGGAAACAAATAACTTACTGATACACAGGTGCAAACATTTAGGCAGATTCCCAAATACTTTGGTATCGTACGACATATAGGATTTAAGGATGTATCAATGATAATTGTTTGACAGAGGTTTGACGTTGTGCTCATGATCTGAGTTATCTGTTAGAACATAAACAAAATGCGAATTAAAAAACGATTTCATATGTTATAAATTTCAATTACATGAAATTGTTTGTTCTAATAGTACTGATGGTGGTATAGAGAAGACAAAGATACACAAATATGTTTCAGTTCAGTTGGCCTAAATAAAATAATATACTTATGTTTTAACAACATTTATATTTTAATTTGGAATACATTTTCAAAAAGAAGTCTGTAGATTAAAATAATCGATGGTGTATTTTGAAATACGTATATATACAGGGCGTCCAGTGCTATCGGTGCCCAATGACTATTTCCTCAACCGTTAGTCACAGAGATATACAGGGTAATTATAATTAAAGTTCCCGGTTTGAAAATGGTCTCAAATAAAAAGCACTGATCAGAATGATTTGGAATTTTGCGTAAACACTCGTGGAGCAATAGAATTTTGTTTGGTGAAGAAAAAACAGTAGTTCAAAAAGTCGCCGCTAGGAGAATAATTAGCGCTTTACTACACTAGAATACAATACAAAAATAATAAACGTTGATTTACTTATTGGCTAATGACGTAATAAATGTTCAATATGCTGTCCTTCGCATTCTGAAACAAGCTGAAAGAGCAAAATAGCGTGTTCAACAACAGATTTGAGTGTTTTTGTAGAGATGTTGTGGATGTGATGCGTGATGCTAGCTTTAAGTTCCGCTAAATTGGTAATATGTCCATTAAACACCACATTATTCTAATGCCCCCAAAACCAAAAATCACATGGATTGAGGCCAGGGAAACGTGCTGACCATCTTACAGGAAAATGGCAACCGATGATTCTGCCATCTCCAAAATGACTGTGAAATAGCCACTTCACTGGTTTTGCGATATGTGGTGGAGCTCCATCCTGCATGAAAATAATGTTATTGATACACGACGCTTTTGCAGAGTGGGTATAACGTGACTTTTCAAAAGATGTTCATATCGATGGCCATTGACAGAACAGGTGACGGGACCATGAGAGTCAACTTCATCAAGAAAGAAAAGCCCGATAATAAGCGCTGCTGTAAATCCGTACCACTCACGGACTTTGGGGAAATGAAGAGGCACCTGGCGTAGTTCCTGTGGATTTTCCCAGATTCTGAAACTTTCATGCATATGGTGATGAAATATCGACTTTTAGTTCAGTACTCGAAGAACAGCATATTGAACATTTTTTATGTCATTAGCCAATGAGTAAGTTAACGTTTATTACTTTTGTATTGCATTCAAGTGTAGTAAAGCGCCAATTTTTCTCCTAGCGGCGACTTTTTGAACTATTGTTTTTATCTTCAACAAACAAAATTCCATTGCTCCACGTGTGTTCACGCAAAATTTCAAATCATTTTGACCAGTTCTTTTTATTTGAGACCATTTTCAAACCGGGAACTTTAATTATAATCAAACTGTACTTCCAACTGCAAAAATGTTTTAAATTTTAAAATCGATTATCTTAGAAACAGTTTAAATAAACAAATGTATTTCTGAAAGAAACACTTTTAAGAAAGAAATACTACCATTCTTCAAAAGTCTTTGTGGGCAAACTGAATTTCACAGCCGCTTTTTGAATGTATTGTGAAATATCATCTTCCATGGCTCGTTTAATGGATACGCCACACTTAATACGGTATTTAGTACCTAATTCAAAATATTCTTTAATATTCGATTTTATAAGACCCATATCACATGTTACTATATGCCCGTGATGTAAAATTATATTTTGGATCTCACTATAATAAGCCCTAACACATAACAGAGTTATCGAATGTATGATAAGCGTAGCACCTTTAAATTCGATATTAAATATTTGACGCTATGGATAACTTGTTTACACCGAGAGATATTCAGAAATCTGATTATAAATCAGATGAAACGCCACAAGATGTTGCATTCTACCAATAACAATAGACACATTTGTGATCGCCGCTTTCTGAAAGAGGTAATCGAAGAGGGTTATACAAAATATTTTCTGTTAAGATTAGTATCCAATTATAGTGGTTTAAGTGTGACCGTAACTAAAACGAGATTTTTTGAGTAAATACAACATACGACTATTCATATATCGCTTAGCAGTGGTATTGTAATATCCAGAGTGCGGCACGGGTAGAGCGAAATTATGGATTTTAATTTTGGTGGCTCTATATGGCTATACACAGGTATTTCATAGCTATATTAGGTAGTCATGTTGTTATGATATGATTTTCAACACGTTTTAGACGAAACGTAAATTGCATTAACGGGCTCATAGGAGTTTTCTGGATAATAAGACCAGCATTTATTATTTACTTCATTCAGATGCAAGTATTCAGGTGTAAGTACAGGAAACATTATACGAGAAAGCAGTTTAACATCAATGAGTATCGGGATGGTCCATTGGAAAGAGTTATACGGAGAGTCTGAAATATTGTGTATTTTTGTGATTTAGTGTTTTACTGGCGATAAATATTCGCAAATGGTCTGGTTTCCAGGTTTTAAAAGTAACCACTTTGTCTTGGATTTCAAACATTAGTCTTGAATATATTGATTTTTGTGTATTAAATAACCACTAGTGAAATAATTTCAAACATTAGTATTTTACATTTGTTGTTCTAGTTGATTTTAGAGTATTAAATAACCACTAGTGAAGTAATTTCATACATTAGTATTTTAGATTAGTTGATGTGGATTTTATATTAGGTTTCATGGATTGTTTTAGGAGTATGGTTGAATTGTTTTATGGATTTACAAGTTTTAAATCGGTAGAAAATGTATATGTTTGTATGTAATTTGTTTCTGTCGTATTGAAAGCGTCATGAAGAAAATGGTGTAGGGAGTAACGGCTACCGGGAGCGTTTGCCATGGCGAAAAAAACATTACTAAGTGAAACTAAGTGGAGAGATGGGGGTCGCAACTCCCCCGGACCGTATCTTCCGTTACTTTACTAAATTTATTATGACTACATAGTTACTTGTCCTATTTGGGTATTTATATGATTGCACGCATGTAAATAGCAGCATGGCGCTTTTCAAGTAGTATATTAACCAATTTTTTACTTTTAACTTTTTAAATTATTCACTAAATTTAATATATTTTTCATATTTTATAAAGTATATTTATATTTATATATATATATATATATATATATATATATATATATATATATATATATATATATATATATATATATATATATATATATATATATATATATAAAATTGTAAATCCAATGTTAGAATGTAAGTAGTAACTCATAATACACTATCCCAAAATTTTCTTCAAAATACAATGAAATCAAAGAAATTCAACCATAAAGAGGAAATTATAAAGCGTAATGCATGTCATAAAGACAAAGACAATCAACAAATTTCAAAGGTGAGGAATGAAAATAGGAAAACAAAAAAATCAAGCAAAAAAGCTTGCATGTGGATGAGCTTTAGGCTTAAGTTAAGTTCATTTCGAAAAAATTCTTGTCTAGTCCATATATCCCTTCGAAATGAACACAAAAATGCTTGTTTCTGAAACACAAGATCGATATTATCTATAAACTTCTGTTATATGGATGACAAGCATATAGATTGGAAAAATAAAGGAAACATAAATACCTTAAAATACAGTTCATTAGTACAACCATGACGAGCAAAATATGACTAGACCGATGTTGCCATATGCAAAAATGAAAAGATGTGATTTGCTGTTGCCAAAGAGAGTAATAAAAACCGTACTGCGTAAAAGCAATAAAATGCGATATTCTACAGTTAAAGCTGCAAGATAAAAAGATGAAAATATAATAAATTCAAGAGAATGTAGAAGTACGGCCAAAATAAGATACTAAGGAGAGATAGTGAGAATTTTAGGCTAATCGAAACTTATTAACTATACTATTTACTAAGTATGCTGGATATTTATAAAATTTACTGGTAATTTTGAGGTTATTAATGTGCAAAGCATGACATTTTTTATCTGATAATCTATAAATTCTAAAAAGTTGATTAAGTATAATATTTCTAAACAATTGAATCGAGTTGCAGGTAATAATTAAAAGGTAATAATTTATTAATATTAAATTTAAAAAAATATTTTTTATCATATAAATTAGTAACTATCCCATTATAGTAGGTTCAATGCCAATATATATATATATATATATATATATATATATATATATATATATATATATATATATATATATATATATATATATATATATATATATAGATATATATATATAGATATATAGATATATATATATATATAGATATATATATATAGATATATAGATATATATATATATATATATATATATATATATATATTTTTTTTTTTTTCAAAATGAAAAGATGTATGGATGGAAGCAATGTACCAAAAGATGGCCGGGGGGGGGTTGTGACCCCCCTCACCCCGGTTAAGCATACTTTGCGTCGCGACAACACTCCCGGAGAGCCGGTACATTGCAAAAAAAGAATACGAATGTATCAAGTTTTATTTTTCGTATTCTTTTTTTGCAATGTACCGGCTCTCCGGGAGTGTTGTCGTGACGCAAAGTACGCTTAACCGGGGTGAGGGGGCGACAACCCCCCCCCGGCCATCTTTTGGTACATTGCTTCCTTCCATACCTCTTTTCATTTTGAAAATATTTTTAATCCTCTTTTTAGTGCAGCTTTGCGCCTTTTAAGTGTGATTTCTGATAAATTTATAATATTTTATTTCACCGTATTTTCATATTATATATATATATATATATATATATATATATATATATATATATATATATATATATACATATATATATATATATATATAAATATATATATATATATATATATATATATATATATATATATATATATATATATATATATATATATATATATTCATTAATTAATTTGATCATTCATTGGCAAAAACATATTCAACCTATTCAACATTTTAAAAAAACAATATCTAACCGCTATTCTCGATTTTGATTTGTAAATTTGCACAGTGTATTTTTAATTCTTGAAGTTCATACAGATTTAATAAATCCATAATAAATATTTTAAATATTTTAATCCCTAACATGTGATCTGTTGAAACACGTTACAGTATAAGCAGCGGATAAAATGTTAGCTATCCAAGATTCCGTCGTGACAAACTTTCAACTTGGGGAAAATCCTTAATGCCCTGTTAAAGTTCCCGATTAAAACTCACAACGCGGACGGAAACCGATCAAATCATTAGAGGCGGAAGTGTGCAAATATTTAAATAAACGGAAGTTTCCCAGGTCATATGCCAACTCATGACAAAATTCCCCGCCATATGGCAATGAAAGGAACTGCGTAAATTAAATGATTTTTTCAGAGGGCGACAGAAAATAAGAGCTCAGAAAATAACTTGGCGCCATTTCCCCCCCTTTGCTTATAATTTTTCTTATTTTACTCAGTATAGAATCGTGATCTTTTTGCTAAGTATAATTAAGTGTTCATTAAGCGACCCTTGCAAGTATGTTAATCTAATAGTCGAGCATTAATTATATGATGCGTATAGGTCGGCAGAGTAAAAATGTTAGGTTCCGAAATTGTTTGACTTATGTTCTTACTTATGAGTACTTACAATGAAGATCGCATATGTTTGCGTAATCTTATTATTGGAAATAGAGGGCTGTTAGAAGAGGGATATAAAGCATGAAAGGAAAATGAATATATTTTGAAGAAAGCAAAAAACACTATTTCGCCATTAAGTTATATGTATACGTTTTCTACCTGGACTATAAAATCTTTCTAGTTGAATCAAAAGTATAAAATATATTTTAACATTGCAAAGTTTATCATTTTTATCACAATATATAATCTATATATATAAAGAAGAAAAGTGTGTATGTATGATCCACAATAACTGGAGAACGGCTGAACCGAATTTCATGACATTTGTCTTAGTAGTCTTGAAATCACCCCACAAAAAACATAGGCCATGTTTCGAGTTTCTACGACCAGTGGTTCTCGAGATATTAGTGAAAAACGACACTTTTTCCTAGGAGTTCTACACTCTAACTCCATGATTCACAACGAAAAATGTTGGGCATTGTTGGTTTAAAACGTGAAAGTCAATTAAATCTCTGAGTTTTGTGGGAGTTTATTGAACGTATTAGACAATTTTGAAAATCGCAGGTTTGAGATATGAATTTAAATGGAAACGTTCACCATGGTTTATTTCTCACAGGCTTACTCAACAACGAAAAGTATTAAGAAATCACAAGAAAGATCAATCATGCATAAAGCATTGATTATAAAACACTTTCCAACTTTAATTTTATTTAAACATCTCAAAATACGATACATTCAGCGGTAATATATCACAATCGGCCCTATATGTTCCGGTGTAATTTTTGTCATATTTTTTCATGGTAAATACCGAGCAACGACGGGTAATCGCTGCTAGTTATTTATATTTTCTGTACTCGGTGTTCCAAAAATAATCACCATAGAAAATAAACACATGTTTTGTGACAAGTAAGTTTGCCAGTTACGTTTCAACCAAAAAAAGTTAAAGCTTCTGTTTCTCAGGATATATCATAGATAGAGTTAGTGACCGATATGGATTTAACATCGAAATTTGAAGATGGTAAAGGGGGTTCACAAAGGATTTCCTCTTCTGAACATTTTTAACTTTCTGGTACAAAAATTTCCATTTTCTTTGAAACATCTAGTTTTCAAGATTGACTTATATAGAGAGCTTGGATGATAACTAATTTGCATATAGCATCACATTCAGAAGGAGGTTGAGTAGTTCACTAAGAATTTCCACTTCCAGATCCTCTGGAGGGAGTACTCACATCCGGTTCTGGAAATTTCAGTTTCGATTAAAAAAGTTAGGTTTTTTTTTAAACATGCATTTTTCAGGATCGGCTATAGGAATAGCTTATTTGACAACTGATATGGACATAGCATTAAAATCTGGAGAAATAGGGGAGTTTACTAAGAAAATCCACTTCAGGGTTTTTTTCTTCTTCCAGTTTAAAAATATTCCTAAAAGATTTATTTCTCAAAACAGGTTATAGATAAGGCTTAGGTTATGACTAATATGGATTCAGCATGGATTGGTTTACAGAATGAGAGAGGGAATTACCAAGGATTCATACTTCCGGTTAAAAAGTGTTCATTTTCTTTGAAACACTTATTTCTCAAAATTAGCTATACATAGAGCTCATAAGATAACTTATGTGGATGTAGCATCAAGTTTCTGGGGAGGCAGGAGATGTCACTAACAATTTCAACTTTCTGTTCATTCAACTTCCGATTTATTTATTTTTTCCTTGAAACGTCTATATATTTTCTACTAGGCTATATATAAAGCTTAGGTAACGACTGGTATGGATTACGCCTTAAAATCTAGGAGGAAAAGGAGTCTCACTAAGGATTTACACTTCCGGGTGTTAGATCTGCCAGTTCCGATAAAAACTATTACGTGTTCCCTGCACCATCTATTTCTCGGGTTTGATCATAAAGTTTAACTAATGACCACTATAGTTCTATCATTGATTTTAGGAGTGGGCAGGATATTCATAAAGAACTTCCTCTTCCGTGTTTGGAGATACCGCTTACGGTTTTTCAGAAACGTTGCTTGCCTTCACGAAATAAATGTACAAAAATGTACAAAATTTTTTAATAGTTTTGTCAAAAACTGCACACACTATTTGACACAACCTGAAGGCTTCTTCTTAAATTTCCTATCCATATTTATTTATTAAAATGTCATTCATTAAATATATGTTAAAATTAATTCTCTTCTATAACACTTTTTGGAAATGAACTTTATTATTTAATTTTATTCATTTATGTGAGAAATTCTGCAAAATCCTTATGAGGTAATACTAAAAACATTATTTTCTTAAAAGCATTCGAATTTTCGACACAGTCACAATATTTTCCCTATACGTTATATATGGAAAGTAATAGGTTTTTCGTGTTCTAGACTGCTCAAAACTTGTAGATCAGTTGAAAACTCGAGTTCTGATTTTCGATGCGACACCGATATTTTCCGTATACATTATAATGCCGAAAATTGGTACTCGATGTTTTGAGGGATGACTTGATTTTTTGACGGTACACGTTTCGTGCACTCTGAAACACGGGAAAATGTGATACTACAAAGAGGAAGAAAGTGAAAGAGTAAAAAAAATCTGATGTGGGCAGCACATGACTTTCTGTGCAGACTTATATCCACGTTCTCTTTATTTTAATTAAATTTAATTCACTTTTGATTCAATATTCGTTCTCATTTGGTAACTGAACTCATTTTAAAAGATGGAGTAGAGAAAATGCGAAAAACTAAAATATCTCGAGAAATATCCTAGTGTAATGGGGTTGGTCTTATTCATTTTTTGTTTAAAATTACGTATAACACAATCCTTTAATGGATATATTTGAGTATACGTAGTTTTTTATTTTAGATTTTGACGATTTTTGCGGGCCATTTTGCAAAAAAAGCAGGCTTTCCGAATCGTACCAAAATCTAATCAGCAGCACTAGGGTATTCCACAAGCGACTTATCAAATTTTGTGAAATTCGGTTCATAAGTTTTTTCAGCTGGAGTCGATACAGACAATTCTTCCGGGCCATTTCGCAAAAAAGGGCGGGTTCTTTTATCTCGAATCGTACTCAAAACTAATCAGCACCAGGGTCCCACCCAAGTGACTTACCTACCAAATTTTATGAAAGTCGGTCCATTAGTTTTTTAGTTAGAGTGGATAAAAAATCTGCACAGACAGACACACAGACACACACGCAGACGTCACGCTAAAAATAGTTTTTTCGTATTCTAGAGGTCTCGAAACGCGTAGATCCGTCGAAAACTCGAGTTACGATTTTCGGCTTGATTCCAATTCTTTCCCTATACATTACCATGTATTGCAAGGAAAGTAAAAATAAACTGATAAGGGAAAGCGAAAATGTGCACTTTACTTATTTAAAGTGTTAGTTTCCATGTCGTTGACAGGCTTAAAAATAAGTTAATTTATAAATAAAGTAATACATTTATGACGCAAATAGTTCATAAATAAGCGAAATAAAAATTATTACATTTTAAAATACTTACATTATAAGCACGAGAGATATTCTTGAAGTAAAAGGCATTTCGGAAATAGTAATATCCTGGCTGCAAAGATTTATCTATTAAATTGCGCGTTACTATAAGCAGGGGAAGGTGTTACAGAAATTATATGATTCGTACATTATACATTTTAAACCCTGAATTTTCTCAGCGCATTACTAGAGTTACTGATTAAAATACACAACGTTGTATAGATTAACAAGAAAGATCAATCGTGCTTAAAGCATTGATTATGAAACACTTTCCAACTTCAATGCAATTTTATTTTAAAAAGTCGAAAATTCAATACATTCCTCGGTAAAATTTTAAAACTTATCACAATACTACATTGATTTATTATATTTGAAAACTTAAACCTTCATTGAAAAAAATGAACTTCATTCAAATGACGGCATTGAAATATAAATTGCCTGGTTTAAATATCTCTAAAATGCAATGCATTCCACGGTAATGTTTTTAAAACTATCATAATACTACGATAATTTATTATATTTGAAAACTTCTTCGAAAACAACTGAAATAAATTCAAATGACGTCATAGACAGAATAACACGCCTGGATCTCTCTATAAAAGCAGGATTTCATTCATAAATTTCTCCCATTCATTTCATTCATCACAATACTATAATAATTTATTTTATTTAAAAATTGAAACCACGGAGCTACAATTCATAAACTCTATGCTTAAAACTTCATCGAAAAAAAATCGTCCTTCTGTTTATAAATATTTCATTCATATCAGCCATGCAGACTCCATGGACTGAATTATTTTGTGTTAAAGAAATACAGTAATTCTAATACAACTCATTCTAAATATTTTGCTGTTTACATTTTACATAGGTGAAAAATAGGCTTAGTTGTAGAAATAATCAAATTTGAATGAGAATTTAAACTCAAATATATTGTCATTGTGTTGCTTTAGTATGTAGATGCACAGAATTTAAGCAAAAATAAAGTATTAGGACGGATACAACACTCAATATGAATTAAAAAGAACTTTAAAAAATCACGATTTTGGAACAAGATGGATGCCATATATCATTTTGAAGTGGGCCATGTGATCGTTTCATATCATGGTCACGTGATCGTTTCATATAAGAAGTGTAATTATTTTTTTAATTTTTATTTAAAAACTACTGAATATATTTCGCTGATTTTTTTTTTATATATTTTATGGAACAATTTGACTATTACCTAAAATTTTCGAAGCAATTTGTGAATTTTAAATCCGCTTAAAAATGTTTGAATAATTAGGTCCCATAGGGCTCAATGTATTTCATTTCTTCAACCCGGGTTCAATCCAAAACTAATTGGGTGATATTATTCATTTATATTCCCATAGATCCTACAGACCGTCTGAACAACATACTAAAATTTCATTTTGATTAAGTCATTTTTACGGCAGTTATCGTGCTAACGGACAGACAGACAGACAGAATGAACAAAGTCATAAACACTTTTCAACTTTGTTGTAAAGTGTTAAAAAGTAACAAATGATTAGAGTGAAAAATGTGTAAATGTATTAATACAGATTTCCCACATAAGTTTTTGAGTATCTAAATAACTTTGTATGGAGAAGTCCACGAGTGCGCACGTTAGGTTTATTTAGACTAAAACGACCATCCCAGTTCGAATAACAGTGATTGTAGCACCTCTTGCTGTTAGATAACGAACGAATAATAGTTAGACGACGACAGAAGACAAATTCAAAGATTGATGAATTAGTAGGAATCAGTAGTTGGAACGAATAAACCAGTATATAAAAGTCAATTATTATATCTCAAAACGTTGTAACATCAAATCTCTAATACGGTGAAACTTGCAATGTTTGTCAAAGTACGCAGTCTTTTTTTAAAAATATAAACGTGCATTGTCTCAGACGTAGCCATTTTAAACAGGATCTACACTACATTTCTGTTTATATGAGTGCTATTTGTTTTAGCATTCCTAAATATGACGACAATAAAACAATAATCATAGTCCGTTAAATAAATGATTTCTATAATAGTTTTATTGTATCTTCTTAATCATTAGACAATGATAAACTACTTTGTAATTGGCCTTTTTCAACTGCCTCGCTTTGTCATCGAGTATAATGTCCTACATTATTTCAAATTCTTCGCTGAGGGCGCTGTGACAATCAATTTTATTCGGTTCTGCATGACAAGTTAACTATAGTTTAGACTAATAATTTAAACTTTGCTTAGCCTTAACGTGTACACTCATGTACCCACTTCCCTTTTAAAGTTTTTTGTGTGCTTAAGTACTTTCCTAAGAATCCTGCCATAAGCAACAATTTTCTCGGTCTTACTTTAAGTTTTGATAAATTTTTTCGTCATATTCAACAAAAAGGAAACGTAAAAATAAAGAATACATCACAGTGCGGTATAAAAGAAGAATATGGGTTTTGATAAATTTGGCTCAATTTTATCACTTTTATTAATATTTTTCAAGCTCTGTATAGATCCATGGTCTTTTCCCTAAGCATAATTAAGTGTCCGTTAATTAAATTAATTGCATCTTGCATGCGTGTTAATCTAATAGTCGGATATTAGTAAAATAATAAATATGGAGAGTGTATATAAGAGTGTAAGGATTGAAAATTCTCCGCCAATGTTTAATTGAGTGCTGAGATAAAAGAGTTTGAGCAATAATAGTTAATTTGATTATCTGAGATAAATGAAAGTTTGAGGGAAAATTAAGAAAAAAAGTTTGAGACTATATTTGTAGTATCTTTTTTAGAATTTTACAGATTACATTAATATTTAAGCCTGTCAAAACAGTGAAACTAACAACCTTAAAAGTATAAGTTACAGTTTTTAATGCATTTTTTTTTGTCTAGCAACGTGTGACATTTAGCGTCGATATTAGTGAACTGAATCCAAATAGGACCAATTATGTTCTGTCTCGTATTCGATCCCATACGCAAATATTCAGTATTCTAGTTCAAAGATAGCATTAAAGACTCCCCCTATTTTCCTGTTATTTGGGAAAAACGGAAAATCCGACTATCCGTTGGGTTCTGGATCGCAGAATATAATATAAGTGTGGAAATATTTAGTCTTCTAGGTCAACGAGAACTGCGAGGGACTGAAAAAGTCTTTTCGAAAAACCCCATTATCCACTCCTTATCAAAAATTAAGATCCATTTGGTTCTGTCCTGTGGTTTATATTTCTTTTTCTTCGATCCAGATTGTCCGATCTACCCGAAGGTGTATGAAGGTGCCGTTTGGACGGCCGAGGAGTGATACCTAATTTAGATCCAGTAGAGGCGGGATCGTAATTTTTTTCCTTTGCCACTTACCCTCGGAAGGACTTACGGCCCATATATTTAACGCGCCCATACTCCGCATGAACATGGGGTCTGTTTGGACAGAACCAGGAATTGAACACTGGTTGTCCAAGTGTAGTCGTCGCGCGCTAACCACTGGACAGTCTCTCCCCTCTCTGGTTGATACTTAGTCTTCTTCGATCCAGACTGTCTGATCTACCAGAAGGTATAAGATATCTATGTTTGATACTGTTTACACAAATATTTAGCATTCCTTATGAACAGGGATTTCTCGTGGTAGGGCTGGAATAGATTTTCGGAAATATCCTTTTACCACCACTAAGACTAAGTAGTCGAAAATTCAGTTCTGTTAGGATATGACCCATGGTCAATATTATGCGTGTGTGTGGGGGGGAGGGGGGTCATTTCGAATTTCTTCTGGAAGGTCTGGAAAGGCAAAAACACGTTACATAAGTATCTGAGCTCTTAGAGGGAAATTGACGAATGATGCCGGTTTTATCTGATTATCGTAAGTAGATGACAGAGCGTGGGAGAAATATTAAGAGAAGATTGCGCTTATATATTTAGAATATGTTTATTTAAAATTTTATAGAATAAACTAGTATTTAGGCCTACCAAATTTAAGGCAACTTTATTTTAATTTTGAGGCACTGGATTTCCCGACCATCCGTTTATTTTTTGTGGCCGTATTAAGAACCATTTTGCGCAATATAAATTTGCCCCTGCATACCAAAGGGTTCAGAATACACTACTCCCTTAGCTATATACTACGTCAACACACTACACCCACACAACTATGTCCACACACTACGAACAAACACTACGGACACACTTAGCCCACAACTACATACCCCCTGGTGAGATTAGAAGCCACGCTTTGGTAGCCAAGAGAGAACGAGAAAACTCTTGCCTTAGGTCTCTCAGCCACAGGGCTGGCATACAAAAAACTAATACTCTTCAAGAATTTGGTGCAAAATTATTATAATGCGCTTTATTTTACTTAACAATTTATAGCACAAAATTAGTCAACTTAATCGAACATTTTCCCAGTTCAGTTCTGACATAGAAAATATAGTGGAAATAGCAAAATTAAACATTTTCTCGATGAAATAAGGGCTAAAATGGAATCCTTTTTGGTGTAATTGCATTGTAATAATAATTCGCTTGTTGCTGCATGTGAGAATATACATGTATTACTGCATACAGACTGTTGTATAAAAGTTTAACCCTTTTGCCTCACATGACGGTTTTCAGTCGGTGTGGGAATGCTTTTCTGAAACCCTATTACGCCCGCCCCGGAAAGAATAGAAATTCCGAACCCTTTAGGTTAGCTTTCATAGACGATACTATTACTGTACAAATATTTTGCGTTATAGGTCAACGGAAGTTTTCTTGTGGGCCTTGAGTGGCTTTTCAAAAAACTTTTTTCTATCCTTGAAGGAGGAAATCAAAAATCTGGCTCCATTAGCTTTTAGCTAGTGGCTATATGCATGCAAATATTAAATATCTTTGATATAGAGAAGCAAAACCACTTCAAAAAATTATAATATAGCTTGTAGGGATGGGACAGTCCATTGGTTATAGTGCAAGGATTGCATTTGGGCTACCCGAGTTCGATTCCCGGCTCTGACTAAACTGATCCCTTTTCACTCGGGATATGGACACGTTAAATATTCAGAAAGCAAATTCACAAATAGCTTCGAAAGTTCTAGGAAATACTCAAATTATCCTATAAAATAAGTAAAAAACATTTCAGCAAAATATGTTCGGTAGATTTTTCAATAAAAATTAAAATACTAATTACACCCATATAATATAAAGAAATCACGTGACCACTTTAAAATAAAACATGGCATACATATTTTCTGCAGTGTAAAAATCGTGATTATTAAAGTTCTTTTAAATTTATATTTAGTATTGCATCCGTCCTTAAACCGCTTTATTTTTGCGTAATTTTTGTGCATCCATATTCCACGCCAACACAATTATAATATTTTTGAGTTTACATGATCATCAAATTTTGATTATTTCTGCAACAAAGCCTAATTAAAATAGATGCAAAATGTAAACAAGTGATTGCAAAGATGAGCTGTATAAGAATTACTGAATTTTTTAAAAGCACAATTATTTAACTCTTGATTCTGGAATAAAAGGGTATGAATGAAATATTCACTGCTTTTATATAGAAAACCAGACGATTTAAATTTCGATGACGTCATGTGAATAAAATTGAAGTTTTTTTTTATGAAGTCTAATATAATAAATGATTGCAGTTCTGTGATAATTAAAAAATATCCCCGCTGAATGTACTGTGTTTTCCATTTCAGTTGGAAAGTGTTTCATAATCAAAAAGAACGATCAATCATGCTTAAAGCATTGATTATGAAACACTTTTTAACTTCAATGCAATTTTATTTAAACAAGTCGAAAATGCAATACATTCCTCGGTAATATTTTGAAACTTATCACAATACTGCATTAATTTATTATATTTGAAAACTTAAACCTTCATCGAAAAAAATGAACTTCATTCGAATGACGGCATTGAAATATAAATTGCTGGTTTAAACATCTCTAAAATGTTATACATTCC
This sequence comes from Amaurobius ferox, assembly GCA_951213105.1. Taxonomy (NCBI): domain Eukaryota; kingdom Metazoa; phylum Arthropoda; class Arachnida; order Araneae; family Amaurobiidae; genus Amaurobius; species Amaurobius ferox. Next base: position 77,786,242 of record OX578146.1, on the reverse strand, counting down.
TCGGTAATAGTTTTAGAATTATCATAATACTACGATAATTCATTATATTTGAAAACTTCATCGAAAACAACTGAAATTAATTCAAATGACGTCATAGAAAAAATAACACGCCTGGCTCTCTCTAAAAAACAGGATTTCATTCATAACTTTCTCCCATTCATTTCATTCATCACAATACTATAATAATTTATTTTATTTAAACATTTTGTTTAAGACCATGGAGCTACAAAAAATGAAACTCTATGCTTGAAACTTCATCGAAAAAAATCGTCCTCCTCCTTATGAAATCAATTAATATTTCATTCATATCAGCCACGCAGACTCCATGGACTAAACTATTTTGTGTTAAAAAAATACAGGAATTCTAATACAACTCATTCTATATATTTTGCTGTTTACATACTACATAGGTGAAAAATAGGCTTAGTTGTAGAAATAATCAAATTTAGATGAGCATTTAAACTCAAATATATTGTCATTGCGTTGTTTCAGTATGTAGATGCACAGAATTTAAGCAAAAATAAAGTAGTTATAGGACGGATACAACACTCAATATGAATTAAAAAGAACTTAAAAAAATCACGATTTTGAAACAAGATGGATGCCATATATCATTTTGAAGTGGGTCATGTGATCGTTTCATATTATGGTCACGTGAACTTTTCTTATAAGAGGTGTAATTAATATTTTAATTTTTATTTGAAAAACTACTGAATATATTTCGCTGAATTTTTTTTATATATTTTATGGAACAATTTAAATATTACCTAAAATTTACGAAGCAATTTGTGAATTTTACATCCGCTTAAAAAATGTTTGAAAAATTAGGTCCCATAGGGCTCAATGTATTTCATTTTTTCGACCCGGGTTCAATCCAAAACTAATTGAGTGATATTATTCAATTAAATTCCCATAGGTTCTACAGACCGTCTGAACAACATACTAAAATTTCATTTTGATTAAGTCTTTTTTACGGCAGTTTTCGTGCTAACGGACAGACAGACAGACAGACAGAATGAATGAATAATTGGGTGATATTATTCATTTATATTCCCATAGATTCTACAGACCGTCTGAACAACATACTAAAATTTCATTTTGATTAAGTCATTTTTACGGCAGTTATCGTGCTAACGGACAGACAGACAGACAGACAGACAAACAGAATGAACAAAGTCATAACCACTTTTCAACTTTGTTGTAAAGTGTTAAAAAGCGGTTTTAGGACGGACCCAACACTAAATTTGAATTAAAAAGAACTTTAAAAATCACAATTTTGCCACAAGATGGATGCCATATTTTATTTTGAAGCGGGTCACGTGATGTTTTAATATCATGGTCACGTGATCGCTTCATATAAAAGGTATAATTATTATTACTACCTAACATATTTTACTGACATTTTTGTATATATTGTCTGGTATAATTTGAATATTTCATAAAACTTTCGAAGCAATTTGTGAATTTTAAATCCGCTTAAAAATGTTTGAACAATTAGGTCCCATAGGGTTCAATGTATTTCATTTTTTCAACCCGGGTTCAATCCAAAACTAATTGGGTGATACTCTTCATTTACATTCCCATAGGTCCCACAGACAGTCTGAACAACATACTAACATTTCATTTTGATTAAGTCATTTTTACGGCAGTTATCGTGCTAACGGACAGACAGACAGACAGACAGAATGAACAAAGTCATAAACACTTTTCAACTTTGTTGTAAAGTGTTAAAAACACGATTTTGACACATGATTTTTATTATGAAGCGGGTCACGTGATCTCTTCATATAATGGTTCCGTGATCTCTTTGTTATAAAGAGTTTAATTATTATTTTAATTTTTATTTTAAAAAAAACTCAACATACTTTGCTGAAATTTTTTTTATATATTTTATGGGATAATTTATATATTTTCTAATACTTCGAAGCAATTTGTGAATTTTAATTTCGCTTAAAAAATGTTTGAAAAATTCGGTCCCATAGGGTTTAATGTATTTCATTTTTTCATTCCGGATTCAATCCAAAACTAATTGTGTGTTATTTTTTATTTATATTCCCATAGATCCCACAGACAGTCTGAATAATATGCTAAAATTTCATTTTGATAAAGTCATTTTTACGGCAGTTATCGTGTTAACGGACAGGCAGACAGACAGACAGACAGACAGAATGAACAAAGTTATAAACACTTTTTAACTATCTTGTAAATTGTTAACAAAGTCATAAACACATTTCAACTATGTTGTAAAGTGTTAATAAAACGCATAATTAAATCTCTCATAGACATTGCATTATTCAGTCGATATATTTTCTGCAAATTTATTTGAAAAAAAATTATATCATGTGGCTAAGCAACGTAATTAAATCTCATAAGATTATACAGCAGACGATTTTTGTTAAATCCTTTCCGATTTAAATAATTTGGAAATGCATATAAAAATAAATTTCATCGGAATTATATTTTTGACTGGATAACATCCATTACGGCTTTCAAGTTAAGAGTTTACTTGGGGATAATTGACACCTTCCATTCCTCAAGTCATCTGTTTTATTTTGGAAAATAATTTTGAAACTCATATATTGTGTTTTTCCAATTGTGTCACAGAATAAATGTGGTTCGTATGCATCTTTTATTATTTTAACGCTTTTATTTTGGAATAAGTTGATCCAATTTCACAACGATTCCATTTTGGCATTTATTATTCCAATTTTATATTTTTTTTGTAAATTTGTTTACAAACGGGATCTTTGTGTTTTATTCTTTATATCTATATGTGAAGATAAATGTATATAGCAAGATAAGATATATTTATACTATTTTTTATTAGAATATTTTGAATAACAATGTCATTTATAATACCTTAGGAATTTGCACATATTTCTGAAATTTGAGTTTCTTTATTTATTTCGTACAAAGAACGGATATATTGCAAGTTGATAATAAAAATAATCTTATAGTATATTGTGAGGATTCCACTATTTATTATTAGTCCATTCTAATTCTATATTTCCTAATTGTACTTTCTGCGCTAAACTTCTGAACTTTCATTAAAAAAATCTGATGTGGGCAACACATGACATTCCTCATATAATGCAATAGATTTACTACTTTTACAGTAAAAAAAAATTGATTATTCTTATAGTAGATATTTATATTCTTTCCAAGATATTGCATTTTCGTCAATGAGTCGTCATTTTCATTTATTTGGAGTCATTTTTATCCATTTGGCGAGTTTTCGATAATTTAGCAACATTTAAAAAAATCGCCAAGTAGGCGACTTCCACCAAATTCGTGGCCAAAATTTCGCCAAGCCTTATGGACGGACAAATAAGTTATTCTTACAGCAGATAAATGACTACTGGCGATCAAATACAAAAGTATTACTCAAAGTATATTTTTTCATGAATGGAACGAGCTAGATCCACTAGAATGATATCACCAAATTTATCACATGATATTACATATGAAAAGTGACCATGTTTCTCAAAAGAAAATACTTTATTTATAGGAAATATTTTATTTCTATTTTATATGATTTTTTGTTAATTTGTTTTAAAAATGTGCAATACCTAGAAACGGTTCATGCTAGAGTTCTAAAATTTATGTCAATCTTTTTTAATAAAAAATTACACAAGAAATGTCTATCTGTGTAACTTTATTAGAGGTTTTGATTTTTTGATGACTTTTGAAAATTTCACTCGAAAATTTAGGTAGGTTCTGAACATACGATTGCATATAAAAACAATAAGCTTCCAGTATTCACGGATTGCAATTTTTATACCAAATTTCGTTCGAATCGGTCCATTCGTTCGTCAGTTATCGTCTCCACAGTCTCACTGACACACACACACACACACACAGACATCACCTCAAAAAAGTTTGATTCGTGATCAGGGATACTTGAAACGCGCTCTCCGGCCGGAAACTCGAATTCAAATTTTCGACCCCGTCACATTACTTTCCTTATACATTATTATATATAAGGAAATTAAAAATCGCACTCTCACGACTGGTAATATCTATTTAATAGCAATCAGTTTCTCTGTATCTATCAGTCTGATGTCTGTGGATGTGTATATTCTGGACAAAATGGGTATCCATCGTAATATCGTAAATTTATAGTATTTCATATTTTTCATCTTCAATTTAGATTCAAATTATATTTAGTAATTCAAATTACTTGATTATGTTGCTAGAAGTAAGCGGCCGTATTCCTGTGTAGATTGGTATGTCCCGGGTAGATATTGTATTTCTGCCATTGTTTTTAACACTTCCAACATAGTTTAAAAGTGTTTATGACTTTGTTCATTTTGCATGTCTGTCTGTCTGTCGGTTTGCAAGATAACTGTCGTAAAAATAACTTTCTCAAAATAAAATTTTAGTATGTTGTTGAGACGGTCTGTGGGATGGGAATGTTAATGAATAATATCACCTAATCAGCTATGTATTAAACCCGTGCTAATAAAATGAAATGCATTGAACCCTATAGGACCTTATTTTTCAGACATTTTTTAAGAGAAGTTAAAATTTGCAAATTGCTTCACAACTTTAAGAAATATTTTAATTATCCCATACAATATATATAAAAAAATTCAGCAAAATATGTTTGATATTTTTTAAAATAAAAATTAAAACAATAATTACACCCATATAATATAAGCAGATCGCGTGACAAACTTCAAAATAAAATATCTCATCCATCTTTTCTACTAGAGAAAAAAACGTGATTTTTAAAGTTCTTTTAAATTTAGATTTAGTGTTGCATTCGTATTAAAATCACTTTATATTTTTTGAGTTTAAATTATCATTAAACTTTGATTATTTCTACAACGAAGCCTAATTTTTACGGATTCAGAATGTAAACAAATCAAGTTGTAAGGTGAGATTTATAATCATTTCAGAAAAATTTTAGTGCAAAATTATTTCGCTCTAAAGTCTAGAATATAGGTGATATGAATGAAATATTAATTGATTTTACGTGGAGAAGCAAACGATTTTATAGCATTGCCTTTTTCGATGAAATTTAAAGCATGGAGTTAGAAAGCACGTTTACTTCCGTGGTCAATAGTTAAGTAATTTGTTGTTTGTTTTAGATTGAAGTTAGTTTAGATTTCAAATTTCAGATCAAGTTTTTAGTTGTATTTTTCAATGTAGTTGTATTTATCAATACTTTTCACTGACGAAGTTTGATAAACTTGATATTAATTCTTCATGCCTATATATTTTATATTTGACTGTTTTTAAAGCTTAAGAACTTTGCTATGTTTTCAAGTTTGCTTTTTATAGGATACTACTCCCTTTTATAGATTTTGATTACGCAATTTGCGAGTTTACGAATTGCCACCGAGGTTCCTCAAAATTAGAAATTTTTGAATTATATAATTTTTCCTTTATAGATTACTACAGAACACTCATATGCCGAATTCGAACTATGCATTTTAGACAGGTTTTCCGATGAATTTTTAACTAGGTCTTTGGAGAGAAAAACTGAACTTTCTGTTTTGGGGAGAAAAACTGAAAGAAAAATGATAAACATAACATTTGAGAGATATTGAATAATCATTATAATTAAAGTTTTGTAAGGGAGAAAACGATGTGTGTTTTCTTATGCGTAGCCATGGAATTCTCAACATGACGAATATTTAAATTCTAACTTTATTAGCCGACTTTAGAATTTATTTGCAAAAGTGGAAATTTCAAGTGAAAACAAAATAGACTATCTGACCCATTGATACAAAAATGTGGGTATTTCAAAATATATCAAATAAATAACACCTTGTCTTATTACACCTAACTGTCAATAAAATAAAATCTCAGCATTCTACTCCTTTTAGTTTCTAACGGGTGGATGAAAATACTACTTGATTGTTCGTGAAAAAGGCCTCCGTCAGAATCTTCGGAATTGTACGTTAAATGTTTAAAAAGAATTCGGCTGGTGCTCAGTTGAGCACCTAAAATGCTTATTCTACCTCAGGTTTTATCGCGCATCCCCGTTCTATGTTATTTTGCAAACCAAATCTATTACTCCTATTTTCAAAGAATTCTGGTTCCTTGACATAGAATAAATTCATTGATATAGAATAAAAAAATCTGATGTGGGCAACACATGACTTTCCTTATATAATGTAATGAATTTACTACTTTTACAGTAAAAAAAAATAGGTTTTTCTTAGAGTAGATACTTATATTATTTCCAAGATATTGAATTTACGACAATTAGTAGTCATTTTCATTGATTTAGTGTCATTTTTATCCATTTGACGAGATTTTCGTTAATTTGGCAACATTTCAAAAAGTCGCCAAGTTGGCGACATTCCGCCAAAATCCTCGTCAAAATCTCGCCAAACGTTATGGACGAAGAGATAAGTTATTCTTACAGCAGATAAATAACTATTGGTGATCAAATACAAAAGTATTACTCAAAGTATCTTTTTTCATGAATGGAACGAGCTAGATCCACGAGAATAATGTCACCCAATTTATCGCATGGTAATAAATATGAAAAGTGAACATCTTTCTCAATAGGGAATATTTTATTTCTATTTTATGACTTTTTGATAATTTTTTTTAAAATGTGCAATATCTCGAGAACGGTTCATGTTAGCGTTCTAAAATTTATTTTAATCGTTTTCTAATGAAAAATTACATAAGAAATGTCTATTTGCGTAACTTTATTAGCGGTTTTGATTTTTTGACATTTTTTTCAAAATTACACTAAAAAATTTAGGGGGGTTCTGAACATTCGATTGCGTATAAAAACAATAAGCTTCCAGTGTTTACGGATTGTGATTTTTGTACCAAACTTCGTTCGAATCAGTCCATTCGTTCGTCAGTTATCGTCTCCACAGACTCATTGACACACACACACACTCACACACACACACACAGACATCACTTCAAAAGTCTTTCATCCGTGATCAGGGATGCTTGAAACGTGCTCTCCCGTCGAAAACCGGAATTCAAATTTTCGACCCCGTCACAATACTTTCCTTATACATTATGTATATAAGGAAAGTAATATTATATTTTCTGTCCAATTCTCGAAATATAAAAATCTTGTAAAAATAAGTTTTCCCTCAGAAAACAAAATGATGAAATAGAAATAATTCTAAAGGCAAAGTGCAAATATCCCACACATCCTTTTCCTTAAATAAAAAACACACCACTACCATATCCTCTAATCAAAGATACATTATTTTATAAAGGTTCTGGCCCATGTTTTATGAATCCATATTAGAAATTCTTTATATATATTCCCCGATATACGACTCTGCAAGTAAAGAGATATCTGCTTTTTTTCTATCAGTAAATGTGTAGATTCTTATCCTGCCTCAGATTTAACCCTCTCTGTGTTACTTACTCTCCAAACCAAATCGATTTCCCCTATTTTCTAAGACTTCTGGCTTCTTGATTTAGGATAAAACTGGTGTCTAACAATTTTCAGTTTGTATAAAAATAACATATATGTCTGTATAAATGACGGAGAACAAATTGTTTGAATTCTGAGGTCGTAAGAAATCGCCAGATATTTGTTGGATAGATAAGCTGTATACATTTTACTTCTATTTATAGAAAATATATTATTAAAAAGACATTTTTGAAGGAGGTTTCATATCGTAACAGGTGATCAGTGAATATTTTTATATGGAGATGTAAAGTATTTTTACTCTCTTTTGCACACTCATTTCGCGCACTTTTGCACACTTATTTAAATCTTGCATTATAGACTTTTTATGAAAATAAAACGTTCTTCAGAAAATAACATGATAAAATATAAATAATTTTAGAAATAAAATATAAATATTCCGCCTATCCTTTTCCTTAAACATGAAACACACCACTACCATATCCTCTAATAAAACATGCATTATTTTGTCAAGGTTCCGGCCCATGTTTTATGGATACATATTGGAAATTCTATATATTTTCCCCGTTAGTTATATACGACTCTGCAAGTAAAGCGATATCCGTCTTTTTCAGTAAGTGCTTATATGCTTATCCTGCTTCAAGTTTAACCCTCTCTGCGTCACTCTCTAAACCAAATCGATTTCCCCTATTTCCGAAGATTCTGGCTCCTTAATGTAGGATAAAAGTGGTGTCTAACAATTTCCAGTTAGTACTCGTATAAAAATAACATTTATGTCTGCATATATGATGGAGAACAAATAGTTTGAATTCCGAAGTCGTAATAAAATCATCAGATAGTTTTCTAGTTAGGTAAGGTGTATACACTTTACTGTTATTTATACAAAATATATCATTTTTAAAGGAGGTGCCATATGGTAAGCCGTGGTCAGTGAACATTTTTTAAATGGAGATGTGAAGTATTTTTATTCTTTTTTGCACTTTCGTACACTTTTACACACGTAAATCTCGAATGATAAACATTTTGTTAAAATAAAACCTTACCACAGAATAATATGATAAAATATAAATAATTCTAGAAATAAGGTATAAATATTCCGCCTATACTTTTCTTTAAACATAAAACACACGACTACCATATCCTGTAATCAAACATGCATTATTTTGTCAAGGTTCCGGCCCATGTTTTATGAATCCATATTGGAAATTCTATATATTTTCCCCGTTAGACATATACGACTCTGCAAGTAAAGCGATATCGGTCTTTTTCAGTAAATGCTTATAAGCTTATCCTGCTTCAGGTTTAACCCTCTCTGCGTCACTCTCCAAACCAAATCGATTTCCCCTATTTCCGAAGATTGTAGCTCCTTGATGTAGGATAAAAGTGGTGTCTAACAATTTCCAGTTAGTATAAAAATAACATTTATGTCTGTATATATGATGGAGAACAAATAGTTTGAATTCCGAGGTCGTAATGAAATCACTAGATAGTTTTCTGGTTAGGTAAGGTGTATACAATTTACTGTTATTTATACAAAATACACTCAAACATATTTTTGTGCGTTGGATAGGGACCGCATAAAAAAAACGCATAAAAAAATCGCACAAAACTTCACTATAAAAAATAGTTTTCGAAACTATTTTAATAGTTGCGAAAACTATAAAAAATAGTTTTCGCAACACAATTAAAAAGTATTTTTTATGCGGTGAATAGGGACCGCATAAAAAAGTCTCACGTAGAAAATAACTCAAAACCTTACGAAATAACTAGGAATTGCTTTTTTAAACGAAATCAAGACACGAGAATCACGAAATCAAGACCTCTTGGAATCTGATTTAGAAAATAAACATGCGAACATTTTAAAATATTTTATTTACATATGTACTTATTTTACTCATACAAAACTTTTCAAAACGTATAACCATTATCCTTCGTAGTCTGACAATGCGCGAACTTTCTTCTGGTAAACTGGTTCAAAATGGCTTTCGTCACTTGAAGATACTACCTCGCACTCTTTTAGAGTTGACTTTTTTTCAGGTACCATGTAGTCGGTGATCAGTTTTTGCGACGACTGTTGTTTCACTAGACGCTTGTATATCTCTCAGTTGCCAGATATACAAGGTTGAAGCTCCTTTCGGAATTTTGAAGTTCTTTCAGAATTGGCATCGATTGCAAGAAAATGACATTCTAATTTATGGCAAAGTTGGAGTCCTGCATTGATTTTATCTGCTGTCATGTTCCAATTTGATTGAAATATTCATATACCGCACAAAAAAAATCGCACAAAAAATCGCACAAATAAAAAACTGCACAAAAAAAGAACGCACAAAAACAGGTTTGAGTGTATATTATTTTTGAAGGAGGTGCCATATGGTAACCCGTGGTCAGTGCACATTTTTTAAATGGAGATGTGAAATATTTTTATTCTCTTTTGCACTTTCGCACACTTTTGCACACTTATGTAAATCTCGAATGATAAACATTTTGTTAAAATAAAACCTTATCAGAAAATAATATGATAAAATATAAATAATTCTAAAAATAAGATATAAATTCCCCTATACTTTTCCTTAAACATAAAACATATCATTGCCATATCCTTTAATCAAACATACATTATTTTGTCAAGGTTCCGGCTCATGTTTTATGTATCCTTATTGGAAATTCTATATATTTTCCCCGTTAGATATATACGACTCTGCAAGTAAAGTGATAGCAGAATTTTTCTATCAGTAAATGCTTATATGCTTATCCTGCTTCAGGTTTAACCCTCCCTGCGTTGCTCTCCAAACCAAATCGATTTCCCCTATTTCCGAAGACTTCTGGCTCCTTGAGGTACGAGAAAAATGCTGTCGAACAATTTCCAGTTAGTTTTAAAATAACATTTATGTTTATAAGCTATATGATGGAGAACAACTTGTTTGTATCAGAGGTCGTGTTGTAACCACCAGAAAATTGTTGGTTAGGTATGGTATAAACATTTCACTGCTATATGTATATAATATATTATTAACAAGAAATTTGTGAAGGATCCACCATATTGTTAAACAGTATTTTCCAGTGGTACCGAAAATGGCACCAAATTGTCACATAGGGATTGACACGTAGCGTTATATTGTACAAATATAATAAAGGTGGTTCTACTGCGGAGTTAATAAGTTAACATCAAATGAAATTAAGACATGAAATTAATATGCAATAATGGGAAATTAAACTTTCATTGAGTAATATATTCTTATGAAATTATTATGCAGATATGAGTAACACGTATAATGGATTTAGTGACAAAAATGAAATTAGGCAATATATACCAAACAGTCACTTACCCCTGCATTATGACAAGTTTTAACAACCCAGGTAAATTCAGCCCTGTCCTGTGAGACACTGGATGGTTAGTCGCGAAAGCTGTAAGATATAAAATAGAACACACACGAATCGAAAATGGACAATATGATATCTATAAATCTCTTAAAATAATATTTTTATTCAGTGATAATAAGCTCATAGATATGCATAGAATAGACAGAATTATATTTCTTGTTCCAACAATGCCGTCTGAGCAAAACATTATATTATTCAGTTCACATATTCACATATATACAATAATCGACTCCAAAGATTTGAATTAAAATTTCATATACTATTATTTCCAATTTCAATATATATAACAGTCTTAACTAATAATAAGAGGAATATAATATTATTAATATTTCTCAACCAGTAATTTCTTATCTATTAAATTTTAATCATTTATGATTTAGGGTAAGTGTTCTCGACAAATATCTGATAAGTTACCTCACATCCAGAACATCATTCGTTTGCGTAAATAATATTATTCCGGCTGATTTACAGATATAAGATGAGGGATACTTCATCCGGGAGTACTAATATTTGGGAGATTCCGGCGTCTGTTTAATAAAGCAGGCAAGTATGTAGTCTTTATGACAAAGAGTCCGGGCACTCTCACTTTCCACGATATCATCGCCCACGTATTGATTCAAAGGCACTTCTCTTACCAGCCGAACAGATGCCCCTGAAAGGTTAAAGAAAAGTTTTAGACTACATATATCTGAGAAATTTCATGAAACAGGAGCAATTCCTCTGGTTTAGATTCACGACATCAATTATCAGTGAATCCGTAATAAATCCAGGCAGGCCTTCTAGGCTTTTCGCCAAATTCTTTGTCCGTCCATTTTAC